>CAMZMU010000117.1:95343793-95513719 GCA_947311845.1 Poa pratensis | reverse complement strand
AGACATAGTATCATCAAACAAGTCAAAGAACCTGCCCAAGCTTAGATGATTGCAAGATATAAAGAAACCTCCCCAAGCTTAGTCTAGTGCACACAAGAATAGAAACTTAAGCGCTACGCTCCCCGGCAACGGCGCCAGAAAAGTACTTGATAACCCCCAAGAGCAAGATCACTGTAGCACCTCTCAATATGGAAGTAAGGTATCGATCCGCAGGAGCAAGAAGGAAAAGTTATCTATTCCCTACAACTAAAATGTCACAAGTTTTAGTTGATTATGCACTAAACAAGTTTAGAGAACAAGATGATTGGTTTGATGGATGTAAAAGTGTCCCAATCCTCTTCTTTGCAAGAGGACAAGACAAAGGTAGTAGCAAGTGAAAGCTCTCAAAGAGAGAAAGCCCAATCCTCTATGTAGCAAGAGGACAAGCTCAAGTGTGTGTTTCTTATAGGAACAATGGACATGGTTCATGGGTTCACTTAATCCTCTCTCTCTCATCTACGGTGATCATCATGTTATAGATAAAGTACACACAATTGTCATGTTTTAATGGTAGCTTTTAATGACGCCTATATGTCCTAAAACACATAGTTGAAAGAAATACTCATTTGTGTTGCTAGGTCACCCCTCGTAAGGCTAGCGTGGTTTCTCTCACTCCCACATCATACTCTTTCTTTTTACCCCCAGATAAAGGACGTTGGGTGGTACTGTGTCACTCAATACACTATGCCGTGTCACATCGGTCATCCCGTACCCACATACATCATACTACAAAGTATGACAAATCACAAAAGCTCCAACACAACGGTAAATGTATAACAAATCATCTCACACCACAATATTCACCACAAAGGTATTACATAGATGACCGTAATCATGTTCAGCAGCTCATACGGTACTAATTAGTGAAGCTCAAGAGAGAGGAGAGATACAAAAGTTACCACCACAAACCCTAGTCCAGGGGTGGACTACTCCCCCTTCATCATGGTGATGATGGTGGAGAAGTTCTTGCTGTAGATGTTGATGATGAACACGCCGGAGGGGGGTGGAGCCCTCCGGAGGCGATTCCGGCGGCGTTTCCCCCTCCGATCTTCTCCGGCGGCAGCCTTCTGTCTCTCTGTTTCGTGGTTTCGTGTTTCTCCGCCGCCTCCTTTCACGAAACGCCAGGGGACCTTTTTTATAGGCGTTTTTAGGTCAAGACGGAGTCGGTGGACGAAAAATCGATGGCAACGGAGCTCCAGGGGGAACGAGCTGGGCCCACGCGGCCATGTACTTTAGGCCGCGTGGGACCCTCCCATTTCCAGCCTGTTGGGTTTCTGGTCTTCAATTTAAGCCCATTGCGTTCGTCTCGAAAATTCTGAACCGTGCTCTTTGACCTTGCCCTTTTTGGAGTCCCGAAGCTCCCGGAAAGTCTGAAACACTAAAAAAGACGTTTTCTGGAAAAACAGGGTTAATTCCAAATAAATGGGAAAACTATGAAGTATTCCCAAAATCATTATAAAACATTGGTATAACCCTTATATGATGCAAATATGATTGGAATATAAGCAATTAAAGTGCAAAGTTCATGTATGCATTTTACATGCATCACTGTGCACGAAGCAAAAGTACATACACATGAGTATTCTCATTCAGGGGCCGAAACAACCTGGTATCGACATACATCTGTATCTCGAGCTGTTGAAAGAGGAGTTAGAAACGCTATGGAAGACGCCAGCCCGTACGTGGGACGCCTACACTAAAGATTATTTCGATATGAGAGCCGCGTTGCTCACGACGGTGCAGGACTATCCTGGATGCTCATATGTATCGGCCCAGGTGGGCCACGGATTCTGCGCATGTGTCAGGTGCATGGATGAGACCCCGCATATCCAGCTACTAAGGGATCTCGGGTCTTCGAAAACCGTGTACCCAGGGGCTCGAAGGTGGCTTCGCATGGAGCACCCGTGGAGAAAACGCGGTGATTTGTTCGATGGTCAAGACGAGCTCGAAACAGAACCGCGCCCGAGGAGCGGCACAGAAATCGACGAGCTTTTGAAAAATTGGGAGGAGTGCCCTGCGCCGGGAAAGAAGCGACCGAGGGTAGATCCGCTGCTGGGTGTATGGAAAGCGAGGTCTGTTTTCCACGACTTGGAGTACTGGAAGGTCCTCCACACGCCCCATAGCCTCGATCTAATGCACATTACGAAGAATGTTACCGAGAGTCTTCTTGGCACTCTTTCGAACATGCTGGAAAAGACCAAGGATGGGACGAAAGCAAGATACGATCTGAAATGGCTTGGCATCAAGAAAGATCTTCAGGCCCCCGATAGTGATGATGATGATGATGATGACCAGACGGAAGGGACTCAAGGTCGCCGCAAAAGGGTAAAGAAGAACGCGGTGGTGCTTCCCGCTGCCTGCTTCACTATGAGTCCAGGAGCTCGAGCAGTTTTACAGGTGCCTCCTAGGAGTCAAATTTCCTTTCGGTTACGCGGGGAAGATAAGCAGATATCTGGACGGAACGAAGAAGAGGTTCAGCGGGATGAAGTCTCACGATTGTCACGTGCTGATGACGCAGATACTTTCCGTTGCGATCCGAGGGATAATGGACGAGCACGTCCGTGATACGCTGTTTGGCCTTTGCAACTTTTTCGACGTCATCAACAGGAAGTCGATCGGCGTGAGGCAGCTCCACAGGCTACAGGAGGAGATCGTGGTGATACTATGCGAGCTCGAGATTTACTTCAAGCCCGCATTCTTTGACATCTGCGTGCATCTCCTTCTCCATGTCGTTGATGACATCCTGCAGCTCGGGCCGACGTTTCCTGCACTACATGATGCCGTTCGAAAGGCAGAACGGTGTCATGAAAGGATACGTTCGCAACAGGGCCCGTCCAGACGCAAGCATGGCCAAGGGCTTTCTAACCTACGAGTGCATCTCCTTCTGTCAGAGTTATCTAAGCACCGAGAACAGGATGTTGGTCTGCCCACCAGGACGCACCTCGGCAGGCTCGATGGATTTGGTCACCGCGAGGGCTACCGCTCACTCCCTGTCGACATTGTTGGTCGACGCGATGACTTTGACAGGGCTCACCGGGTCGCGCTACAACACTTACAATTGATCGAACCTTGGGTGAAAGAGCACAAAAGCTTAATCGAGAAGAATTACATCGACCTAGGCCGGCCGAGGAAGAAGGGAGACGTAACCAGAGAGCACAACTCCAGCTTCACGAGTTGGTTCAAGAAAAGGCAACTGCTTGAAGCACAGCACAAAAAGCCATCTACGGAAGATGAAAAAGTCATATTCTCCTTATCACAGGGCCCCGGGCACAACATAAGGACCTATCAGTCGTACGACATCAGCGGTTTCAGATTCTGCACCGAGTAAAAGGACAGGAATAGCGAATATCAAAACTCAGGAGTAACTATGCTATCCTACGGTGATGACGAGGCTACTGTCAAGCAAAGATACTTCGGAAGGATCGAGGAGATATGGGACCTCAACTACTGTGGAGAGTCGGTGCCAATGTTCCGTGTGAGATGGGCCAAGGACGTCGTCAAAGAAGGCCGGTATTTCACCACCATGGTAATACCCGATGCCAAATCGAAGAACGCCTCCGCGAAAAATGAGCCATGGGTACTCGCTAGCCAAGTTGAGCAATGCTTCTTCATTACCGACCCGTCAAAGCCTAGCCGTGTTGTCGTGAGGAGGGGCAAGAGGAGCATCATCGGAATGGAAGGAGATGCCAATGAGGAAGACTTGGACAAGAACGGCGATCCGAAGATCGAGGAGGAATTCGACAAGTACTTCGACATGCCTACTACTAGTAGAGAAAGAAGGAAGACCTCCCTACCTACTAAAGGTTGTCCGTTCACACGAAGAAATCTCAAGGTGTCCGGCCTAAAGTACTCAACCGCCAAGAAGGGAAAGAAGAGATGCTAGCTCGGAACCGGCCGGGAAAGAAGAAATCTCGAAGAAGACTTTTTTGGTGTATTATATATAATTTGTTTGTGTGTGAGAGACAACAAGCATATCTATGTATTTTGATATGGCACAAGTTATAAAGAATAACAAATGTGTGTTCTTTCTTTAAATTTAATAAAAAAAATTTTTTAAAAGAAAAAAAAATGGGACAGCCAGGATTCGAACCTGGCTGCCCAGGTTCCTGAAATTTCCCCACTCTAACCACTGGGCCATGCGCCTGTGATTGTCAAATAACTGTCAGCAAGTTTTTTAACAATTCCAGCCACAAAATTCTGTGGCGCACCCCCCAGTAGATGCGCCACAGAATCACAGAATTCTGTGGCGCATCCCGCTGAAGCCGTGCGCCACAGAATTCCTGTGTCCCACTTACATGTGGCCCCGCCCGCGCCGGCCTCTCTCCCTTCTCCTGCAAATTCCCCAATTCAACTCCATCCCGCGCGCGCCTCGTTCTCGACCAACCGCCGCCGACCACCGCCGCCGCCGCGTCCTCGCCGTGGACGCTCCGGCCGCCCTCGCCGTCGACGTCTCCCTCTCTCCCTGCTCTCCCCCTCGCCCTGCTCTCGCCGTCGCCCCTCCCGCCTCTGCCTTCCACACGGACGCCCCTCGTCGCCGCCTGGAGCTCGCCCCGAGCACTGCCGCCGACGAGAGCTCGCCGCCCCTCTGCCACGAGCACCGAGAGCACGCACTGCCTGGTCTCCTCTCTCCTAGCACCGAAGGTGAGCCCCTCCTCTCTCCCTGGTCTCCTCTCCCTCCTAGCACCGAAGGTGCTTGTGCAAATTCCTTAGTCAATTTAGGTTAGTTTCTAGTTGATTTCAGTTGCTGTTAGGTTAGTTGTTAGTTTAGGTTAGTTTCTAGGTTAGTGCTGCTAGGTTAGTTGCTAGGTTAGTTTAAAATTTTGCTAAGTTAGTTGCTTGCTTAGGTTAGTTGCTTGCTGTTGCTGTTAGGTGCTGCTTTAGTTGTTGTGTTGTGCAGTAATTAGGTGCTGCTGAATTATGTTAGTTGCTTGCTAAATTAGTTGCTATATTAGGTGCTGCTAGGTTAGGTGCTGCTAGGTAGTTGTTGCTGTTAGGTTAGTATTTTTGACAGTAGCTAGGTTAGTGGCAATAGCTAGCTAGGTTAGTTGCTAGGTCTCCCTATTTTTAAGGTTAAGTTTAATTAACTAATGCATTTTTTGCCGTATGCAGGAAATTTAGAAGAACCTCCACGTTCTTTCAGGTGAGATGTCGATGTGGTGATGCCACGTATGTGTGTGAGATACTGTGGATGTGGATGATACTCCATATGTGCATGTGTGTGGATGTGGATGATACTCATATGTGCATGTGTGTGGATGTGGATGTGTGTGAGATATTGTGGATGTGTGTGGAGTGTGTGGATGTGGATGTGCATGTGTGTGGATGTGGATGATACTCCATATGTTGTTTGTTGCCGGCCGGAGATGCCGGCCGAAGATGTGTGGATGTGTGAAATATATGCAGGTACCCCGAGACCCTTGAGATTGCCGGAATGTCGATTAACTTCCGTTCCGGCAAATTCGGGTACTCCATATGTCCCTTTTTTAGCAAAAGTCATGCCGAATTTTTTCGTGAAATTTAGCATGACTTTGCTAAAAAAAGGACATATGGGGTATTGCGACTAATGCATGGGCCGGGGTATCTTAATTAGTACTAATTAAGTGATTAATTTTTGTTGTACTAACTGTTTGCCTCTTTTTAATGCAGTGCAAACATGTCGGCCGACGCTTCTAAGCGCATGAGCGTCGAACAAGAAGCTAGAGAAAAGAACCAGTCGTTCTGGGAGGTGGAGGATGCCGCCGCCACTAGTGGCGCCGAGCGTCCCGACGATGAGCAAGAGGGACAGGAGGACGACCCCGAATACAACGTAGAAGGTGGTGAGGATGACACCACCACCTCCGATGGCGGCAACCACACGGATAGTGACCTTGGCGGCAGCAACCCGGCCAACCCGGCCGCTCCGAAGAAGAAGAAGCAAAGGAAGGATAGGACACCGCAATCGGTCGACAATGCCACGGACGTGTTCACTGAGTCACGGCAAGTGGCCAACCAGTGGCGCCTGAGAAACTTGCCGCAGGGTACGGCATGCAACTAGGGTGCATCCTTCGGGAAAGCGTGTCGATCAACACGAAGGACCTCAGAAGCAAAGCTAATGAGGCTTTGGTCGAACACCTCCTCAAGAGGGTTCACCAACGATACACGTTCCCGCTGCCGCTAAACAAAAAGGTGGACAGTTTAGCCATCACGAAGATGAGCACCGCCTTGAGCAGCTGGAAAACCCGGGTGAAGAACAAGATTGGGAGCGGTGCCAGCTGGGAGGAGATTAGGAAAAAAGAGCCGCACATCACCGAAGAAGAGTTCGAGGAATTCAACTTGTCCTTAAAATCTGAGGAGGCTGAAAAATGGACCAAGTGGGGGAAGGACATGCGGGAGCTGAACTTAGGTAACCACCATTTGGGAAGCGGCGGTTACCGAGGGAAAAAGCCCATTTGGGAGAAGGAGGATAGAGAGATTGCACGTCTTGGAAAAGAAAACCATTGGGAAAAAATCTTAGACGAGCAGACCAGGAATTTTGTCCGGTCCCGCTACTATCTCGACTGGGAGACTGGGGAATTCGTTACCGATTATGAGGATGTGAAGGAATTCCAGAAAAAGCTGGTAAGGGAATTTAATTACCACATATATATATCTCAAAGTCCATTGCGTTGATGTAATTAGATAACAAAGCCAAATTTCTAAGTGGGTTCACCTTTGTATGCAGGAGGAAGAGTTGCAGGCCGGCCCATCGTCCCAGGGGTCGACGGAACCGTGGGACACGACTTTCAACAGGGCGATGAACGTTTACAGGGAAAGGGACAAGTCGGCGCCGCCGAGATCAGCTGGCCGTGTGACCGGCTTTGGTACGAGCATGAAGTTCACAGAGTACTATAGCTCGGACGGCGGCGCGATGAAAAAGGAGAGGAAGAAGACGACCAAGGATAGAGCCGAGGTTGTGGAGCTAAAGAAGAAGGTGGAGTCACTGGAGAAGGAAAAAGTGGACTCCACCACGGTTGACAAGTTAGTGACCGACAGGATCCGGGAGATGTTTCCCCCTGCGTTATTGGAGGGGATAGCTGCCTGGAATGCGGGAGGTCAACAAGGGCCGATCTACGTGCCCAGCTTCTCCGGCAGCAACTCCACCATGAACCCGCAGAACCTGTCGCCGGACATGGTGACCCCGCCCCCGCCCAACGCCGCGGCGCAGCCGCCGCTCCCTTTGGTCGCACCGACGCCCCCTACGGCACCGGCACCCGAGAATAAGAGTCCGGCCGCCGGCACCGGCGCCCGGGTCTCGACATTAGCCGAGCTGGATGCCATCACCAAGGTAACTAATTAGTTAGTCCGCGTCATATTCTATAACTATGCCTGATTTGATGACTGCCATCTCATGATGATGCCCAACATGTGTTGTTTTGACTCAGGACTCCCCTTGCATACTCCTGCATAGGGTAGAGGCCGGCGGCGAGTTGAAGGAAGTTGGTGCGGGCATTATCATACAACCAAAGAGCCGCGAAATCCACCACGCTAGAATGGACGAGGCTTATATGAAGGTCAAGGTAGTTACGGTACTGTCTGCGTTTTTCGACATGGACCCCCCCGTTCAACCTCCGGGAGCCGATGAGCACTTGGTCTTTGGAAAGTGCCCCGGCTGGCCCACGCCATGGCCGAAGAACCAGATTCGTCTTGGGGGGGGTCTTGTTGATGAGGGCCCAAGACGCAACACCGGCGCCACCTCGAAGTTCCGGGTCAACCCGATCCGTCCCCCGAAGCCCTCGAAGACTGCAGCCGTCGCCACCGCCCGGAAGGAACCGGCGGTCGTCGCCACCACCAACCGCCACTTAAAACTGTTGGGAGCGTCTGAACCACAACCGTCCCAATTAGGCAACGCCTCTGCACCTCAAGTTGTTGATGGCAACGACGACGGTGATGATGAGCATGTCGACATCGACGCCTTCCTAAACACTGGCGCCAGAGAAGACATATACATGCCTCCTGTGGATGACGAACCACCCTTTCGTGATCACGCCGATCAACCTGCTCGTCCCACTACAGTCACGCAGCGCCTGACCTTCCAGGGTTTATCTCAAGAGACGCCTCCAGCGACCGGCGATGAAGCTCTAGACAAACCGACTACCGTTTTCACCCCTGGCACACTACGGAATACGGTTCGCGCGGGGCTTCCAGGGCAGGTGAAGAACCAGAAGCACAGGAAGAGGAAGGGAGGCGCCTCTTCGAGCCAGCCTCCTATGATTGTCCGGGGTCGTGAAGACTTGGTACCACCCCGTCCGGATGGCATTGCGCACCGACTTCATGAAGCTGGTAAACCGATACTGCCTCCGGAGATGCTCTGCATGGCATATGGACACATGCACGTTTTGCATCAATCTATCCTGCATCTAGAGGGCCTCCTTCTTAAAGACAAGCATCCAAATTACCCGGTGTTCATTGTCCAAGTGCCAATGGATGATGAGTTCGACTTCGTCCGTGAAGCCCCCGCGGATGTGTTCTTCATAGCGTACGAGGACGTCTTCCATCTATTTCACCAAAACCGGCTGAACTATAACTTGGTCCGCCTATACGCGCTCAATGAGGCGAGGAGGATCTATAGAGATAATCTCCAGCTCGTCGCGGTAGCGGATCCCTACTACATGCGTGACAGCCAGCTGGTGGAAGGATCAAGGACACGGACCATGGCGACGGAGCACCTCGAGAGGTTCATGCTGGAAAACAAGAGGAAGAACAGCCTTCTTCTGCCTTTCTTTCCCGAGTAAGTACACACATCCGCTCGCCGCCGTCGTAACTTATGCTTTCTTATCGATTTCTTCCATTATTGCTGATCCTTTCCAACATTCCGTTTCAATTGTGTTGAGCAGGGACACGTTCTGCGTCCTCATCGTCCTAAACCCGAGGTGGTCCGTTGCCACTTATTTCGACTCGGATAGTAGGAGGAAGAAAGACTACACCAGAATAAAGGGTGTTCTCGATGATGCTATCGAGGGCTACTATCAAAAGGGAGGCGCCTTCGAAAATAAGGCCGAAGTTTTTACGAAAGACAACAAGCACCGGTTCAAGCATGTGACCGAGTTTCCTTGCCTCAAGCAGCAGCCTGGCAGCAAGAAGGATGCCTTGTACGCCCTCCGGTTCCTTAAAGGGTATGTCCGAGATGCTGAGCAATTGAGGATGCCATCTTGTATGCGAGAATGGGTCAAAAATGACGATAGGCTCACCGATGCTGATCTTAGAGAAGACTTCCATCGCATCGTGACAAAGTTATCGGAAATCATCGTCGATGATGTCAACACATCAGGGGGGGCCTTCAACTACCGCGGCCAGGTAGGATGTATCCACTTAGATGAATAAATCATGCATACTCTATTTATATACTAACCAATATATATCCCAATCCATCTCCAGGGTTGCATCAGAGGGACATCGAAAAACGCCTAGAGTTGCAGAGTGACAACAGGACGTGGATGACGAAAGAGATGTATAAACCGTTCCCGGCGCCGCTCCCCAAGAAGAAGGCTTCATGATCGTCGTGCTCCTGCTCTTGCTCACCATCATCGCCGATGTACTCTATTCGATCCTATAGTGTAGGCGGTGAACACTTCATCTGTAACATGTGAAACTTTTGTATCAACATTTGTGTAAAAATTCCGCACTTGTCACTCGATCTATATGTATGTTATCTCGGATATAATAAGTAATGCGATGACATAGTACTGTGTTTGTTTTAATATACCTGTCAAAATATATTGTTGTTTCTGTTATATCTGCATAAATACTGTAATATACATGTATTTCAGTAATATATCTGTATTTGTACAGCGGGCAGCAGTAAATTGCAAATCCTGTACAGACATTCTGTGGCGCACCAAGTTTTTCTGTGGCACACCCTATTCTGTGGCGCACCCCTCTCTGGTGCGCCACTAAATAAAATTTCTGTGGCGCATGGTCGACGGTGCGCCACAGAATGTGGGATTTCTGTGGCGCATCCCAGGTGCGCCACAGAATGTGGATTTTTGTGGCGTGATGTCTGTGGCGCATGCACCATGCGCCACAGAATCACAAATATGGTGCGCCACTAAAAGGCTTATCCCTACTAGTGACCAAATCAATATTGTTAAATACATAATGAGATATATTTTCATACAATATCAATAAAAGTGTTATATTTGTTGATATTTTTTCTAAAAACTTAGTCAAAATTTACATCATTTGACTTTTGAAAAAACTCATCATGCAACCGAATCACAGGAGTATTAAATTTGCAAGCCACCTTGGCTGTTTCAGACCGTACCAACATCTTGTTCTGTATTTCGTAAGGCATCGACCGTGCTGAACAAAATAGGAGAGAGGATGTCTCCCTGCCTCCACACTTATTTGTTTTGATCTAAGGGCTTACTCGACCATTAACCATCACAACCACACTACCACTACTTAATACTATCTCACTTATCTAACCAACATACTGACATGTGACAGGAGGAGCAATCCGGTAAAAAAAAAAAAAGACAACAGGAGCAATGGGGCCAACTGAATAAAGTGCTATAGGAGTAAAAGGTAGTGGCATAAAGCAACACAATCTCCGATCCATCCCCCCTGAATTAAACCCTCTTCCTGGTTGAGAGGAATGATCCTGTTTCTACTCATCATAGCCATAAAATAAGGGGTGAAAGAATCTCCTACCACTATCTCCATATCATTAGACCTTTTGAATCCACATCACTACCTCCTTTAAGATGAGATGCGACACGTACATATTCTCGAGATATCTCTGCAGTAGAAATTTATTCAAAATTAAACCATAAAACTCATACTCCGTACCATCAAGCAGGCAAAGTAATAACAAGATAACAACCTGTCTGAAAGTTGTCAATGCAGCACAACATGCTCAAGTAACCAAAATGCATGCATGGTTGCTATGAAGCTGGTGATTCCGCTTTTGAGTTGACGAGCCTCTTTGCCGGGGGTGAAACTAGGCTAGCTAGCTTGTTGTAGTTGTAATTAGTTTATCGAAGCAATGCAACCACCAAGATAGAATGATCAGAAAGAAAGCTACCGGAAGTGCGCACCGGCTAAGACAACCTAGCTATGATAATTTAATCAGGCACCATTTTGCCAATCGTGCCCATACAATCATGTCACCTGTTCAAGGGTAAGATCAATCGATCACGCATTGAAGGATCGACCCAAAATTATTACTCCCTCCATTATAAATTACTTGATACAACTTTATTTAAATAAGCATATATCTACATGCTATAATACGTCTGAAATGATAAGGATGTCACCTGGGGGGGGTGAATAGGCGATTTAAAGCTTTCCGGTTTAGTCTTGCTAAATGCGGAATAAAACTAAGTGTTTTAGTTTAACAAGCATACAACCTAAATATACTAGGCTCACCTATGTGCACCAACAACTTATGCTAAGCAAGACAAGCAACAAGGTGATAGCAAGATAAAGGACTTCAAGCATGAAGGCTATCACAATGTAAATTGCATAAGTAAAGAGTCGGGTATAGAAATAACCGAGGCACGCGGAGATGATGATGTATTCCCGAGTTCCTCCTTTTTAGGGAAGTACGTCTCGTTGGAGGGGTGTGAGTTTCAAACTCAGACGCCACAAATGGCCTCATCCTATTTTCCGATGAACCTCGCCCAAAAGCTCGGCTCACCTTTCACTATTGATTTCCTTTTGGGCGGAAATCGAGTCCCTTACAACAATCTTGAGGCACAACCCACAAAAGGATTGGGAGCTCCCAAGTGACCACAAAAGGTCTCAAACACCACAATGGCGTCTAGGGTCCAACGACCCAAGAGTAACAAGCTCACGAACTTTTACTTCCACGAATCCTCGTGGAGAGTACAAACCGATGCACAAATGAAATGGCAAGAACAGAGAAGTGTTCAAGTCCTTCACTCCCAAATCCCACCAAAAGCAACTAATGCTTGTGGGGGGAGAGAGAGGAAGAACAAAGAAGGACTCAACAAATGAAACTCCAAAATCTAGATCAAAAAGGTTCCCCTCACTTAGAGAAGAGATTGGTTGGTGGAAATGTAGATCTAGATCCCCTCTCTCTTTTCCCTCTAAATGGAGGCAAGAATCATGGAGTAATAGAGAAAAATCCAAGCTCAAGAAGGTCAACAATGGGAGGCTTTTTCATGCTTGAGAGGTTGGGGACAATGGGGAAGAAGACCCCCTTAAATAGGTCCCCAAAAATCTGCCCGTTAGGCTCAGAAACGTGTTAGACCGGAGTTTCCGGCCTAACTTTCTGGACTAACTCCGGCCTGGCACCAGGGTGAACCAAATCGCGATTTCTGGTCCGGGGCGGAGACTCCGGTGTGTTTACACCGGAGACTCCGGTCTACACAAAAACTGTAGAAACAACAACACGAAAACAAGCATATCTTGAGCATCCGAACTCCGTTTTCGATGTTCTTGGGCTCGTTGGAATCACCACAACGAGCACAACAAGATCATGCAGAGAAACATCATAGTTCAATAAGGGAGGATAAAACCAAATAGAGAAAGGTTAAACCTCTCTCTAAAAGAATAACCGACAAACCTCTAAAACCGAAAACGCAACAAGTTTTCCATACGAAATCCGTTTTTGGTGAACTGTTTGAACTTGGGCTTGCTATGAAGATCACAACAAGCACCAAAACCCAACAAGGAGAAAAGCCAAATAAGAACCAAGAAAGATGATATGCCAAGTATGAAAAGATTTGAGCTCTCCACAAAGATGCGATCAAGTTACTCACTTGAGAACCCCTCTTGATAGTACGCCGTCTATCCTATAATCCGGTCTTCTACTAACACCACGAGACCGGTAAAATAGAAACCCATCAAGATCATACCTTTGCCTTGCACATTCCACTTGAGCTATAAGATGACGATCTTGACTCTCTCAAGTTGGAACACCTTTCTTGATCATGTTTGCTAGCACATGCTTGATGAAGACTTCTCCAAATACTCCCCCATACACCATTATGGGAGAGCCTCGCTAAGCTCCGTCTTCATGAATCCATTTGCACTTCATCTTCTTCTCTTGAAATATATGATGGATTGGAGATAAACATGAATGTTCACTCAAACTTATTTTCCAAGCCATGCTTGCAATAAGCTCAACTCTAGATGACCATTCTTCATATAAACCCTTGGATAGAACCTTGATAATCATATAATTTTCTAGAGTCCAACACATGAACTCCAAGCTTTTCCCATGGACAAGATCTATAAGGATATCTTAATGAAAACATTAGTCCATAGAGATTGTCATTAATTACCAAAACCACACATAAGGTCATATGCACTTTCAACGTCTATATACATCTGCTTGTAGACAAAGTTATGTCAACTAATTTGAAACGGAGGGTCACACGAATGTGTAGGTGATGATAGATCGGTACGAACTACGAAGCCAACATGCACCATCCATGCATGAAAAGTTGCAAACTAACGTAGTTAAAACTTAAAACCTCGACACTTCTTCTTGATCGATTTACCTTCTCGATTGATCGTTTCATCTCCATCATATATGGTGCCAAGTGGAATCCACGTATGTCCCACTTCTAAGTCATCTTGAAATTCACACGTCAAAAGTTTGAGCAAACTTTGAACTAAATGACTTCAAATGACTTGGAAGCAGAATAAATATAGGCCCACTTGTATACCTACCATCCCGGATCATGTGGAACTATTGGTCATATCAGATAGTCACTCCAAAGATAAACACCTACAAAGTGTAGACAATAGAGAACATCTAAATGCTTTGTATGAAGATATGACCAAGTCCCTATTGGAAGCTAAACGACGATATGGGAGTGGTAATGTGCTAGCTTATCTACACTCATGGGGAATGCTCATCAACGCTATTTATACAGGACTGTCACTAGCCGATATTTCAATCCAAAATTGAGAACTCTGATAGCTTTAAAATACAGTGAAAATAAAGATATTCATGTCGTATATGCGCACGACGTCTTATAGATATTTTCGTCTATTTTCATTTTGCTAGATGCATGAGGCTTCTAATCAAGGATGCAACTTATCACCTCCTTGAAACATTGCTATGTTAGGTAATTGGTTGATGGGGCCCTAAAATAGGTTGCGGGCGTTGGTCCTAGCTAGAGATTTTTTGTATTTCATCCAAACAACTATTTTTGCAGTTTTCATGTGTTTTACAATCCTCGTTTCTGCACAACAAAATCTATGAAATTATTTTGACCCTACGGCCTAAATGATTGATGCTTTTTCATAGGAATTTTGAAGGATTTCAATCCATAAAGGTTTTTTCGAGGGCATGTTTGGTTCAAAATACAGGAATAGGGAAAATGTAGAAATATTATGTAATGATATATTGAATCCCAGGACTATGAAACACAATAAGCTCTTTGAATTAAAGAAATATACCTCCAAATTCCAATGAAATGCATTCCTAGACCTCAATCTTATAGGAATTTGAACATCCACGGAAGACTCGTAAAATGCATAAGGCGATGGAGAACCGATCCGTAGACTACACTATTATACATGTGCGTTAGAATATTCCTTACTGCATTCCTAATAATGTAAGACTTCCATTAACATGTCTTATTATAAACATGTTGTAGAGATAACCACACACAGAGCAGATAGGTACACGGGTAAATAAACTCCAGATGATAATAAAAACTAAATTATTTCTACATAACCATATGGACTATATTACAAAAATCGCTTGGATGACTGACCATACAAAAAGTTGCCAAATATGTTTACAATACTATGTGGTGGGTACAAGTCAGAAGCAGTTGGATGACTGACCATACATCATGGGCGGATTTGCAATGGAAGAACAAGTTCTTGATTGTCTCGTCACGATCACAACAACAACATTGTAATCTTCTATGAAATGTGCACTTTTCATGGTTATACTTTGTAAGGATTACACCTTTGCGAAGATAGTACCACATTAATTTTTTATTTTAAAAGGCGTCTTTATTTTCAGTTTTTTATTATTGACTTGAATTAAAAAGTGCTATTTACATGGAATCCACTGAGATTTTTCCAATCTCATGTTGATTCTAGCGGAATTCATCATTTTCCTGTGTTAACTGAACCATTGTCAAATACCCAATAAGAGCGTTCCAAGCTAAAGTCTAACTAATATCACATGAACACCACATTTTATGGAGGAGTTTCCATAACCGTAGCGATTGTATCACTCTTGTCGCGGGCGATATTGTACATAGCTGGATATTGTTGCGAGAGAGTGACATTTCCTATTTATCGTGTCAGAACCTAATTTCCGAGCCATTATAGATAGTAAGTGATCCAAAGAGGAAGAAGTGTTACTTCATTGTCATTAGACCATCCTATAAGCGTGATCACCCTGTTCTCAATAAACCTATGATAGCTCCTTTGAGCCTCTATACTTTCTTCTCAGGGGAGTTTGCCAGACCCCATCCTCGGTAAAAAGCTTAAAAATTCATTTACATACGAGGGTAGGATTCGTATCCATCTAGCCAGTCGGTATTTCTTTTTCTTGATATCGCCTTACCAAATCAATATTGATCAAAAGTAATCCTATCAATGAATTAATACTTTTGGCAGTTGTAATAGTAAGATGATATCTTCTTAGTACTGAATAAATGAGAACAATTCTTCCCCCTACAGATGGAAACTTTCTTTCCATGTACTTAGCCTCTTCTCGAGGTGCTCCTCCACAAGTTTCCATTCAATATTTGCTAGTTTCCCTAAATTCTATGAGAATACCTAACTAGAAACTGGAATAATTCAGCATATGAAGCGACCATGTCATGGGCTTATCTGAACATAACCATTCAATGTTATGAAAATTAAATTAAGACCTGATTATTGCTCAAACATTGTTAGTATTTACTTCCGTTTTTTATCGTTTCAGAGGTCATGATCCATAAAGATAATTGTTTTATCTACGTACTGAAGGATAGATAGTCCACCATCAACTATATGTGGAACTACCCCCTCAATTTGTCCATTTAACTTTGTGTGCTCAATCATGACGGCCAACACATCAACGATTATGTTGATATGGGTTATAATGGGTTGCCTTCTGTTAACCCTTTTTTGTTTAGAAGTAATGAGCAACATCTGAATTGAGTTTAATGGCCACACTATCTCTAGTGGAAAATGTTTAGATCCAAGCACACCATAGTTCTAAAAAAACCTTTCATTCTCAGAGTTCGTCAAATAACTGAGCATATGAGCTTGTCTTATGCCTTTTTAAAATTTATTTTAAAGATCAACCCATTCGATTTTTCCGGTGCATATCATCGACCGTCCCATGAAGGATCGCCACCCGGTCTAGGATGTTTCTCCCTTTTATTAAGGTCGTATGAATAGGTTGAACCACATGGCATGCCATCAAATTAAGTCTAATACTTACGATCTTTTTTATAAATCTTCAAACTAAAATTAAGGAGAGAGATCGGTCTATACCATTGGACCCGTTTTCTTCATTTATGATAGAAACATAATTATCTGACCAAAATGAAGCCAATACAAGTCTATCTATCCGACATGAATAAAGGCAAACAAATCTTGAAGGACTGACTTAATGACATCCAATTTTTTTGATAAATTCAGCGGGTCGGAAGCCTTCTAGACCTAGGCCTTGTTGTTCTCTATTTGGAATGTCTATATTTACACTTAATCCTTGGTAAAAGGTGCATTAATAAAGGCATTCTCCTCATCGTATACCTAGGTGAGACGCAATTTGTTCGGAACTCATCAAGACAGAAGTTTCCTTCTTGCGGTTCCCAAACAAACCTTTGTATATTTGTTGGTACAGGATTTAAGTTGTGCATGGCCTTTGATCGTGTCGTCATCTTGTTGGAGAGTATGAATGAGTTCATTTCGATGTCAACCATTGGACACATAATGTAAGTTTCTTGTATTCAAATCTTCTTCAATAATGAATTTTGCTTTGGACAGTGGTACCATCTAAGCTTCTCTTCAGGCAGAAGACATGCAATCTGTGCATGTTGTGGATTTTGCAATCAATCTCTTACCTAGTCGAAAGACGTATTTCCACAATTTTTCTGAGCTCATCGATGATTGATGAAAGCTGCATTTTCCCTTTTAAGAAATGTCAGCCAGGTGGACCACTCGTCCTCTGAGCTGTTGCCGCATAGCGCATATTTTATTCTTCCACCTTTGGATGCGATTCTAACGCATACGTATTTCACCAAGTCACTGAAGCGGCGCAACCATCCAAACTCGAATTTGAATTGGCATTTGCGACGAGGGCTTAACGCACCTTTGGTAAGAAGAAGAAGAAGAAGAAGAAGAAGAAGAAGGGTGTAATCCGACAGAGGCTCAATACATTCTAGAGCATGTTGAGTAACCAATGGGTATTTGCTTCCCATTCGGTATCAACCGGTACGCGATCCAAGTTTTTGTATGCTGGTGCCGAGTGATTCTTGGCGCAAATAAACTGTTGTCCCGTCACCGGAACCTTTCTAAGATTGAAACTATCTATAATATCGTTGATTAAGAAGGGCCAATGTGTGTTTCTACGTCCATTACTCTTTTCGTTACGAAATCATAGCATGTTAAAATCTCCACCTATTAATATAGGGTATATAAAGTGGTGACACATCCAATGTGATCGTGACAAGCGATAGGCCCAGAGTGTAAAATCTCTACCTGGGCCCATATCAAATACTAACTCTGTTCCACAATGTAAGCATTTTTAGCAAACTAGTTTAGCTTGCTAATTAGTCTTATATGTGTACCAGAGGGAGTAACTTAGGGAGTATAAAATCCAATCAGGAAATCTCAGTTTTGCAAATGGTGCCCATACAGTCGGTACACGGTCCCCTCGTGCAAGGGACAAATCAATCGATCAGAAGCGGATCGATGTGTGCGATACTGCGATCTCAATTATTAGCTTCTGCTTACACAGTTACATGTCACACGAGTACATCGATCATCACATCAAACAAGCAACGTACTATACACACCAACAGAAAATAACGGGAACATACATACGAGACCAGCCCTACTGTTACTGCAGCGCACAAGCATGGGTTATGGGTAGGTGCATGATAAATCGGTACGAAGCCAGCATGCATGCATGCACGCATGCAAACAAGACGTAGCTAGGCTACGCGACGACGGGGACGAAGGGTGTGGCGAGGAGCATTAGCGGCGTGCGGCGGCGCACGCCAAGGCCGGGCGCCTCGTCCATGTCCACCTCGGTGACGCCCTCCGGCAGCGCCCAGTCGAAGTGGTAGAGCAGGCAGACGAGCGAGAGCTCCATGCTAGCCAGCCCGTAGTTGAACCCGGGGCACATCCTCCTTCCAGCGCCGAACGGGACGAACTCGTAGTTGCTGCCGGTGAAGTCCACGGTGCCGTCCTCGAATCGCTCCGGCTGGAACTCCTCGGCGGCCTCCCAGTACTTGGGGTCCCGCCCGATGGCCCACGCGTTGATGACGACGCGCGACTTTGCCGGGATCGTGAACCCTTCCAGCTCGCACACGTCGATGCTCTCCCGGGGCACCAGCATCGGCGCCGGTGGGTGCAGCCGGAGCGCCTCCTTGATCACCAGCTTCAGGTACCGGAGGTCGCTTGCCTGCAGGTCAGCCTCCGTCACCACGGTCTTACCCTTGAACGCCTCACGGATCTGGCCCTGCAGCTTCTTCATCACCGGCGGGTTCCGCATCAGCTCCGACATCCCCCACTCCATCGCCGACGCCGACGTCCCCGTCCCGCCCGCAAACATGTCCAGGATGATGGCCTTGATCCTGCTGTTGTCGAGGTGGAACCCGAAGCCGCCTTTCTCCTGCAGGCCGAGGAGCACGTCGGTGAGGTTCTCGTCCACGTTCTCGGTGGCGCCGGCCTTGATCTTCTCGGCGCGGGCGGCGTGCCTCTCCGCGATGATCTCCTCTAGGATGGCGTCGACCGTCTTGTGGATGCTCTGGAGGCTGCGCTTCATGCCGGTGACGGTGGCGAGCACGGTGGTCCACGTGGGGAAGAGGTCGGGGATGTTGAAGCCGCTCGCGAGGCCCACGCCGGACTTGATGGCGGCCATGAACTCCGCCGCGTTCGACCGCTTCTTCCCGAACGCCGCCCGCGCAACGATGCTGTTGGTAATGCTGTGGAACATCACGCTCAGGTTCACCGGCGTCGACGGCCCCGCCGCTCGGATCTGCTCCACCCGCATCCCCACCTGCATGCATGCATGCATGCATGGTCGATAAAACACTGGTCATAAATCTCGATAGGATCCGTAGAGATTAAGACATGATTAAGTACTGTACGCACTATATTGTACAGTTCTACTCGTTCTCTTCCTTTGTACTCCTGCATTCTTGCAGTTGTACTACTTGACAATTGTTGCCCCATGCCACTGTGCTTTTAGTTTAGTTCACGTGGCCGTTTGTGGTACGTATACTTATCTTTTCACGCCTGTAACCGCGTTTACTTGTAAGTTCAATAATTAATCTGGCGTTTTTTGTTGCCACGTTCGACTAATTAATTATTAGTATCAACTTGCAAGTCCGCAGTTAATCATGGCCTATATGCATGTGTACGTAGTATATACCTCGTCCTCCCTGATGTGGCGGAAGGAGAGCACGCGCTTGGGGCTGAGGATCTCGGCGGCGCAGAGCTGGCGGAGCTTGCGCCAGTAGTCGCCGGAGGGGGAGAAGAGGATGTCGGCCCACTCGTAGCCGACGATCTCGCCGGCCAGCAGCTTGGGCCGCGTGGCGAAGTTGGTGTCGTGGGTCTTGAGCACCAGCCGCGCCGTCTCCTTGGACGACACCACAACCATCGGCGTCTCCCCCAGCTGGAGCATCATCAGCGGGCCGTGCACGTCGGCGAGGTCTTTCAGCGCGCGGTGCGGGAGCACGTTCACAAGGTGGTGCATGCTGCCGATCACCGGCAACTTCCACGGCCCCGGCGGCGCCCTATCGCTTACCGGGTTCAGGGCCACCTTCAGCACCTGCAGCAGCGCCACCGCTCCCACCGCCAGGAGCACCGAAAGGAGAAACAGCTCGTCCATGGCTGCAATGTAAGCTCAGTGAGCTATCTAGCTAGTGACTGGTGTGAGTTGCTCTGCTGCTGGTAGCGGGGTTTATATAGGGTAGGCGGGAGCACGAGGGGCCGGGTTGGCCCACGTCACGATGGTGACGCGCGCCACCCATGCCTCATTAGGGTGGTGGTGATGCGTGCCTAATTGCGTAGTTTATAGCGACCGGTTAACTTGCGAACGGTGTCTGATCGTCAATAATATATATCTACAATGTCCTTCTCTAAGCACGATCAGCATTCAGCACTACAATTAGCTAAAAACAAGAATGAATAGACGGGTGCACAACCTTTGCTGGTGCTGTGGTCCAGGCCAAAGATCCCATATATAGAAATATCAGCAGTACGCATCCAAAAAAAAAATATACTTACCTGCAAAAAAAGCTATTATGGACATATTTACGTTTGAGATCAGAAATTTATCAATAAATAGGCCGGCTAGCTCATACGTATCCCCTGGTAGATGTGCGCACGGCCGGAAGCATATAATTGAATTTTTTAGGTTAAGAATATCAATTTAAAAGTAACAGTATTATTCAATAATCTATCATTATTAACATAAATAGTCATACTAAATGAATTGATGCAAGGAATGCGCTAATGATAGTAAAAAATAGAATAATGGTTATTTAAAAGTAAACATATAATTCAATAATCTACTATCATTCTTAACATAAATAATCATACTAAATGAGTTCGTGCTAGGAATGCGCGAATGATAGTAAAAAATATAATAATGATGTCAAACACCCCACTTCTTGCATAAGCTCTCATCTCGCTAACCATACGTTGGTAACATGCCACAAATGAAATTACTTTCCCACAACTTTCATGGTTATTTATTTCCTATTAAAAATTGGGATGGAAAAATCAGGATTTTAAAACATTTATAACACGCATTTGAAGTTCTACAAATATTGAAGCCCTTCGGTTTGAAGATTTATTTTTTCCTTTTACATTTAATTTTTTTTATTTTCACCCAATTTCTTTATAGTCTGACACGGTTTGAAACTTTTAATTAAGAAAAGTCTCAACCTATAGTCATTTTAACGTTTTTACACCTCCATATAACCAGTTTACTGGTCAACAAGAAGAAGAAACAAAAGATGTACTAAGGGTATCAAATAGTTGTCGAATCTGCAACTATAAAATGGAAGAAAGACAACATTAAGGGTTTTACCCAAGGAAAAAAATAGCGTGCTATAAAAAATAGCGCGGCCCTCCTCCAGAAGCTATACAAGATATATCGTGATATAGCGAAGTTACATATAAAATAGTGTGATGAAAAAGTTGTAAGAAATAGCCCAAATATTAAGGATTTCAGCACTAATTGTTTTTCCAGAAACAATACATGCATAACCAGGTAACCATATTCAAATGTCAAGGCCAAATCCATGGCACGAATACAAATATGAGGCTTAAAACCATGAAAAAGTAATAAACTAAAAGATAAATATTTTCAACTTTAATCAGAATCATTGACATCATCTTCAGAATAACTAGAAGAACCATCAGATTGCCCGCCATCATCACCACCTAACGTTATTTCCAGACTTTTTTTTAGCGTAGCTATAACGTTACCACGTTTAGTGTGGTTTCGAGCGTATAAGACGAAAATAGCGCCGTAGCGTCAACTTTAGGCTAAATATAGCGTAGCCTCTCCAAATACGCTATATCGTGCTATTAATCGGGAAATAGCGTGCTATTTTTTCGTTGGTTTTACCTCATGTGTATTTGCTACTGCTATGTTGTATTCACCCCCGTCGTTTGTCGGTGATATCCCCGAGATATGGGGAAGACTTGTATAGGATCTCTGCTTTAGGTGAGATCATGGGATCAAGTCATAAAAATTATATTTAGAAATTGTTAAAAAATCTGAGAAAATTATGTGACATACCTACAGTCTGTTTCTACAACTCCAAAAAAATTCAGCTCAGAATTCGATCTACAGTGAGAGAAACAAAAAAGCTAAATTGTACCGTGAATAGTGTCAGGTTTTGGTGAATAGTGTTTCACACTATTTGCATTGAAATTTCTCTTTTTTGGTTCTCTAAGTGTAGGTCGAATTTGAAGCAGCAAATTTTTGGAGTTGCATATATGACCTAGATGTGTGTTGTCCATTTTTTTGAGAATATCTTAAACATATTTTTTTTATTAAAAAATTGATCTCGTAGATCCTATCTAATGTTAGATCCTATGCAACACTTGTATAGGATCTCTGCTTTAGGTGAGATCATGGGATCAAGTCATAAAAATCATATTTATAAATTATTAAAAAATCTGAGAAAATTATGTGACATACCTATAGGCTGTTTCTACAACTCCCAAAAAATTCAAACCTACCAAGAAACATTATGGATAGATTATGACGGAAACAACATCGCATCGATGGTAACTATCCAACCCGGCCGTCAATCAACTTCTCCTCAGCCGAGAATATGATGAAGTACATACAGCCTGATCCCGGCGAGGCAAGGTTGAGTTTGCGCCACGTACGCATCAGATTCTAGTAGTATATGATGAACAAGGCATGTGCTGAGCGCAGCTGCCTCCAAGTACGCGCTGCATTATTTGCATACATACAGTGGGAATGTGATTGATCTATCCATGGAACCCGTCGATTTGTACGCACGTACGGGGCCCAGCCCACTCGTGATACACATTTTGTCGACTCATCGAGGCCGACCCCTCCCTTCTCATGCTCATCGAGGCCGACCTCTCGCCTTTATTTGTTTTGAGAAGCACAGTACAAACGCAAACGCTCACATACACACGCACACATTCACCCCTATAAACGCACGCACATAGAATATTTCGCCTAAATGCAACACACAGATGTCAAACCTGGGGTTTGAATTCTGGTGGGCTAAGGGTACAACCACCCTACTAACCATCCAACCACAGGTTGGTTTGCCGCATTTATGAGTCGACAAACCTCACATACACGTGCACACTCACTACTATGAACGCACACACGTACACCCTACCTCTATGAGCACTTCCGAAATACTGAGCCGACGGATCGAGTCATGAGATTGACGAAGTCACCACGGACGTCTCGTTGTCGACGGGAACGTCGCCTCCCACTGAAAGAATATTCCGCCTAAATGCAATATACAGATGTCAAACCTGGGGTTTGAACTCTGATGGGCTGAGGGTACAACCACCCTACTAACCATCCAACCACATGTTAGTTTGCCGCCTTTATTTGTCGGGTAAGAAAGAGACGATACTGAGTAATCGCGGTTAGTTTATAAACAGCGACAAGTGTGCCCCAGTGACCAGTTAAACGTGTGTGAACAGGGACCCCGACGACAGTCTTTAGCTAGTCAAAAACTATCTCTGGAATATGGCGCGCTCGTCAAGCTAGACTGCCCGCCGGCGGTCAAGTTAAATTATGGTCGTCGCACGGGAGGATGGCGACGACAGTACAAACAGCACGACTGCGTATACATTTCAGAGGTAAGCCAGCCGGTCAGTATGTTTATTTGAGCGAAGCTGAATGGAGACAATAGGGTTTCCGTCTGCATGCATGACCGATAGACAAAATCTATGAACAAGTGGCGCAAGCAAAATTCGTACGTACTCCTACTAGATTGGCCTCAACTAATTTGGACGCTCGTAGATTTCGGTTTTAGCAAAGCTACCGACTAGGGGATCGGTATAAGCATCTCTTCAGTTGGGATGCAGCATGTTAACTTTTCATGTTTGTACCTTAAAATTCCAATTGTTATCACAAGTTGTGCAATTAGGTACTATATATAAAAGTTGGTCAGATTCACCCTCAAATCCACTGTCCACGTCGCCCTTTGAACGCTGGCCGTCCGATCGTCGCGTCCAACGGTCCAGATTGCCTCGAACCCGCGCGTAACTGTAGCTCCGGACTTTCTACCAATCACAGCCGGCCACGTCGCGCTGCTGTGCCCCAATTTACAAAGAACCCCCCGCAAAGGACTGATCTGCAATTTAAGCAAACCCCAGGGAGCTATCTGGAAATGCGTCCAACACATTTCCCCTCCCTCTCTTCTCTCTCCCTCGCGACCCCGAGCTCGCCGCCGCAGCCCTATTTCCGCCGCCTCCCGCCGCCGCTCGATCCCGGCCGCCTCGCGCCTGCTCGAGCTCCTTCCCATGCCTCCGGGTCCCTGCGCTGTGCTGGGAGGTGGAGGAAGGGGTCGAGGGAGGACGAATCGGCCGCGCACGGTGCTCGGCCGGAGTCGGAGAAGAGGCTCGATTCCGCCGCGATTTACGGCATCCAGGCACGCGGTTCTCGCTAAGGATAGAGAGGAGACGGTGGTGCACCCGTTGCTCATCTTCGATTTGTCCGGCGTTGAGTGGAGCGACGGGGCCGCCGGAGGAGGCGCTGCCCTCCAATCCCTTCCATCGGGTTGTTGCTTATGTGCCCTCTTCACTCTCCTCTTCCTCCTTTCTTCCAGAGCCGCTCTATCGCTTACAGCAGACGGCGACCGGAGTTCTCCAGGTAAATCCAGCGCTCAACCTCGCTTGAATATTTTAGTTTCGCTTCCTATTAATCTGTTCTTGGTTAGATCTATCGTTTTAGATTACCACCAAGCGCTTGCATTCATAGATCCCAAACTAATGACCCTGCTTAGATCCACTTTACTCTCCGCTGACCTGATCTTTTCTTCAGTAAAATCTTATCTTTTTACTGCTGTTTGAAGCCAGTCGCCCACATTGTGCGGTTCCCTGTAAAATTCCTGCTATTCCTCTCTATGCTTCGGCTTTACTCTCACTTTCACTGCCTTAGGCGTGAAGGACAAGAACAAGCTGTTCATCTCCAAGAATGTCTGTGCGTCTATTTTTGCTACCAAGCAACCGAACGATCTGATTATTAGTCAGTTAACGTTATATTTTGTGACCAGGAAATCGAAAAAAATCCCTGGCCGCAGCGCTCCGCCGCTTCGTCGAGGTCCCTCGACGGCGGGCACACCATGGACGTCGCCTTCGATCTGCGACCTGTAGCTCCTGATTGAGGTCGCCGTCGCTTCTCCTGCGCCGGGCGTGCTGCCGCTGCTGCAGGCTGTCTTCCACGACCCCGAGCTGCCACGAGCCGTCCTCAACTTCACTCCTTGCAGGTGAGATAGTCTACTTGGATATTGCTGTACTACCTGCGCTCATGTCCTATATTTTTCAGCTGAAGTTAGCTAGTAAAGATTGAAAGTGGGTCAAGGAACAGCCCATGGGCAGGGGCGAAGCCCGAAAGATATACCACTGGTATCGCTCTTGTCAGTTTAGTGGTATCATTGCATATTTATTGGGATATTTTTTAGTTTTGAAGATTATTAGTCGTTTCCATTTGACACCAATGCTAGCTCCGTCTCTGCCCATGAGGGCGGCTCATCCCACGAACGTTTTTTTTTTTGAAAGCCTACGTATATTCAACAAGAAACGACGTACAGAGTACAAAGTACAAAGTACAGGAACGAAATACAGCACACCATACGTAGGGGAACAGAGCCAGAGCAGATCGCAGCAGCTCCACCGGCGTCGAAGACGAAGGCCGCCGTCCTCCTTCTCACCGCGCCCCGAGAGCACCTTTCTTGATGAAGATCGCCGCAAAGCTCGTCCGCCGCGCAGCGACGGAGCTTAAGCCGATAAACGGGCACGGCGAGTGCCCCCTCTCTCCAGCTTCTCCACCTTGCCGCAGCTGTCTTCGACGTCGACGCAGAGAAGAACCGCCGAGCTCGCCCAGCCCTGAGTTCCAGGCGCCAGATCCACCGCCAGCACGGATCTGACGAGAAACCGAAGGACACGAGCACCACGCCGGGCCTCGAGCCCCCGCAAGTCGGGGACGACGACGGCGAGCCCCCAGGAGCTGCACCGCCGGAGAAGGCCTCCCCGACACCAAACCGCCCGCCACCAGCTCCATCTCCTCCACGGCGCCGACGGCGGGATCCCCACCCTACCCTACCGTATATACAAGCCGGAGCCGGGATCCCCACCCTCCCGCCGCCGGAGCGGCCGACGGAGGAGGAGCGGATCGACGGAGTTCGCCCAAAAATTGCCTCTCTCCTCCTGCACAGTGACGGGGAGGGGATAAGGAAGAGCTAGGCTAACTAGCCTGTTGACCTAGCAATTAAGGGGGTCCAAATGTGGAGAAGTTAGAAAAAAATGCTTGTTGAGACGGGGGCAATGGCACCGGGTCAGATACTCGTGTTAAAGCCGTATATATCCTACGTAGTGAGGTTTCTTTGGACCGTAGGATTATAAAACAGAGGAATTGAAAGAACGCAGAAATTTGATAGAACTGCAGATGCAAACAGAGAATTGCAAAATAGAGGAAAACTGCAATGATAGTCATTTGGATGAAAACACATGAAAAACGTCTTGATTCTACGCAAATGATGTTAAAATCTCTATGGGATTATGGTGTAGGAATGCAATCCATAAGAATTTTGGAGTTGTCATTCATTCAATCCAAAGGGTTTTCTTAGGAAATAATCCTATTAATTGGGATCCTCCAAAAAAAACATGTGAAAATCGTTGAATCCAAAAAAAGGCCCTAAAACCATGTAATAAAACTATGTATTCAGGCTAGTTTTGTCGTAGTGGTTGTTTAATTGATGAAATGGAGAGTGGGTATGATAAGAGTTGTGCGAAAAAAGCATCCCATTCGGCCTCATAAGAATCAAGAGACCTCACTCCAAATTGGCATTTCACACCGTTATGAGTATTTAGGGAAACATATAAATGTAGTGGCGGAGTTACATCAGAAAAGCTGGCCGTGGTAGCCGGGCAGATTGAATAGAGTTTAATGTGTTAGACTATTACTGGGCTGGGCTTTACCAGTTTATAGGGCAAAGTATCACTTTTGCTGGTGGGCTGGGTGGGCCAAAGCCCGAGTTTCCCCAGGGTAGCTCCGCCCCCCTACATATGTCTAGATTTCTGACATCATTGTGAATTTGTGACCAGTGCCCTATTAAGAATATTACTTCTCGGCACTCCAATAGTTTTCTCAGGTCTTTTAAAAAAGAGGGTTGAAACTCTTGGATTATGCATCAAAATGCTCAATATAGCATATTTTATTAGATTATTCCACAAAGTGTGGCAACAATATAAATCGATCAACAATCTGGAGCTACATTCATGACGACAAATGTCAACATAACTACAAGATCGACGATGGGTGTGGCATGCAATCGAGGCCTTGGGATTTGACCTTACAACGACGCCCTACCAGCTAGAGAAGGTGACATCATCGAGTCGCACAATGGCTAGCCGGAGCACAGATCTGATCCAACAGCGACCGCACATGCTCGCCCCGGAAGTCACCGCCGCCATCTTCATCTCCCGGACCTGTTGGGATGTCGCCACCGCGCCAGACAGATTCACCGCTCTATGCGCCCATCACCACGCGTCCATCATCGAGATTCGCCGTTATCAATGCGGTAGATGCAACATCGCTCCACGTCCACACGCCTCTAGCCATCATGTGCTTCAAAACGATACCCCCAAGAAAAAGAACATCACCTGTAATTCTGCCATTATCCGAACCTGGAAACCAGATTTAGTGTTTTCCCGAACGAGGAGACGAGAACTGTAATAACGATGCATTTGAAAGGTAACATCGCCTTGAGATGCTGCCATCATCTTCCATGACAAAAGTCGAAGTCGAATCTCGGTTTTCCGAGAAGATCGCACTTCCCCAAACCCACAGCTGTTTGGACCTCCAGCTGGCCACACCAACCTTCCAATTCCAAGCTTTGCCCGTTGACGTATCTGGCAGCGACGAGAGGAGGAGAGGGCTGGGCGTCCGGTCTCTCGGAGGGCGCGCGGGCCCGGAGCAACCCGGTGCGGCCGCATGTGGACTACCGGAGAAAGGATCGGTTGCTATCTCGTCATCGGTGTACAAAGTTGTTCGTTTCCGCAATCTAGGCGTCCCTAGCCTTCCAATCCATGTGGACCGCTCCTCCGTCACACCAATCATCCAATTCCAAGCTTACATTACACCAGTACTGCTTGGTAACGGCGCTCAAATATTTTCACTACAACGTTCTTCAGCTACGACGTTCTTGTTTTCTCTAGGATCCCATGCACCAGTACAGGGAGCATAACTGCATAAGTGGCAGCACCGGGATCCCATCCCATGCACGCCGACCCCGGCGTACCGCCGACGCACCGGCCTGCTTACTGCCACTTGCTCCGTGATTTCTCGGCGCCACTTATGCCTCCTGTCGCCCGGCCGGTGGTGGTTCAACTTCAGCCACTAGGCGGCGCCTCCCAGCCCCGGCGCTGGCGGGAATCCTAATATGATACTGCTCGGCGGTGTACGGATGCCAATGATTGCTCTCGGCGGTGGGCCACCGGAACATGAGTAGCTCTGCCTCTGCCCTGCCGCCTTCGCTTATCTACCGATGTTCATCCGCCACAATGATGATCTGGGTTAATCACCACAAAAGGCAAAGCAATGGTTTCCAAAAAGAAAATCTCGTGGTACTTCATGTTTCTATTAGCAAGTGTTTTTGTGCAACTGATCATTGTTCAGCTTGCTGATTAACCCTGCAGCAGCCTGTGCTGAGTCAAATCGACCTGCACAAGGGAACATGGAAAAGGAAAAACATAAACAGTCAGTAACACAGAGCATTCATGATTCAGTAGATCAGCATGGAAGAAAGTTAGTACTTAATACACCAAGAACTCACCCAGGTACAATTTGCTTCCCACAGTCTCTGCAAATCGAGGCAGAGAGAAGATAAGATCATTGCACAACGGTTATGAAAGCTTATGATTATTATAAGTAACCGGAAGGGGAGAGACCAAATGTCGGACTCCCAACGGCAGTAGAAGGCGACCTGGACAACGAAAGGAGTTACTGGGAACTCCTGGACAGTAGCCCGCGCCGGCTCTTCGCACTGGACGTGGACGCCGTCCGTGTGCACCGACCAGCCCCTGCGGCGACCGCGCCAACAAAGCCAGCACACACCTCTGCTGCGTCGCCGTCGTCGACGGGAAGAAGGGCTGAGTGACGTCGGCAAGACGAGCGACATAGAAGCCTACATTGACGCCTCACTCAACCTCATCCTCGTCTGTGCGCGCGTTGGCGAGCCGCGAGCGTGATGCCGTAGAAGAAGGCCGCCGCTCGTTACTCGGTGGCCGAGGCCGCCGCCATGGCCGGGTGCATATATGTCATTGGGTTCCTGGCTCCGATCCAACAAGGAACTTTGGCTTCTTCTACGTGGTAGTTGTATATATACTCGCAGTGGCAGAGCAGTAGGAGGTGCAGCTCGATAAATGCGTGGATGGACAGGCCATCGGTGGCCTAAACTTGGACTGGGCACGGCCGGTCTGAGGGCATGTGGGAGGCTACGTTCATCTCACCTACAGCAGCTCCCTCCATTTCCATAGTTTGCGAGCTCGTCCTTCCTCGTGGACAAACCTATAGGCACGGCATAATAACCTGAACTGGAAAAAACTGGGGTGGGCACCGGGCTCACGGTGCGCCCCCGCCACGTGCGCCGCGGTGAGCCGCGCCGCGATGCGGACTCGAGCTTCCCGTGCGATCCCAGCCGTCCAAGACGGGGGCGCACCGAGCGTGGGGTGAGCCCGGTGCTCACCCCAGTTTCTTCCCGTTTGGTTCCTGATAGGTTCTTTCCTCGCACTAGTGCACGCCACCACGTACCCCCCCGGCACGCCGATGGTCGCACTCCGCCGGCGCAGGCAAGGCGCGACATTGGTCCACGTGTGACGTGGGACCCACCGGGAGCTGGGTGATTTTCCTGATACAGTAGCGCCACATAGAGCCGACACAAGTAATTGAAATGGAGGCAACTTGCCTCATCAGAGTTCACAAACCGATCAAGTTCAGACAAGAGAAACAAACCCGAAGGCGATGAAACAAATCACGCTCCCTGACGGTAGGATCGCACTCAAGTGTTTGCCCCCCAGCCGACATTTACGGCAACTCTGTATCTATTCATCTCTTAAGATTTATGAACCAAAATATCTTATTTCAGTGTAGAGGGAGTGATGTACAAACCTACATAACCAAATCCAGCTGTCAGGAAACTAGTTGGACCAAGAGCATAAACCTCAAGGAAACTGCAAAAAAACAGAAAACATCAGAGCTTTAACCATGTATATCTGGGAAGATGTCAACTGAGGCAGAGTGGTAGGTTATGAATAGAGTAAAGAAAGGAGTAGTTGTGAATCAGATACGGAAAATTGCATTCATGAACAAGGAATTGGAACTGAATTAGTATATAAGATCACATTCAACCACCGAATAGCTTGGACGGGGTAGTGACAGAACTTTGAAAGTAAGAATCCAATATACTGATGAAACCAGGATTGCAAAGGGAATTAAGCACATTATCATCAGCTGCTAGCATTATAAAGTTACTGATTTGATATGACACGTGTTTATATTCATGTGACTTATGCAACAAGTTGCATGCAATGAAATTTCCAACACCTAGCATTAGCTATTAAAACCTTACGTGGACTGCGTACCAGTTGCTGTCAAACTAAACGCCATATGAAGATACGATGGAAAAAATAAAATACAAATTCTGGAAATTGCACCATACAAACAAAATAAGAACAAACATCTCTGATTTCATAAGAGAACCCAGTAATATCATCAACATGCAAGGATCTTCCAGCTGTTTCTGCGCATCGATCACTAACAAAAGCCATACCAATAACTCCTGCCCCTTTTCGAAAAAAAGGAAAAACATGTGCTTGTACTAACCTTTACAATTATGGGATAGCTCCACCCTTTTTTACTAGAGATAAAGACCATATATATGCAATATGTGAGTATGTGACTAAACACCTAACTTTCCATAAGACATGGAGGACGAAAAATAGACTCAGCCTGGTGAACTATGAATATTCCCAGTGTAAACTGATGAAGAAAATCTTTAATATTTTTTAACACAGTAAGCATAAACCTCCATCAAACACAGTAACAATATTTTTGGGGCCTAGCAAACAATATATCCACATAGCACTCAGCACGCAAACAGTGTTTCAGTGTTACCCTGACACCCACTCCCTATTAATTTTCTGCCATGTCGGGCTCCGGTAACCCCGTCAGGTTCCTAGTGTTATTTTAAATGTTACAACTTCTAAACTGAGCATATAGTACCTTGAACTGGTAAAGTAAAATTAAAACCTTGTCATACATAAAAGAAGTTCCAAAATGTTAGCAACAAATGCGACAGTTTTAGATTGCAGTGAGCTCCTTTGCACAACATAAATGGCAGTAAACCACGGAATGCACATGCTGGAATTGACAAGTCAAATAACACAAAATTCGTTGCATTGTGTACCCAAGGAGAACATCATCTACAAATTGTTTTATTCACTCTTCTTCTAAGTATGATAACTTGGCGATAATCAGGCAGTTCATACCCTCTAAAATAATACTCCACTCTATTCCAAGTTATGTGGAGTATATTTGTATTTTAAACTGTAGACTAAAACTAACTTCAGTGTGTCACTGACTATGCTGAAAATGGCACTGGAACAAAGTTTCTACGTTCAAAGTCTCTTATCTACCATTTGTGGTTCACTTCCAACAAATTCTTGACAGGCAGCAACAAATATAATAGTTTCAGACATCATGAGAACCACCAGAAAACACCAAATACAGAAATCAGGTGGAACATTTAGAGCATACAGAAATCAGGTGGTACACACTTATTTTACTGCTGCAGAAAATTTAGAGCATCATTCAGAGAACTTACTTGGACAATGGATGACCAGGATCAGGTGGCCCAAAGGGGTGCACACGAGCTATTTTGTTTGGCGATCAGCATTTTCTGAGACATTGTGTGAATGGAATAGACTATGTGTATCAAGCAAGGGTGATCTCTGCAGCCATAAACCGTTGTAATTCAAACCAGCAAGCAAAACTTCAACCATTCAAACTGGCCAATTCACTTCTTCTATATTAATGAAAAGGCAAGCCTCTTGCCCAGTTTCAAAAAAAAAAAAAAACTTCAACCATTCAACGAAATAAGACAAGCAGAGACATAACAAAGCATATAATGTGTATCAAGTATCAACCACCAACTCGCATACATTCCACCATTAACAATTTATCACGAGTCAACCAGTTCAATAGTTCACACAGGCAACCATGCTCAGCAATTCATCACCCATAACCATACTGAAATGCTGAGATCCATCGGTCCATCCATAATTCATCAGAGAATTCACCAAGTCATCACTTCATACAGCATACAGAGGAACCATTGCCGATCAACATACTGAAACTCAGATGTGCTTCACATCATGCAGCAGGACGGGACCGAGGCGACTCCCGCTGCGAAGCCAGCAGGGAAGCCGCCGTCGGGCACGTTGATGACAATGTGCAGAGGGGGCGCCGCCGGCGGTGGCGGAGGCAGGCCGTACTTGCGGCGGTGGCAGCGGGGAGGAGGCGCCGTGGACGCGGATGTCGAGGAAGACGCCGTGGACGCTGGGGACGCGGAGGAGGAAGAGTCGCCGGGGGGCGGTGCAGAGGAGGCGGCGAGCGAGACTGTGACGCGGCGGCCCTGGAAGAGGACGATCCCGTAGATCAGGAGAACGACAACTGCGCCGGCGCCGCTGGTGGCAAGCATCGGCTCCTTGCACGAGCTTCCCTACGACTGGTACTGGGACTGGGTGCAGTTACAGTTGAAGGTGAGGCTTGCCATCTCCGGCGGCGGAGAGGGCTAGGGTTTGGGTGGGGAGCGGCGCGGTTTTGGTTGGGAAGGTACGGAGCGGCGCCGCGGCTGCAGTCAGGAGGAGTAGTGGAGGAAGTGGGAGAGACGATCGATCAGGACGGCTCCACAGTCCACACTCCGCGACAAGGGCCATATATATATTTAAATAACGAAATATGGAAGTGTCCGAACAAGGGCCATACTGAATGTAATTGTGCATCTCGATTGCATTTTCGAGAACATTTTAAGCGCTCATGTATCGATCGTCTATAATTTTTTATTAAATTAAAACTTAGCAAATCAACCCATCAAATAAAAACACTTAGCAGATCACGTGGCGCACAACCTTTAAAAAACCTAACCCTAGTTTAGACAGGCACATCGCCACCACAAAAAAAAACTAGTTCTTTTGTCACAACAACATTAATATATCAAACTATAGCGAACTAACAAAGGGATAAACCACCACTGGTTTCCTAATATCCGGGTGGCGCGTGGCAAGGAAGTGGCGGTGTAGACATGTGAATCAGTCATGTATATGAGAGAGTTGTCTGTCATTGGTGAGGTACTACGTCCGTTTTGATCAATCAACTGGATATTGCTCATGGAAGCAGAGGCCATCATATTAGGCATCGGGCGGTAGCCACTCCCCATCGGAGCCAAATCTGTTATTGGGCTTATAACATCTCCACCAAACTAGATGCCTGCCGCTCGATTGGCCATCTCTCCATTAAAAAGTGATATCGGGAAACGTACAATCAATGTGAGGTTCTCCTGGTAACCTGGTTTATGTCGTAATAATACACCAGCCAGTCTCGCAATATGCCCTCCTGCAATTAGTCAAGAAATTACATAATTTTTTTTTTTTTAAATAACATGCAGTCACAAAGCACGTTCAACACAATTTAAGCATGCAAACTAATGTTTTCATAACATGCCTTCTCATATCTCTAATTTAAATAAAAATAAAGGCATGTGATTAATGTGAATGCTTTTTATTGAAAGTTGGTATGGGCATAAGCCTATATCGATCATCTACAAAGTCATATTAAATTAAAAGTTAGTTAAAACAATACACCCTCCATTCCTGATGTAAAGGTGTATAGTTTTCTGCATGAATATTAAGATATGAGTATTTGGCATACGGTGGACTCATCTTCTTCTGGAAAAAATGGGAGATATGAGTTCTTAATAGACACAAATTGAAAACAATACACCCTATAAATTAAGATTCATTTTTGGATGGGTAAAATTGTCCATAAATCGCATAATACCTTATATTTTGGATTTTTTCTGAAAAAACTATACACCTTACATCAAGGAACGGAGCGAGTATAGCTTATAGTAACTAATTTAGGAAACAATAAGTATAATTCAGATCCAATAATTATGAGTACAATGTGAAGCATATGTACTCAGTGGTGGAGCCTAGACTGGGTAGTTGTCTGGGCTATGCTGTCTAACTCTTGATTGATTTCACTACGGCTTGAGTGGTCGAAATCTATTATGATTTCACACTTGTGTTATTCAATTGTTTTTGTTACAATATAAAGTTTCCTCAAGCGTGTTTTCAGACAAGTGTCAATCAACCGTGTCCCAATTAATTGTATAGTTTCACGCAAAATATATAAACGCATGATGTTCTAATATTGAAATCATGTGACGTGGAGGTGTACCTTACTAATTTTAATTGTAATATTCTGTTTGGATCCCATGGGCTGGGAGACGGTCTCAATTACGCCTCCTAGAGGCGGAGCTATGGGTGAAGCCCTTCTCCGGCTGAAAACCTATGGCGCAGCGGGCATTATAGCAACCGGTTTTCTAGTAACCATTCGGTCTACAAGATCAAAGGAGAAAAATATTAATGTTAGTACCAAAGTATTTCAGGAACTTAGTCGATGAAAAAGAAATACAAGTTTCGGAGTATATACTCCCTCCGTCTTACAATAAATGTCTCAGATTTGCTTAAAGGTTGATATATCTAGGCTTGAAACTGACTAGATATATCCACTTATGAGCAAATCTGAGACACTTATTTTGAAACGGAGAGAGCATTTGGATATGAGAAAACAGTCGGTGGTGGACATAAGAAAGCAGACAGTGTTCAACATGGTCTGATTGATTACCCACCGTCCACACAACACCGAGATGGGTACTTCTTGGGTGCAACCTAGCACAAAATGGGAAGCAAACCGTAATCAAGTAAGACGTGTCCTCCCGATGCATGTGATTGTTAATAACTTAATTTTCGCAAAAAAAAAGATTGTTAATAACTTAATATTGCACTCACCTCCCAGCCAATCATCTGGATTACGCTGTGGTTGGCCTCCGCGCCGTTCCCCACGTCGTAGCGGTGAACAGAGGCCGAAGTTTACTGCTCGGTGCTCAGGTTGAATCGGTATACGTCCATCGTGGCCATGAAACCATAGTAACCCTGATCCGATGCTGTTGTCAGGTGCTTCGCAAACTAAGTGTTCACGACAAAAAAAAAAGATTTAGTATGTCGTCGTTAATCAAGGCAATAGATATTTCCTCGTTTCATAATATAAGATGTTTTAGGTGTTACACATGTTGTCTAAATTTGGACTAAGAAGAATGCACATATAAACTAAAATGTGTATAGATACATGCATGTGTATACATGTGAATGTGGAAAAAGTCTAAAACATCTTATACTGTATTATGTAACGGGTGAGTATTAGCGACGGTGTCTACATCCATCTCTACAACGAATCAACATATATTACGTACGTAATGTATCATCACGGGGCCAGATTCGGCTTGGAGTGGCGGTGAAACCTGGCCGAGCAATATTTGAACAAGCAAGCTAGTTTCGCTGCTGGATTTCACCTGATGAGTGAACGTACATGCAAATTAGCAGACCACTATTGAAATTAAGATAGGATACACCACGTTGCATAGGTTACCTGGGTAGCATTGGTCCCACGGCCGGCCAAAAGCAGCATCCAAACGACGGCAACATGAAGAACAAAATTACCCATCGATCGTATCCCGCCGCCGGCTTTTGCTTGCGCGCAATTTGCTTGCTGACGAGAAGAACATATGCGTGCTTATATAGATTCAGAGGCCGGTTTCTTCATTGTGATAAATTTGGAAAATTCTGGCTCGGATCGATTAATTCCTTGCTGCAGGTGTCACCTTTATGGTAAGATTGGAGATTGTCCAATAGTCACGGCTCATACATAGCATACCATAATAACTGCCGCTTTAACATTTGACTAGTTGAATGCCCGTGCGTTGCTACGGATCCTATTTTTTCCTAATGCTGGCGAATATAATAAATGCAAACTTTCATGGGTAAGAACAAGACATTCACAAAAAATTCGGCAAGATTTTGTTCCCGTCCAACACCATCGTGTCGGTGCCTATTTGTCTCCATAACTGCATAGTATAATTAAAAATCATATATATGAGAAGAAAAAATAATAATAGATTTTGGGAAAGCACAGAAAATTTGACAAATATTGTAAATATGTCTAAATTAGCTAATATGCATTCAACAAACGCCTGGACCGGAGGGAAAGGTAGCACTCGCACGGTCACTCACTCAGTCAATAAGGAAGCAGCCTAAAAAAAATGAATACAAGAAAACGTAGCCCAGCATCACTCTCCACTCTCTGCTCCGCAAGCTAATCTCAGCTCCTATCTTCTTCTTCCGCCGACTGCTATCCAGGCCGGCCCCCATGTCCTCGCCGCCTGCTCCCCCACGTCCCCCACTCGATCCTACCCCCCCCCCCCCCCCCCCCCCCCCCCCCCCCCCTTGCGCCCACGACCGGACAGCTCGGATTACGGCCGCTGCTCGCCGTCCGACGCAGCGCCCTCGACCTCCGGCCGTCCGTCCTTATGTTCTCGCACGCGATGGGATACATATGGAGCCAGGACGACGCCGCCTTGCGCAAGGCCATCGTTGCTGCACCACCGGCGGAAGCTGCGCCCATCTCCCATTGCCGCGCGTTGACGCGGACGGCTCCAAGGAGCGTCGTTGACATGCGGGATCGAGGGAGCGGCTTTGAAGGACGGGATCGAGGACGGCAGAGGCTTGGAAGCGGTGTTGCGTGGTTTCAGATCATACCTTGTCGCCGACGAGTTGTCGTCGTGTTAGATTGAATCCGCTACTGAAGGTTGATCACCGAGGAAAATAATAGGTAATCTCTATTTATACATTGGTATACATTATTTGATATTTGGTAGGTGTTGAATCACAATATTTCCATCTGGTACATGATTCTGCAATGAAATCACAAATATAATGTGAAATCTTCCTCCATATATGGTATATGATTTTTATTGAGGGCATTTTGAGACGTGCACTCTAGACTTTTTGTTAAGGAAATCCGAAACAATGTTTCTGAGTTTTTGCTCACCACGGTCCATAGCTGTCTAGATCATTTTGACATCGATACTAAAATGTGTTCGAAATTAGTTCACGTCCACTGTTAGACTGAGCTGGCAGCTGTGGTTGGTGTCCATAGGTCTTGCTTTTTTCAGGTAAGATTCTTAGGTTCAGTCCCACGCATTATTTCTACCTGTACAGATGCAACTCTGCACTCTTGAGCCAGTTTTATAGAAATGATTGTTTTTTCTTTGAAATTTTATAGAAATGATTGCTAGCTTGCCAGAACTTGATGACAGCTCACTTCACATATGCATATGCTAGTGTATTTTCTTCAGAGAAACAGTTGGAGGTATATCTTTAGTTTGGTTATAGTTAATGGGCTACATGACTGACATGAAATGAATTTGTTTGGTTTTGTGATGCTTTCTGACACCAGGAACATTACATGAGTGAGGAAAGGGTCTAGCTATTGAGTTATCTAATGGGAATAGCCTGGCATCAAATTAAATTTTTCTATGGAAAATGAAGTTCAGTTTCAGTCCCACGCATTGACCAATTTCTATAATGACATGATATTAACTTGATGTAGGATATGTACTGAGCAGAGTATGCATAGAAGCTCTGGTTCATGTTCATCTACATTATACTGCGGATACTATCTCAGAAGGTATGAAACTGAATTTATTGTTTATGTTGTGTGCTAAATACACCCAGTTGTATCACCTTTCACTCGTAATGTTTGGTAGGCTGACATTATCTTTATATTTCAAATTTGAAATCTGATAACTACAGCTTTAAGCAAATAAAAACTCCCCAAAATACTAAGCTTGAGTCTCCTGGCAAACCTGAAACTGTCGCCAAAAGCAGGGCCGTAAATTAACTATAGTGTGCAAAAAAAAGTAAAGAAAAAAGTCTCTCATGGCAACATAGCTAAATTATTAATTGAGGCATCCCTTAGAGTAGTACATATAAGGGCCCTTTACGCTATAGGCTATAGTCTACTGATGCTTAATTCGACGCCTCTTTTGACTTGGTGCGATAAGGATCCTCAAGCTGCAACAAATTTTACATGAGACGCTTCCAGTTCAACTCCTGATGCTCTTTTTTTATCCGTGTTGTTTTAGCTTTCTATGGAAACCTCCAGTTGTACACTACTGACATGTAAAAGAAAAATAAATTAACAGTTAGCTGTCATTTTGCATCAAAAGGAGCAGCAGCTAGAAAATAAAATGATGATCATAACATGAGAATCTGATTCAAAGTGCGCATATATACCAGATTCGTACAATCATGTGCACAAAGATGTTACTAACTAACCTGATGGTATATGGAACGCTTATTCAATTGCTAAGGACTTCCTTGTAGACTATGTTCTTCGTGGCCGTTATTAAGTCTTCGGATCTTTTTCGCTTCTTTGAATTTTTGGTCTGATCCTTGCCCTTGCCACTGTCCTCTTCCTTTTCCTTGATAGCGAGGATCTTAATGTTAACCTTAGCAGTAGCTCTGGACAAGGCGACATACAACTGTCCATGGGAGAATACGGGCTCTGGTAGGTAAACACCGACAATAGGGATAGTCTGCCCTTGCGCCTTGTTGACCGTCATGGCAAAGCTGAGCCTGATCGGAAATTGCTTCCTTTTGAATCTGAATGGGAACATGTCGTCATCGGAGGGACAGAGAGGTATGCGAGGAAGGAACACCCTCTGTCCGGCATGTTGTCCTACCACGATCTCCGCGTCTATAGCGTTCATCTGGAATCCCCTTACAACAAGCCTCGTCCCGTTACATAGGCCGTTAGCCAGGTCAATGTTTCTGAGAAGTATAACCGGACAATTTATCTTCAATTTAAGCTCGTGTGGGGGCAGCCCATTAGGAGCTAGTGAGTTTAAGAACTCGGGAGCATAGTATCCATGCGGATCATCTTCTGCACTGTCGAAGTTGTGGTAGATCTTCTCATCACCAGTAAACCGCTCTATCATGTGTTTGTTTATCTTGTCGACATTGTCATTTTTGGTTGCGAGGATTGCTCGAGAAGTCATGTAATTGGGATCAGACATGTTGTCTCCTAGAGCAGGAAATACATGCTCGATCAGCTTCTCTAGATCCTCCTTCCCCCCTGTGGACGGTACACATATATCTTCTGGGAGACATATGTTCCCTTCCTCGTCAACTTCTTCTGTGCCATTCCCTACCCTCAACAAGTAATCTGCGAACCATGATCGCTTTGTGCCCTCATGTTGGTGACAAGCCTTAGCTGGCGCATGCCCATCCAGAGGTATGAACTCCGCAGGGAAGCGTCGATTATCTGCCCCCGTGACCCCTTTCTGACGACGGGAAGCACTTGCCTAAAATCACCACCGAAAACGATAGTCTTTCCGCCAAACGGTCTGTCCCGTCGACCCATGATGTCGCGCATGCTGTTGTCCAGCGCCTCAACTGCCTGGCGCTTCGTCATTGTGGCCTCGTCCCATAAGATGAGTGAAGCTCTCCTCAGGAGCTTGGCTGTCCCACTCTGCTTCGTGAAGTTACATGACGTTCCATCTTCACTATTCAGTGGGATCTTAAACCTCGAGTGGGCGGTCCGACCGCCAGGCATGATGGAAGCGGCGACGCCCGACGTCGCCGTTGCCACAGCGATCTTGCCATCGCCTCGAACTGTAGCAAGGAGCGCCTTGTACAAAAAGGTCTTCCCCGTGCCACCAGGGCCATCGACAAAGAAGACACCTCCTTCAGCACTGTCAACCGCCAACAATATTTCATCATAGGCACGCCTTCGCTCTTCATTTAACGAAGACGCTAGATTAGCATCACTGGGGTCAACCTCGATATTGGTCTCTTCGATGATCTCCCTAGTCTCGCCTCCAGTGTTGTCATACGCCTCGTCCATGTCAGGTAGAGGAAAGTTCGTATGTCTTTTCCCATGGATTGCAATATGGCACTGATATCTAGCAACACCATCTGCTCAACTGCGTTCGGGCATGTGTGTTGTCGCCGGTAGTGCAGCTGTAGATGTTCCGGATGCGAGTCGGGCCCGAAGGAGTGCACGTTATGGTACATGTTGCCCTGCGCCCGGAACGTGTATGTCCCTGACCTCATGTTCGTGTACTTGTTGTCGAGGGTGACACCAAGGGTTGTGAAGGAGAAGTGGCCGTTGAAGAACCGGATGCTCTCACGAAAATGCCGGGAGTCTGCATCGGATTTAGACCAGAGCCTCATCAGTTCTGGTATAGGCTCCGGTTCCAGCAACTCCGTGTCCCCGTTCCGACAGCAGAAACCGTCGGTCTCATACTCGAATCTCTTGGCCTTGCAGATTTCACAGTCCACAGCGTGCTTAAGGATGTGTGTGCTGTCTGGTAGGTTAGAGTAGACATACTCAAAAGGATCATTGTCTGTAGAGGCCGAGCAGGCAGAATCATGTGGTTCATCGGGGTCGGTGCCATCATTGTCCGATGATGCATTATCTGTTGAGTTATTTATAGATTAATTTATCAGGATGCACATTCTTTGTATCCTCAAAATATGGTGTATCGAGGGTGCAGTAGTACCTTCATCGGATTGTAAGAAATACTCATCATCCATGAGGTCTGCAGGGTGTGGATTGTCCTCCATGAGCCTGGCCAGCATCGCCTTCATTTCACCTTCGCCATGCATGAGTTTGTAAGTCCCCAGTAATAATGAAGTACGTATATAAGAAGAGGTCAAAGAGATGAGTGTTACCATCAGTTCCAATGGTGTAATCTTGCGTGGTAGCTGAAGCAGCGTTGGGACCTGAAGAACTTGTGGCATGTGCCGCGAAGCGAGCATTACAACGTTTTTGTTGTGCATGCCTCTCCCCATGCGGTATGCTTTGCCTAGCTGCTCTTCTGGTAGCAATATTATCTCGCCTCTCTTGTGCTGCCAACAATTCTTTATGAGCTCGCTCTCGAGACCTTCGCTGAGCTCTGGTCTCTGCCCTCTGCTCCTGGTCGCCAATTGTTAGCTCCTCAATGGTATCGCCCAAGGTCCTGGTAAGGTACTCGCCTGCATATTTATTAGGATTCAATTAATAAATTGTTCGATCAGTTTGTAGGAACTCTATGCAGTAAAGTAATGACATCAGTACCATCTTTCTCTATGCTGTAGTTTGGACTGAACGCTGAGGGTGAACCGTGAGGTGAAGCGGCAGTTGAATTGTGTGTGTTAACTAATCTCAATGGCAGTGCGATGGATGCAGCGCACGGGGTCTTCCGCCTAGTCAAATCACGTGATCTTCGTTCCTTCGACCTTTGTTCTCTCTGCTCCTGTGTTACCCCATCTCGACGTTTTTTATCTCTTTCCCGTCTCTCTTGATTTTCACGCTCGTGTATATCATCCACTTCCTTGTTTGTTAAGTTTTTTAGGCGATCTTCATTTTTTTTCTGCCTTGCTGCTCTTCTCCGTGTGTTTATCGCCTCCCTCTGCTCGGCACTTAAATTTTTTCTGCGTTCCCTGTCTCGTTGCCGTCTAACTTCATTCTTATCAACACTGGCTATGGCTCTCGTTGGTGGTTCTTCTGTTGTAGCTACAGTAATAACACAAAAGTCAGCATACATCATCATTTTTATACAGTAATCAGCCCAAATGAAGCAGCTATTTCTTGTAGGGTGGCTCACCTTCCGTAGCTGGGGTGTAAAACATTTGTGTAATAGCTGACTGCAAAGTGGCATTTTCTGGAATGTGAAATCCTTCCAGGGAATATGCTTGGTCAGGTGTTGGAGCTTCAGTAAATACCATGAAAGTGAGCAACAAAGAATTATTAGCCATTTGTTGTTCCGGTGAGTAAATTGCTCCTATGGTGGTAAAATTGAGATGCGAGCATGAAGTGTATATCATTACATAAAAAATTACCGGCTTGAACAGGTGTTTGTAACCCACATCCCTGCATAGACCCAATACCACAATAATCATCGCGAGCAAAGTTTTCCTTGTCAAAAGAGGCGCTCCTGTTTGAACGAAATGAGTCTGGTGTATGACATGTAGTCGACGGCGTCACAATCTGTGGTATGCCTACATTACCATTTTGTCTTTCAGTAAGTAGTAATAGACAAATGCGGATGCTCTTTCTTATAGGAAACATCACCTTCTATAGTTGTTGGGGTGCATTGCAGTTGTGTGATAGCTGACTGCAAGGTGACATTTTCTAGAGTGTAAATTCCTGGCATAAAAATGCATTATCATTCTTTGAGGTGCATCATCTAGCTTATAATTACTGCATCATATGGGGTGGTTTTCAACAATGAACGTACCAGGTGATATGGCAACCGATGTGTTAGATGTACCCTGTTTGCCATTTAGATTACCTCCTGCAATTTTCTTCCTTGCGTATCTCTCCCTTTCCCTTTGTCTTTTCAGTTCTTTTTTATCTGCTATTTGTCCTGCGGGTACCAATATTTAGTAGACTCTATAAGACAGAAGACGCTAGAAGAAGGTAAGAAGGTAAAAGATACCTGAATTGCTGCCGTTCGTTATGTCTTGGAATGGAGACCGTCCAACAGTAGGCCTTGATGATGCCATATCCTGTGTGTTATAAAACGTGAGGATCTGTTATAGAATTAGTAACATACATCCATTTGGGGTTTAAAACTGGGGATAAATGTGACCATTACTGAAAAAACAATCGTAAGTTTGCATGCATATATGTTGTTTCTATGCTGTTGACTGATTTTGGACATTACTCACCGTTACAGCACCCAATGGCAACCTGTGTCGTCGAGCCGGCGCGATCCGAGTTACTTGAAATACACCCAGGTCAGTCCTTATTCGATGGTTCGCCTCCAGCTGGAATTGGACATGTATAGAACTGTCTCTGAATACAGATAGCAACAGACAACAATGAGGCAACTTGGAAAGCATCCCTGCAGAACTCAAGGAAAAGGGCTCCCAGCTATATACTTCCTTGATTCCTTGCTCCAAGGGAAGGTAAGTTAACTATGCTAAGATTGTGATTTCAGGTCCTTGAGCTGAAGTAGTCTGAATTACGTACTTGGACCATATGATAGTTGACTTACTTCTGAAACAGGGTGGTTTACAAACTCTCTTGAAATATTTTAAGTATAAGGACAATGACAGACTTCCAGTACCATACTTACACCGTTTCCATGTGGATGACTATATGACACTTTCAGTACAACCGTTAAGGATTGTGAAATATACCTTTGTTTGTGCTCACTCCTGTCCATGTGGATGGCTATTTGACGGGATTGTCGATTTGGTGTGTGTTGCAGGTGTTCTTGTATGTGGTTGAGTGTCACCAGACTTGTTAATTGCAATGGGCAGATCATGAAATTTTACATAATTGGCACGCTGAAGATGCGGGCATTTCTGAGGTAAGTCTATGATATCATCCTCTTACGGCCATACCTCATATACACCCTATGCTTATTAGCCCAGCTATTTGTAGTGGTAAATTTTATTGCATCATACTAATGTTGACTGATTTTGGACATTACTCACCGTTACAGCACCCGATGGCAACCTGTAGTCGTCGAGCCGGCGCGACAACCGGGCCGTGGACTTGGCTGACACCGGAGGTAGCGCACGGCACCAGCACGGCCGAGGGCGAAATTCGCTGCCTGGGCTCGAAGCAGGACGAACGGCAGAGCACCAGCACGGGCGACGGTGAAAGGTTGATCTGTGCCGCGAGCCCTGGCGGCAGCTTGCTGTATTCAAAATTTCATTCTCTGTTTGTGCGGGCCAGTATGTGGGGAAGGAAATAGTTTGATTGCGTGGAGTATTATGGGAAAGTAATCAGCGATTATTGATTGCGTGGATTATTATGGGAGAGGAATCAGCGATTATTAAATGTCGAGATGGGAAAGGAATCGGGAGCTCCTATAATGCGCGTTACGCGTGCTGGATGCTTCCGTCCGCGTACCCCCGACTGCGGAAGTAGTTCATGGGCTCAGCCCATGTCGCGCGTTTGGCTTCCGCTGGACGTACGGATGATTCCTGTTTCATGTTTCTTTCAAATCTCGTACTGTTTCCGGTACTGTTTCCGCTGGCTAAATGGTTGGACTGAATTATTTTCTGTTGCTCTCAACAATTCTGAAATAATCAAAAACGGCCAAATTCTGAAATTCTTCTTCAGGACGGTACCATTTTCTGTTTCCTTTTTCCGTTTCCTTTTTATTTTCCGTTTCCTTTTTCTTTTTTTCTTTTTTTTCCGTTACGTTTTTATGTTTTCTTTTTCAGTTTTATTTTTTTGTTATTTTCCTTTTTCCATTTTATGTTTTAATTTTCGCTTATTTTGAAAATGGTTCATATTTTGGAAAATAATTATTTTTAAAAAATGGTTCTGATTTTTCGAAAATGGTATCTTTTTTAAAATGGTTCCGAACCAAAAAATGGTTCCGATTTTTGAAAATGGTTCCAATTTTTCGAAAATGGATCCTTTTTGAAAATGGTTCTGAACCGAAAAAATGGTTCCTTTTTGAAAATGGTTCCGAACCGAAAAAATGGTACCGATTTTGAAAATGGTTCCGAACCGAAAAAATGGTTCCTTTTTGAAAATGGTTCCGAACCGAAAAAATGGTTCCGAATGAAAAAAAAATGGTTCAGATTTTTAAAAATGGTTCACTTTTGAAAATGGTTCCGAACCGAAAAAATGGTTCGGATTTTTGAAATGGTTTCTTTTTGAAAATGGTTCTGATTTGAAAAATGGTTCCTTTTTGAAAATGGTTCCGAACCGAAAAAATGGTTCCGAATGAAAAAAAATGGTTTCGATTTTTCGAAAATAGTTCCGAACCGAAAAAATGGTTCCTTTTTGAAAATGGTTCCGAACCAAAAAAAGGTTCCGATTTTTGAAAATGGTTCCGAACCGAAAAAAATGGTTCCTTTTTGAAAATGTTTCCGAACCGAAAAAATGGTTCCGAACCGAAAAAATGGTTCCGATTTTGAAAATTTTAGTTCCATTTTTGAAAACCATTTTAAAAATGGAACCATTTGTAAACGTTTTTTGAACTCTCGTGAATACTTTTAAAAATGGTTCCTTTTTCGAAAATGGTTCTGAACCAAAAAATGGTTCCTTTTTGAAAATGGTTTCGAACCGAAAAAATGGCTCCGATTTTTGAAATGGTTCCTTTTTAAAAATGGTTCCGAACTGAAAAAATGGTTCCTTTTTGAAAATGGTTTCTCATGACTGTCTAGAACCCTACATCTCTTTACTTTACTTTGGAACCATTTAATTTGGAACATTTTTTAATTTGGAACCATTTTAAATTCGGAGCCATTTTTAAATTCAGAACCATTTTTTAATTTGGAACCATTTTTAATTTCGTCGGCATTTTCAAAAAAGAACCAATTTTCAAATTTGGAACCATTTTTAATTTCGGAAGTATTTTCAAATTCAGAACCATTTTTAAATTTGGAACCATTTTAAATTTGGAACCATTTTTAACTTCGGAGCCAATTTCAAAAAAGAAACCATTTTTATATTTGGAACCATTTTTTAATTGGAACCATTTTAAATTTGAAACCATTTTTAAATTTGGAACCATTTTTAAATTTGGAACCATTTTAAATTCAGAACAATTTTTAAATTAGAACCATTTTTAAATTTGGAACCATTTTTAAACGTGGAACCATTTTTAAATTCGGTACTATTTTCACAATAGAACTATTTTTAAATTCAGAACCATTTTTAAATTTGGAACCATTTTTAATTTCGGAGGCATTTCCAAAATAGAACCAATTTCAAATTTGGAACCATTTTTAAATTCAGAAGTATTTTCAAATTCAGAACCATTTTTAAATTTAGAACCATTTTTAATTTGGAACCATTTTTAAATTCAGAGCCATTTTCAAAATAGAAACCATGTTTAAATTTGGAACCATTTTTTAATTGGAACCATTTTAAATTTGGAACCATTTATAAATTCAGAACCATTTTTAAATTTGGAACCATTTTAAATTCGGAACAATTTTTAAATTGGAACCAGTTTCAAAATGGAACCATTTTTAAATTTGGAACCATTTTTTAATTGGAACCATTTTCAAAATGGAACCATTTTTAAATTTGGAACTATTTTTTAAATTTGGAACCATTTTAAATTCGTAACAATTTTTAAATTGTAACCATTTTCAAAATGGAACCATTTTTAAATTTGGAACCATTTTTTAATTGGAACCATTTTTGAATTCGGATCCATTTTATATTTGGAACCATTTTTAAATTTGGAAGCATTTTTTAAATTTGAAACCATTTTAAATTCGGAACAATTTTTAAATTGGAACCATTTTCAAAATGGAACCATTTTTAAATTTGGAACCATTTTTTTAATTTGGAACCATTTTAAATTCGGAACCATTTTTAAATTGGAACTATTTTCAAAATGGAACCATTTTTAAATTTGGAACCATTTTTTAATTGGAACCATTGTTGAATTCGGATTAATTTTTATATTTGGAACCATTTTTAAAATTTGGAACATTTTTTAAATTTGGAACCATTTTAAATTCGGAACAAATTTTAAATTGGAATCATTTTTAAATTTGGAACCATTTTTTAATTGCAACCATTTTCAAAATGGAACCATTTTTAAATTTGGAACCATTTTAAATTAGGAACAATTTTCTAAATCGGAACCATTTTCAAAATGGAACCATTTTTAAATTCGGAACCATTTTTAAACGTGGAACCATTTTTAAATTCGGTACTATTTTCACAATAGAACTATTTTTAAATTCAGAACCATTTTTAAATTTGGAACCATTTTTAATTTGGAACCATTTTTACTTTCGGAGGCATTTTCAAAATAGAACCAATTTCAAATTTGGAACCATTTTTTAATTCGGAAGTATTTTCAAATTCAGAACCATTTTTAAATTTAGAACCATTTTAAAAATGGAACCATTTTTAACTTCAGAGCCATTTTCAAAATAGAAACCATGTTTAAATTTGGAACCATTTTTTAATTGGAACCATTTTAAATTTGGAACCATTTATAAATTCGGAACCATTTTTAAATTTAGAACTATTTTTTAAATTTGGAACCATTTAAATTCGGAACAATTTTTAAATTGGAATCATTTTCAAAATGGAACCATTTTTAAATTTGGAACCATTTTTTAATTGGAACCATTTTCAAAATGGAACCATTTATAAATTTGGAACCATTTTTTAAATTTGGAACCATTTTAAATTCGGAACAATTTTTAAATTGTAACCATTTTCAAAATGGAACCATTTTTAAATTTGGAACCATTTTTTAATTCGGATCCATTTTATATTTGGAACCATTTTTTTAATTTGGAACCATTTTTTAAACTTGGAACAATTTTAAATTCGGAACAATTTTTAAATTGGAACCATTTTAAAAATGAACAAATTTTAAATATGAACCATTTTTGAAAATGAAATATTTTCAATGTGGAAACATTTCAAAGAATGAATTTTTTTCATATTTGGAACCACTTTTGGAAATTAGTGCCATTTTCAAACGCGCGTCGGCGTCGTGCGACAAGGTGATCTGCAGGTGGGGCAACCTCGTCCGAAGTTCAATGAATGAGAAGTAGAGGGCTAGCACGAGCCTAATGAATTAAGGTTTGTTGATGGCTAGATGCGAAGAAGTGGCTACCACTGGCGACATTGTTTCGTAGTACAGGTCCCATGTGTAGTCTCAGGTGCTACGTCCCTATCTTCAAGTTTGCGCCGCTCGGCAGCAACTAAGCAAACAAAAAATTCACCGTAAAAACTCCCTGAAACTGCATGCACAACCCAAAAAATGGCAAATGGCTATGGCAAATGTCCTTTTCACTACTTATATAGGTCGATAGTCATTCAGAAATAATAACGAATGAAACGAGTGAAGAAAACAACTGCTAGCTTCACAGTTTGTAATGAAACAATCTGACAATAGAGATTACTTCTGAATGTTTTTACTGGAAACATCATAGGAATGGACCTTGGAAAAAATGAGTACAAATGTTGTTTCTGTTATCTGTTCGAGATGACACTCTCAATCAATATATGTTGCCAGGTGCAGCATTGTTTTGGTTGAACCCTTTGCCTTTGTTGTCTCTGTGAAATAATTTTCTTCTGATTTGGGATTCTGAAATAAGGCAAATCATTAAGTTAGAATCAGTTTTTTTAGAATGATTGTAGCTGGAACTAAAAGATTTCATCTAAAACATCATGCGATATTGATATTTTCAGTAGGAAGAACTTCCTTTCACGCACCATTTTCAACTCGGATGTGTAACAAGATTAAAAGTAGCTTCAACTTAATGAAGAAGGTACGGTGCCTGTGGGTTTAAGGTATTGAGGTAAAAAGTTAATATTTGTTCCAGAAAATAGAATTGCAATACTACATCATTACTTAATAATTTTGAGACTACATGTAACATCAGTAGTTGGCAGAAGCGTGGACTACAGCCAAAAGATCTACCCAAACGTACCAGTGCTGCTCAATAAGAATGTGCATCCTATGACAGTTGATGGTTATGTAACTCTTGCATATATACTATTACTCTGAGGATGGTGCTGTCAAACTCAAGTTCATCTAGAGCACCTCCTTGTTTGAAGAAAACACTACGAAAACAAGAATGAGAAGACAATCACCAAGATAATGACAATGGTTACTCAGTCCAGGAGTTACCTCTCAAAACGGAGCCATACCAGATTGAGGATCCATGTCCAATCTCAACATCACCAATGACAGCTGCACTCGGTGCAACAAAAACATCTTCGTTGATTATTGGCTCTTTCTCAAATATGTTCATGATCGTCCGATGCCTTGACACTGTCAATGCATACGAAATGTCAAAAGTGTAACCTCCAGTCAGCAAGGAAGTTTTTTAATCTCATGGAAGTAATTCATCGTTATAATGAGCTATAAAGTTAAACACACATGTGCCGCAAAAGAACGAAACAAACCCTAAATCATCGTATCCAATGCACTGAAATTCCTGGCCATTTACCAGTTTAAGCATGTCAACAGTTAATCAGCCCCAACAATGGCAGCGCATCTAGTTCGAAGAGGAAATGTCATTATTTATAATGCTAAGGAACATAAGTTAAGATACATAGTCACTTTAAACAGGCACATAAATAAAGCATTCCCATAAAAGTCAGTATAGACACAGTAACAGCCTCATTATGCTTAATCTACACTCTACAACTGCTTTAGAACATGAGAATCCCTAGCTGCAACGCAACATTTCACAGGTAACTGAACATGCTGCAAGCGAACACAAACAATACTAAACCTTGAACAATAGTACTGGAACCTAAACGTTAGACCCATTTCAACTCTCGGACCACACCACCAGTATCCGTTTCTCCTCCAGTTTCATTCTCTGATATAACTTTCCAAAGGCTATGAGCATATCAACGAATGGAGATGCCACTTAATCGACCTGATCTGGCGTCGGGCAGCTCCGAAACAACGAGCTGGACGAATTTACCACCATTTACCAATGATTCGCGTACGCGGAATCCAGACGACTAGACGAGGACACGATGTACTGGAGCAAGCAAAAGCGGCGGCCAGGATGAAGGGGGAACAGGAGATGAGACGGGGACGGGAGGTAACCTTGCTCCTCGGCGCGGAGGCCGCCCTGGAGGGTGGATCCGAGGCGGTCCATGACCTGCCCCGTGCCGCGGATCCACTTGCCCACCGTGAAGATCGCGCGCCCGAGGGTCCCCATGTCGCTCCGCCTCCTGCGCGCTCAGTCTCTGCTCCGGTCGGGGCTTGTCGCCGGCGGCCGCAGGCGAGGTGGGGGTTTAATGGTGTCTGGGTGGAGACGGCGAGGGGAGAGATGAGCCAGAAGACAATGGCTGCGGAGAAAAGAGAAGAAGCCAGTGCGGCGCGGGTCGGTCGACCGGGAACTGGGCCAGGCCCAAATGGAGTCAGGGGGTACGCGGAGGATGGTAGCGTCCGCGGTACGCGTATTATAGGTTTTGGCAAAGGAATCAGCAGAAAAGAATAGTAGGAAAGAATTCGCCCGTAATGGGCCGGCCCATGTTAGCGATGGTAGTGCTGAATTGATCGATCGAAGGAGCGTTGTCTGGCAGAAAATGGGAGGACGTACCAACGTACGAACTCCCATTTAATAGTAAATAAGATATATGCCAATTATTTGGGAAACCATGTGGATTTACTGCATATATATACAAAGGAAATCAACACCATCCAAGCACGAAGATGGGCAAACCGAGATACACCTGTCGGTGGGCACGCCACACCACACAACACAAAACCGGAACAAACACGCATCGATCATGTGCCGCGGTTCGGACATAAAATGTGCACCCAACCGGACCCTCACAGATAGCCAAAACGTCCGTCTTGTTTGGCAACCTTCATGGCCAGCCCATATGTGGGACGGATATGGGGCCGTCCGAACACGTCTGCCACGTTGGACCAGCCCAGGATGGCCCCCCTCCATCTCCACATAAACCTGTTCTCGTCCCACTCATCGACCAAACCCTAGCTTTCCTCACTCGCACTGTCCACGCTCCTCCCCTCATCGCCCCTCCACATCCGTCCAACGAGATCGACAACGAGGTGTCCGACGAGATAGACTGGGATTCTGTGAACCAGAGCTCTCCGATGTGGCGGCTCCGACGGGATCGAGCTCCTCCATTGACGAGGGTGAGCTCGCCTTCCGCATTAACATCTAGCGGTCGTTGTAGGAGACGGGCGGATCCAGCTCGGCGCCAGTGTAGGCGGCTAGCGGTCATTGATTTTTCATGTTTGTAGGATACATCATTGGCTACATCTGGACTTTTATCAAAAAAAATTGAAGCATGTAAATATGATTTTTGGGTTTTTGGAAATAAAAAGCTCCCTAGAGCTCGGCCTCCATTTGCCCACGTACTATTATCATCATATAATATTATCATCGTCTCATCCTATTTATTGTTTGTAGAATCCTAATGGAATATTGTGCGCAAGATTTATTTGTTATTAAGTTTTGTAGTTCTTTGCGGTGTGATATTGTATCATATATAGCATGATACAGCTATCACTTCTATCTTCTTTTAATGTATATGCCACATCAGTTTTTGCCAACATAAAGTGTGTAATACTACCTTCGATGCTCTCACTATAGGGGTCCAACGTTGGAGTCGGTGTAGACGATGCCCCGCGAGTGAATTGCCGGAGAAGACAAAGTTTGTGGGTGGATTTGTCTAGGGATCACTCGATTTTGCTCCGGCAAGATTACGGCGTGGCAAATTTGTCGCCGGTGAGTTCGAATCGATTATGGCGGTGACTTTATGGTCAACTATGGAGGTCAGTATTAAGGGAAATGTATGATATATGGTGTTGCAGTTTAATGCAAGTGTCTGTATGTTCTTTTGTCTAAGCCCAAGTAAGATGCCGCAATTTTTTATTGGTGTATGCTACAAAGAGTTCTCTCCAAAGTTACATATGTGTTTGTGTTATGTTAGATGAGTTAGTCACAAATGTTGGATGTGTTGATTTTTCTGTTGCAAAAGTGACACACTTTACAGACGTTTTGATGCAAACGAATGGGATTTGTTGAATGCTTTGTTACTTTTTGCTAAATGGCTGTGTCCAAAATAGTACAATATTTTTTCACTACAAGTTGAAAGATTTTACAGATTCATATTGCAAAAAGTTTCGCATTTTCAGAAATGCTACATACATAGAAAAATGTTATGTTCGAAAAAGAATCCAGCAATGTTCGACTTTTGCTGCAATAAGGGGGCCACGCATGCATGGGCAGTTAAACTGGATGATGCATCATCCCGCTGACGCCTAGCACTTGCCAGATGATTGCATGCGTATGAGCAGTTATTCCCTTCCATGTAGTGATGATGCATGCTAAAAAATTTAAAAGAATTATGCGGATTCTGGCATGCTTATCGCTTCTTGACCGTTGTGAGATTGTGAGATCAATGTTTGACCAGTGGTGCCCAGAACACAAGGCCCAAGCATACACATGCGGTCGGAAGGCCTACATCTCCCAATCGCTACCGTGGCCCAGGAGATTAGTGTTTCCCCTTGGCCTAATTAGAATGGCCTAGCTTATAAATAGAGCCCAAATGACTGAGAAAAAAACTACAGTAAAACCAACTGTCACTTGCAGTTCTAAAATAAACTGCAGTTTTCTGGAGCCCACTCCCAACATAAACTGTCAACTCTGCAGCTGATACTTGGAGACATGCTTTGTTGAACTGTACTGTGGCAATGTCAGTTTGGGCCCTGATCGACGAAGATATCGGGGATGCCTTACTGGGTGACGAAACCCCTGACCCAAAAACTATGGCTGATGAATCTCTGTAATGTGTTGAACCAGAGTGATTTCATCCGGGTGTTTGAACATCCTTTGGGCGATTTGGTGGGCGAGACGAAGAGGGATCCACGAAGGCGAATTTCAGAGCCCGCTGTCCACCTATTCTTTCATTGCCAGGTACCTGGCTGAACTTGAGATAACACAGAAGAAGCAATGCACTTCAGTACCCATTGTTCGTCCGGCAGCAAAGTGGATCCCGCCTCCACCTGGACTTGTGAAATTAAATGCAGATGGAGGAGTCGCTAAAACTGAACGAATGGGCCACAAGGAATTTTGTATCCCCTGAATATTGTAGTATGCAATAAAGCTTCAGTCGTTCCCTAAAAGAAAACATCAAAGGTGCAGGAGGATTATGTTTTAGTAATTAATTTTATAAATAAATTTCTTAAATCAATTTGTTCAGAACCATGTGTAATAGCATTAACATGTATACAATATTAAGCTCAGAAAATGTGAACAATATTTGCAAAACCAAAGGTAATATAGCAACCTAGCATGTAGTAATGTGATCAGCACACATCAAATGCTGGCAATGCCACCAAAGAAAGACCACTTGTGCCAACAGAAACACATGTCAAAGCTACCAGGTGACTACCATAACCAAGATTGTACCAATCCAATTGGGTGAAGATGAGGGTACATTTTGTTCCTAGATGGTGCAACTTTAACAAGCACTGTCTGCTAGTACTTGCTTCCTCCAATCCCCCTGCAGAGTTACAGTAACACCAACCCCCGACATATAACTGCAGCACAATGTAACACTGCACAACACAGGACAGTCCTAAGGACCAACATAAACAGAGAGAAACGGTGAAAAAAAAAGCTACAAAAGTTATGAGTTTGATGAGAAGCACTACATCGACCATCTGCGCGATAAATCCCTTTCGCCATGGATTCTCCTGAAAGGGGTGAATCTTCCTCTCCCAGCAGTTAGGAGACGAATATGTACAATCTAGGCTCTTCTTCTTTTTTATTTCTTTTTCTAGAAACGGAGGCTATCGAAAGCAGTCTGCGACTGAAGATCTGAAAGGTCAGGCTGGCTGGGCTGCAGCTCGGGTGTGGTTGTGATCGCCCTCGTAGGTAACGATCAACATCGCGGGGTCGTCGACGCACCTCTCGACATGCTTCCTCGCTGGGCAGCCCCTCACACTGCTACACTTGTAGTAACCCCTGCAAGACAATGATGCACACACTTATATTAGTAAGCTGGCTATTTGAAGAAAGAACAAGAATGTAAAGTGTGCTGGGAGAGCTGTAACCTTTCTTGGATTGCAATAGGCACACTACCAGAATTAGAACAGGTTTCTTTTAGACTCTAGTCCTTATACTTATAGCAAACTTAGAATGAAACTACATTACTTGATTAAAAGCAAAAGCACCCTTTTGGAAAGGATATCTTCAGTTTTACTGTACTATAAGCGGTACCTATTATATTACCTAAACAACCGGGGCATGAAATCTAGACTTATAACTTTTACCCAATTATTAATTCAAGGACTATAAAACTTAGATACCAAATAAGTAAATATTTTCGATGTATACTTTTTGGAGGATTATGCATTCCAGTGACATGCGCATATACTTAATTTTGACCCCACAAAAAGGTAAAAAACAAGTGTGAATGCAAACATCATGTGTAATATAACTATATAAGCAAACAAGTGTAAAGGGATAAAAGAAGATTCAAGTATTTAGCTATACCTAGGATGAGGGGATCCCTTTATTGGCTTCTGTCCATACTTCCTCCAGGAGAATTCATCGGCTGGGATGTCGGCAACCTTATTACTGATTGCAGGGACTTTAATAGACCTCCTTATCCTAAGCTTCCTGCAATCGCACACAAGGGTTGTTTATAAAAAACTTAATGAACAAAATATCAATAGTCAGATACGTATCAATTTGTCACAATGAAACTCTAACCTTTTCTTGGCACAGTGACACCTGCTCCCGGTCGTGCAGCGTCCACTCCCATCCTCCCTACCAGTGCACCTCCTCCTCTGCATAAGGCCTAACTCTGGAGTGCTTGACGTCTGCGAACCACTAACAAGCTGGAAGGGCCGGCTGGAGCGGCTGCCATCCAAACTCGCCATACTCCCCTCCATGCTCAGAGATGACATGAATGAACGAGAGGATGATCCCGTGCAATTAGAACTATCAAACTTCAGATTGACACCCTTAGCACCACCAGTGCTACCACCCTGATCACCATGGCCACCCCTCTTCATCATCTCACTCTGCAACTTCATCTGATGCATGAGCTGGAACCTCTGGTAGCTCTGCTGCTGCTGGATGAAATGAAGATGTGCCGCTGGCAATGCCGGCGTTGGCATCCCTGCCGGCGGCGCAACAGAGACGGGTTGGACGAGCTGGACCGGCGGTCCGCGAGCCGGCCCATTCGAACCGACCGACAGGTTATCTAGAAGCAGCCTTTGGGGGAATTGAGCAGGGATCCTGACAGGATCCTTTGAAGAGGAGCCCTCCATCTGCTGGTACCTCGGGAACAGCCGGAGACTAGTGTCCGGGCTCGGATTGGATGCTTTAGCTGCTGCAGCAGGAGGAGCCAATGCAGAGCTCTCCAAGAAGAGGTTGCTGTCAAAGCTGGGCATCGGCTTCTTGACCCTCCTCCTAAACCTGGCATGGCCCTGTCGGCCATTGCCATTGGCGATCTTGGAGGCTACGGAACCGAACTTGGAGACAGCCTCTCCGGTGGCCTCCACGAGATCCTTGTGGGGAACGAGCGGGCCATGGGGGTTGGAGAGGAGGTTGAGCACCCTGTGGCAGCTCTGCACCGCCTCCCTGTTCGATTCCTCCACACCCTCCATCAGCGAGTCCCTCCCCTATCTGCACACACAAATCAAGCACTTCTCCAATCAGACAGGTTTCATTCAACACACGCCTGAGGTCGCAATTATTGAACTCCCATAGAAGACTGGAGAGAGAGTAAATCAATCTAGTGCGTGAGGATATTTTTCTACAGTAAAAATAGGAAAGCACAGAATAAGTAAATATGCTGATGACTGTAATCATTCCACTCCATAAAAGAGCCGCCACCTCCTCGTCCATAGATTTCAAGGCCGAAGAAACATCAGTCCGGCACAGGAGATTCTTGGCAATGATGGGGCATCATCACTCACCGGCCTGCTCTGCTACGCCAAATTCGGAGATGCGAACATGGGACACGGCATTTAGGTGGCCTTAATCGCTACTAAAATTAGGCCAGCGGACAATCCAGGGAGCACCAGAGCCTACAACTACAAGAACAGAAAAGGCTACGACACGCCCGTGACCGCGACCGCCACCCTGCTCCAGTGCTCCCCCAAAAAAAACCTCGAAAAAACAGAGGCGGAATCCGCCGCTCCAGGAAACAAGAAACGCCGTCCGCCAGAGCATCCCCTCGATCCATCGACCAAGAACTCGACAACCGAATCGCCGGGGAAGGGACACGCACGAGGCACGACTACACGAGCATGCGTGATCCTTCCTAGCAGAAAGAACAAAACGAGGAACAGGAGACGGGGAGCAAACCTGGCGGCCGTTGCAGCCGTCGCCACCTCCGCTCCTCGGGCGGGGGAGAGGACGAGAGGCAGGGGGCAGGAGGAGGAAGGAAGGATGCTGGCTGCCTCGGCTGGTACAAGCGGGCAGAGAAGCGAAGCAGCAGTCCAGTGTTTAGTCCGGGCCGGGCAGTGGAGTGTGGAAAATGAATAAATAAACAAACGGAGCGGTGGGCCAGGGCTGCAGTGCTCTCGCTTTTCCGCCTCGTTCTTTATTTTATTCCTCCTCGGGGGCTGAGGCGCTGCGGGAGGATCCGGGCCGTCCATCGCCAACGTCCCTGTCCTGCGCATGGACTTTTTATCCGTCCGTCCGCCCTGGGTTTTCTTTTTGGCTGCCGGGTTTTTTAATCGTTCTCAGGGGTGGGGTGGGGTTCCCGGGGCTACCGTTTCGTCAAAGGCGTGAGCTGTGTCAGAGGCCACAGTGGCGGGTGTGGGGCCCACAGGTATTCTCCTCTCTATCTCGCCCCGTGAGCGTCTCCCTCCCTCGCTATCTCTCTAGGCCGACGTCCCGGTGTGCCGGGCTGGACGGTGTGGCGTCCTCCGTGTGAGCTGGTTGTGGGTTTTGGCAATGCAGGGTATGTATGAGCTGGGGAAGGGGCATTTAGGGATCAATGAGCCATTTGTCTGCATCGCGATATAGATGGTGGTGCAATATATGGCATAATCTTTGGCTTGTCACGCCGCTGGACCGTTCGTAGCATCTCGAGGAACCGGCGAGCGGCCTTACTGAGTGGAGTGAAAACATACGAGTATGCGTTGGAAAGTATTGTATGTGGTTCTCCGAGTTCTTTGTTCGTATCGCAGTAGAGATGGTAGTGCATTATATCATGTATCATGCTATGGATTTGTGATTCATACCTTGAGATGGTTAGATTGATCCAATTTTAGCGGCGCACGATAACTAGTCATTTACAATGTCCTCGCGCCCAGTTAATGACATTACCAATCGACGAATGACTACAAATACTTTATTGCAATTAACGACAATCTCGGAGGCCATAGTGACCGATGTAGGCCCCACGTATTCTCTCTCGTGTTGTCTTGCGCTTAGTGTTTCTATGTATCTACTATGACGTCTTAGTGTGGTTGGCTGCACGGTGTGGCGCGCCTTATGTGTAGGTGTTTGTTTGTTTTTTTGCAACTCACAGCGAGTGTGAGCTGGGGAAGGGACATCTGGGGATCAATGAGGCATTTGTTGGCATCACGATATAGATGGTAATGTAACATATGGCATAATCTTTCGCTTGTAACAGTCGACCGTTAGTAGCATCTCAACAAACCGCGAGAGGCGTTACTCAGCGGCGAGTGAAAACCGACGAGTATTAGCTGGAAAGTTATGTATGTGGTTCATCGAGTTCTTTATTTGTATCGCAGTAGAGGTGGTAGTGCATTGTATCATGCTATGGATTTGTGATTAATGCCTTGAGATGGTCAGATGAATCCAATTTTAGCGGTGCTAGATAACTAGTCATGTATAGCGTCCTCACGCCAAGTTAATGGCATCAGCAAGCGATGAGTGAGTACTAATATTTTATTACAATTAGCGACAATCTCGGGGGCCATAGTGACCGGTGTAGGGCCCATGTATTCTCTCTCATGGCGTCTTGTGTTTCCTTAGCGTTTATATCTATCAACTATGATGTTTTAGTATGGTTGGCTACACGGTGTGGAGCCATATGTGTAGCCGTTTGTTTTTTTTTTTTTTTGCAATTCATGACGATTACGAGCTGGGAAAAGGGCATCCAGGGATCAATGAGCCATTTGTCGGCATCGCGATATAGATGGCAGTGCAATATATGGCATAATCTTTCACTTGTAACGCCGGACCGTCTGTAGCATCTCGAGGAACAGCAAGAGGCGTTACTGAGTGGCGAGTGAAAACCGAAGAGTGATGTATGTGGTTCCTCGAGTTCTTTGTTCGTATCGCAGTAGACATGGTACGCATTGTATGATGTTATGGATTTTGATTAACTCCCTGAGATGGTCAGACTAATCCAATTTTAGCGGTGCTAGATAACTAGTCATGTATAGCGTCCTCGCGCCCAGTTATGGCATTACCAAGTGATGAGTGATGGGTACTAGTATGAGCAGTGCTAGATAACTAGTCATGTATTGCAATTACGACAATCACGGAGGCCATAGTGACCAATGTAGGGCCCACGCATTTCTCTCTCATGTCGTTGACGAGGGATTAACTCATCAAATCCCATGGTTAAGGACCTAGGGTTGAGATTACGAGGGAGAGAACGTGGTAGAGCTGGTAGTTTCGTCGGCTGACAAGCAAAAGCAAGGATTTACCCAGGTTCAGGCCTCCGGAGAGTAACACCCTACTTCCTGCTTGTCTGGTATTGATCTGAGAGTATATGCGAGCTACAATGGAATCCCGGCGAGATGTCGATCTCGCTAGGGTTCTGGTTGTTCAAGTGTTGTCTGTCCTGGATCGGCGGCCCTCCCAGCCTTTATATAATAGGCTGGGTCTCGGGAGTTTGCAACCGACTCAGATTACATGTAAGGAAAGTCTAAACCGACTATGCATGCCTAATCTTGGAGGATACTCCATCTTCTTGGGCCTTCTGTTATGGGCTTCATGTAGGCTCTTGATAGCTGGGGCTTAGTCGATACGTGCACCAGGTACCCTCATGGTAGGGTACCCGAGAGGTATATCCCAGTCAGTAGCCCCCGAGTACTTGTCTGACTCGAAGAATCGGGCATGGACTCATTCATTAGTGCACGTCACATTCTTTTGTACTTGTATTTATAATTGGAATTCCTGTATGAATAGCACATGTTGGCTATGTCGAGTATTTCATCAAGTTTGGTTTTTGCTTATGATAATCAAGGGATAATAGCTTAGTAGGCCCGGTACACTCGACGGATCGGGACCGGTTAACTACACATTCGGGCAAAACCTTACTAGCTTTCAATCAGACTCGAGTCCCCGGACTCGAATCTGGAACAGACTGGTCAGACTCGACTCAGGCCGCGGAGGTCTTACTGAATCGTTCTGCAGTATAACTTTGAGATTACCCAACGCGTCCGTCGGGATTTTTCATCATGTCTGCTGACACGGAAAATTTTAAGGATTAACGTTGCTGGAACGGTCCTTAGCCCAGCTCGAAAGTTCGGCGGGTCTTACCTTTGCACTATGCATGCAGCATCCGAGGTATTTGCGGCGGACGCAACTCGGGAATTTATCGAATATGATTTGTATTAAATTTTGCTTATCTGATGAGTCGAGTCTTTTGTCGACTGATTCTTTGTCATTATTCTATCGGGTGCGCGACAGCGCTCCCGATGGGAGTAGCCCCCGAGATTGTGCTTTATTGCTTGCAATGGAGGATAATCTCAAATCTGTTTATCCCGTACATTGTCAGTCGAAGAATTTTTTGATACGCTCCCGATGGGAGTACTGTGTTTCAGTCGAAGAAACTATCGACTGCCTTTATGTCTTGTGCTACCCAGTCGAAGGACTGGCCTTCGTCGTAAATGTTGGAGACTCGACTGTCCTATCAGGTATGAGACTTGACTTGACGTCAGCAATGACGCATGCCTCGACTGCGATTTCTGACAAGCGATGGCGTGCTTGGTATGACTGATGGGACACGACACGCTTGTGGGCCCGTTATGCAGTGCTGACCGAGGACGGTGCCGTTTGGACTGGATTTGACCGCTCTGGCGCGATTTTCACGGAGACGTGATGATGGCTCCTAGATTCCCGTGCGTAGTGGACGGAGTGGCCGTCGACGGTTGCTCTCCGTGCTTGCCACGTGTACGGCAGGATTCCCCGCGGAGCGCACGATCGTGGATTAACGGTTGTGATTGGTTTTGATTTGTGGTAAATAGTAAGGGCGGTGCCGGCAGAATTTTTTACTTGCCATTTGCCTCCTGCGCCGCCCCTGTTCCATCTTCTTCCTCGCACGCCTCCTCCATTGTTCCTGCGCCCAAGCTCTCTGCGCTCCACGAACCCATCTTTGACGATGAAGAAAGGAGCTGGCTCTAAGCGAGCTGCCGCGACTGCTGCTGCTGCGACCGACGCGGTGCGGTGAAGGGAAGAAAGTTGCGGCCAGCGCATCTGCTTCCGCCGCCGGCCTGAAGAAAGGCGATGGGGACTGGGTGAAGTCCTCGATCAAGGAGACCCACCTCGACAAGCTCCGCGAGGATGGCCTGCTGCCTCCCGCGATCAACTTTCTGTCCGTGCCATCGCCCAAGGAGGTACTCCCCGAACCTCGCGGCAATGAGCGCTTTGTTTTGCGGAGTTTTTGACTAGGGGGTTTGCGTTCCCCATCCACGATTTTGTTCGTGGTTTGATGTATGCATACGGGGTGCAAATCCATGATTTCACCCCTAATGGCATACTACACATTGCGTGTTTTATCACGCTTTGTGAGTGCTTTCTGGGGGTTTCCCCTAGCTGGGCATTATGGAAGTCCATCTTCCTCGTCCGGCCGAACAAGAGAGGCGGTCGCACCTATCCCTTGGGCGGCTGCGGGATCCAGGTGCGTAGCGACACGCGCTACTTCGCCCTGAAGCCAGTCGACTCGGCGCAAGGGTGGAGAAAAAAGTGGTTCTACGTCCGCGTCGACCAGAAGGAGTCCCGCCGTTCTCGACTGCCAGTCCTCTTGCGAGGACCAATGCCTGGGATCATCAGCTGTCGACTGAGGAACAGGCGGAGGCAGTGCCCCTTTTGTCGCAGATTGGGAAGCTGCTGGGCAATGTCACAGGTGCGCACCTGATTGCCACCTTTGTGAAGATGCGAGTGTGGCCAATCCGCGCCCGAGCTCACCCCATGTGGCAGTATGAGGGTGTGCTCGACTCCAGTCGAATGAGCCAGGAGGAATTGTCGAAGAACGAGCTGGTGGCGCATGTGCGATCCATTACCAGCATCAAGTCAAGCGACCCCTGCAACGTCGACTGCCCTGTCACTCCATATGGGCCGGACAAGCCTTTGCCAGAGGTTAGTACAACCATATGTATTATTTGTCATCTGGCGTTACCACTCGTTGTGTTTGCATTCTTAGCCTTTTACTGTTATTTGTGATATGCAGGGTCATTCGACTGCGTCAACCCTTCCTCCCCTTCCAGAGAATGGCCCAACTCATGAAACGGAGGTGCAAGAGGTAGAAACGAAGGGAGGGGATGAATCGCCTCTACCTTCGGCTACCACATCTCCTATGGAAGAGGTCGAAGAGGAAGAGGTAGACGAGGTGCAGACTGAGGAGCCGGCCGCGCCTGATCATGTGAGCGAGGTTCCCACTCGCAAGCGTCGTCGGGTGGCCCAAGGTTTGTCCTCTTCTGTGAGCTCACCCGCGAAGGAGGCGGATTTGAAGGATGATGGTGACTCAGGTTCACCACCTCCTGCCAAGGCTGCTCCCCTGACCGTGTGCCCTTTGAGCTCAGCTCCTCCTCCCCAGTCGGGTGAGGCGCTGCTTTTTGGAGGCCCAATTTCGACGACCCCGACAGTGAGGAGGAGAATACAGGTGTGCTCCTTTGCTACCTGTACTGAGGTTTTGCTGGTTGATTTTTGCTTACGTTGTTTTATCTCTGTCATTCGTAGTACCGAGCGTCCTTCGACTCCTCCAGCCGATAAGACTTCGACTCCGGAGCACCTGAACGCTTCTCCGGTTGCTCCAGAGGTTATGCAACCAGTAGCCACGGCTACTGCTATTGAAGCGGCCAAGGTTGCGAGTGCCGCGACTCTGGAGGTCGGGACTTCTGCCGCAAAGCCTGCGCCTTGGATTGACCACGTAAGTGTCTTTTGTCGAGTCCACATATCCGGGACTGGTTGTGTAGAACTTTATGCTGGTTTTATGTGCTTGCAGCCCTACTTCCTCAACCTGGTGGAATCAGGGAAAGCTTTTGTCCAGGTGGAACAGGAGAGGGACAGTCTGCGTGCTGACCTGGAGCAACTCAGCCGTAAGTTTGTTTGGTTCTGTACGTGAAGTTCTTTTGCGCTGCTTCACGTTGTCGTGTGTGAATTACATCTTGCCATCTACTTCAGGTGATAAGAAATCGGCTGAGTCCCGGGTGAAGGAGCTAGAAGAGGCCCTTGCTGCCCAGCGTGCCGAGTCGAAGAAAGCTTTGGACGCCGCCAAGGACTCAGCCGCCTTGCGCGAGAGAGGATATGCTGAGCGACTGGCTGGCCTCGCTCGGGATGTGGGAGGTTAGTAACTTTTCCCTTTGACACTTTTTGTGTAGCTGCTAGTAATATGCAATAATTTGTTCTCTTTTGATCTTTGTTGAAGGAGTCATTGGCGCACCAGCACCGGAGGACGTGGTCAGTGATGAATTGTCACTCGACCATGTTATAGGGGATCTTGGCGCCATGTTTGTCCACACGAAGGACGCTCTTGCCAAGTCCACCAGCACCCTCGGCGCCGTGTACAAGAATGTGCTCCCCCTAGGCGAGGTACCGGCGACTGTGGATGGCTTCGCCGACGTTCTGGGCCCAGGACTTCGACTATGGCGAGCTTTGCTCGCGCCCTCACGGTACGCGGCTCGGAGTCTACCCTCAAGCTCATATTAGGTCATGGGATAGAGGGTAACTTCGAGGTGGCTATGTCTGAGTTCCCTCGGAAGCCGAACGGGAAGATGGTGTCGCTGAAGCATGTTAGGAGCCAGCCGCGCGACTGGCTAACATATTTATAGCCACTATGGAGCGCCGGGCAGCAGAGATCGCCACTCGCGAGAGTAGGGCTAGGTCGGAATCTATGTCGTAGACAGAGCCGAACCTTTATTTATGCCTGTAATGATACCTTATGATCACGCGAGTATGCGTGTTCTTTTGCTACACTTTGTGTGGATGTCAGCTTTTATGCCTTTTGCGTTTTCACCTGAAAGGCTATGTGCTGTAACTCGCCTGAATTATATGCTTTGTTTCTCATTTCTGACATGAGATTTGTGTGATGCTTTGAACAGCCACGAGAACCCGCTACTTCAGTAGGTTCCTCGCAGCCTCAGACTGCCACCCGATCACAGGCTCTGGTGGCAAATGATGCCAAAGTAATGGAGTATATGAAAACTCGATGCGTGAGACTGGAGCAAGAGCTAAAGAGTGCCCAGCGTGAGCTGAATACGCTGAGAATGAGACCAGCTCCTGCCACAGAACGAGAGGATTATGTGCTTGGCGAGATGGACCTTGTAAGCAGGCAACTCGAGTGTGAGTACAACCCTTGCTCTGATTATGGATTGTTTGGCTACTCTTTTTTCGTTTGACTCGATTTATTCTTTTTGCGGGTTTTGTCTCTGACTTCCAAGCAGAGCAAGCTCGCGTTGAAGAGCGTTTGGATAATGCTACTGACAACCCGACAACTGGTCGTCAGCATTTTTGGCTTGATAGGTTCCGAGCACTAATGTCTACGCACGCTTCTATTCTTGTAGACAGTGTTGGGCCTCCAAGTGCAGAGGGTTGTAGAACAGCAGCAAATTTGCCTTAAGTGAATCACCCAAGGTTTATCGAACTCAGGTAGGTAGAGGTCAAAGATATCCCTCTCAAGCAACCCTGCAATTAAGATACAAGAAGTCTCTTGTGTCCCCAATACACCTAATACACTTGTCAGATATATAGGTGCACTAGTTCGGCGAAGAGATATTAAAATACGAGTGATATGGATGATTATAATTAGTAATTGCAATCTGAAACAAAAATGGCAGTAAGCAAACATGAGACAAAATGACAGTAAACGGTGTTTCAATGCTTGGAAATAAGGCCTAGGGATCATACTTTCACTAGTGGACACTCTCAACAATAATAATATAATTGAATACATAAATATTTCTCTTCACTATGCTACTCTGAATTATTCTCTCGTTGGATAACGAACACCAATCCACTGCGTAGGGCTATAAAAGCACACCTTAAAGTCGCATTCCACATCTAGGGAACCCCACACTGTCAACTTGAGCGCCCTAAAATAGTACTAGACAAACACCACAATTTCATAGAGACATCCAACACAAATAATAACTCATGATAAGTATTCCTGTAATCTTTAGCCTAAGAGCCACACACGGTGCGCACACTGTCAACTTCGCACCGTGGGACAAAGGTGACTCCGGAGTTTACATTAATAAAACCACTCAAGTAGCATATAAGATAATGAAGAGTAACATCTATGATTCAACTAGATTACAAAGCTCATGATCACATAAAGATCACACCATGGGAGAGAGAGATAAACCACATAGCTACCGGCATGAGCCCTCAGCCCCGAGGGAACTACTCACACATGGTCATGGTGATGAGGAGCTTGATGGAGAGGTGCAGCCCGGAGTGGAGGCGGCGGCCGGCGGCAGCCCGTGGAGGCGGCGGCGGCCCTTGGAGATGGTGCTGGTATGGAGGAGGTTCTCCACCCCAAGACGGCTGCCTGGGAGGAGGAAAATTCGTGGTATGGGGGCCTCCCCACGAGTTAGGTTTCCTCTCCTTATATATGCTCTCGGATTCCCGTCATCTCTTTAGGGTTTCGGTAAGAGCGGCGATATCTGGAGCGTCCGAACTCGGAATTAGGCGAATTTTAAGTCCAGATCGATTGGCAGAAAATTCCCCGCAACTTTCGCGACTAGACTTTTCTGTTTGACGTCGTCTTCTGTCCGGTACGTGACAATCTCGAAAAACGTTTTCAGACAGATTTCAGGAAGGTCCCGATTCGACTCCAACAAGGTTTCCTTTGCCCAATTTTGATAATTCCTACACATTAAAGTGTAAAACAAGAACATTGTGCACTTTGGCAACTATTAGTAGGTTAGTCCAATAAATGTCATAATATGATATAAAGTGTATATAAAACATGTGCAATTGGTATAAAACATGCATGGAACATCAAAATTATAGATACGTTTGAGACGTATCAAGCATCCCCAAGCTTAGTTCTACTCGTCCTCGAGTAGGTAAACGATAAAACAAAATAATTTTTGAGGTGACATGCTACCATCATAATCTTGATCAAATAGTATTGTAAAGCACATGTTATGAATGAAGTGATCCAGTCAATGGTCTATAGTTTGCTAACAAATAGATAATGAGCAAACAACTGAATCATATAAGCAAAAACTTTTCATGAATAGTACTTTCGAGACAAGCATCAAAAGTTTTGCATAAGAGTTAACTCATAAAGCAATAGATTCTAAGTAAAAGGTATTTAACCAACACAAAGGAAGATTTAAGCTTCAGCAATTGCTTTCAACTTTCAACATTATATCTCATGGATATTTGTCAACACAAAGCAATATAATAAGTACAATATACAGCATATAAAAATTGTTGCACCAAAGTTGACACTAGTGTTTGCTTTGAGATAGAAAGAAGTAGGAAACTGACTCAACATAAAAGTAAAAGAAAGGCCCTTCGCAGAGGGAAGCAGGGATTAAATCATGTGCTAGAGCTTTTTAAGTTTTTGAAATCATATAGAGAGTAAAAATAAGTTTTGAGGTGTTTGTTAATTGTCAACGAATCAGAAAATGAAAGTACAATATGACCCTGCCAACCAGACTTTTAAGAGCGGCTCCCATGAAGGACGTTATTTCTACCAGCAAGGCAGATCATCCCTCTTCTCTTTTGTTTACACATGCAGATATTTCACTGTTTGTCATAAATGTGAAGAGAATTAAGCGGTTAAAGTTGTAATTAATTGGGACTGGGCACCCATTTGCCAGCTCTTTTTGCAAAATTAATGGATAAGCGGATGTATATGCCGCTAGTCCGGTGGTAAAGTCTGTTTGACAGTTGACAAGACATCCACCCCGTCCTCATGAGCTTGGTAAACATTGACACAAAATAGGAGTAATAATTTTTGAATAGTTTAAAGGTAGCACATGAAAAATTTACTTGGAGTGGCAAGGAAATACCACATATAGGTAGTTATGGTGGACACAAATGGCATGGATTTTGGCTCAAGGTTTTGGATGCACGAGAAGCATTCCCTCTCAGTACAGAGTTTAGGCTAGCAAGGTTATTTGAAGCAAACACAGGATATCAACCGACACAGCAAGACTTATATGAAAACATATTGCAAGCATTATAAGACTCTACACTGTCTTCCTTGTTAACCAAACCCTTTTACTAGAAAATATCTAGACCTTAGAGATACCAATCATGCAAACCAAATTTCAACGAGCTTTACGGTAGTTCTTCATTAATAGGTTTTAACTACATGATACAAAAGCTTAAACATGAACTACTTGATAACTCAAAACAATTGACAAGTATCAAATTATCCAATACAGTGATCTACAAGAATATGTAAGCTTTTTCCATTATACCATCTACCACATGCACATTTTCTGTTCCAACCAAACACCAATCAACTTATTTCAACATAAACTCTCCAAACAATTATAAGTGAAGCAAGAGAGTACTTTCTTTAAAAGAACTAACAGCTCTGAATAAGAGATGCATGCAAAACAGGAGCTAAAAGCATAGCAATAGCTAGATAAGAATACTCAACAAGTATAAGTGAAGAATAGGGTATTCATATGAAAAAGCGGAGCGTGTCTCTCTCCCAATCAAGAATGCTAGGGTCCAATCAAGTTGACCATAAGAAAAATAAAATACTGAAAATAAAAGCACACAGACGCTCCAAGTAAAGCACATATGATGTGAAAGAATTAAAATATAGTTTCACTAGAGATGACCTGATAAGTTGCTGATGAAGAAGGGGATGCCTTGGGCATCCCCAAGCTTAGACGCTTGAGTCTTCTTGAAATATGCTGGGGTGATCCATGGGAGCATCCCCAAGCTTAAGCTCTTCACTCTTCTTGATCACATTATATCATCCTTCTCTCTTGACCCTTGAAAACTTCCGCCACACCAAACTCAGAGTAATTCTCATTAGAGGGTTAGTGCACAATCAAAAACTCACATGTTCTATAAGGACACAAACATGACCGTTACTTTTAACATTAACTACTGCCACTGATGTTATGTGAAGCTCTTCACCCTAAAAAAGAATTCCACTCAACACTAGTAAAAGAGAGAATGCGAAAAATAAAAGACAGAATCTGTCTAAACAGAACAGTCTGTAAAGACGAATTTTTTCGAGCACTTACGTTGCTCAGATCGAAAAACGCAAAACTAACGAAAGATGCGTACATATCTGAGGATCACGCACAAAAATTTGCAGATTTAAATAATTTTTCTGTGATTTTACAGAAGTAAAACGGTGAACAGCAGAAATCTGTTCCTGCGCAGAAATCCAAATCTAGCATCATCTTCCTATTAGAGGCCACTTGGCACAACAATGCGAAAAATAAAGATACAAAGGCATTGTTACAGAAGTAAACAGCACTTGACTCAAATAAAATAAAAATAGCAGAAAATAAAAACAATGGGTTGTCTCCCACAAGCGCTTTTCTTTAAAGCCTTTTAGCTAGGCATGATAATTTTGATGATGCTCTCATATGTATAAGAGGTGAATATGAAAGAGCATCAAGAAGCAAATATCAAACACATTTAAGTCTAACCCACTTCCTATGCAAAGGAATCTTGTAAGAAAATAAATCAATAAAGCACAAAGTGACTAGCATAGGAAGGCAAAACAAGTGGAACTTCAAAAATTTCAACATAAAGAGAGAAGACTTAATATTATTGAGATATATGAAGTCATGTCTCCTTCTCTCATAAAAACTTTCAGTAGCATCATTGATAAAATCCACAATATAACCATCACATGAAACATTCTTACCATGATCCATATGCATAAAAGTATCAATATTTTCCACATAAGCAAAGTTCTTCTTATTAATAACAATGGGAGTAGGATCATCATAAAGAACTCGAACATGATAGAAAAGTTTTATATTAGAGGGATGGTTTTGGTAAATCCCTCTATAATTATGACAAGTTTCATGAGGATGATTGTAATTATAGCCTATGTCATAGTTATCTTTATAATAATTATCAAAGACTGGAGGCATAGTATCATCATAAGCAATAGAATAGTTATTTTCCAAAGTGTGTTCATTTGTAAACATATCATCATCATTTTTACTAGAAGGAGAGGTCTTAAATATATAATCATCAGTAGCAAAAGGATTTTCAAAAACATCACTAGGAGGAGAGGTTTCAAATATATAATTATTACTAGCAAAAGGATTTTCAAACACCTCATCCCCAAGCTTAGTGCTTCCTATATCATTAGCAATAATGGTGTTCAAAGAATTCATACTAATAACATTGCTATCACTATTATGCAAACAAACTTCCATAGGTTTTTTAATTTTCTCTTCAAAAGCATCATGTCCTAATTCAATATAAAGTTCATAAAGATCTCTAATTTTTTTTGTTGTTTTCCATTAAGCCTAACTAGTAAAATAAAAACAAGAAACAAAAAGATATAACTGCAGGATCTAAAGGAGATACCTTCCAACACTTACCTCCCCGGCAACGGCGCCAGAAAATAGCTTGATGTCTACGCACGCTTCTATTCTTGTAGACAGTGTTGGGCCTCCAAGTGCAGAGGTTTGTAGAACAGCAGCAAGTTTCCCTTAAGTGAATCACCCAAGGTTTATCGAACTCAGGGAGGTAGAGTTCAAAGATATCCCTCTCAAGCAACCCTGCAATTAAGATACAAGAAGTTTCTTGTGTCCCCAACACACCTAATACACTTGTCAGATGTATAGGTGCACTAGTTCGGCGAAGAGATATTAAAATACGAGTGATATGGATGATTATAAGTAGCAATTGCAATCTGAAATAAAAATGGCAGCAAGCAAACATGAGACAAAATGAGAGTAAACGGTGTTTCAATGCTTGGAAAATAGCTTGATGTCTACGCACGCTTCTATTCTTGTAGACAGTGTTGGGCCTCCAAGTGCTGAGGTTTGTAGAACAGCAGCAAGTTTCCCTTAAGTGAATCACCCAAGGTTTATCGAACTCAGGGAGGTAGAGGTCAAAGATATCCCTCTCAAGCAACCTGCAATTAAGATACAAGAAGTCTCTTGTGTCCCCAACACACCTAATACACTTGTCAGATGTATAGGTGCACTAGTTCGGCGAAGAGATATTAAAATACGAGTGATATGGATGATTATAAGTAGTAATTGCAATCTGAAATAAAAATGGCAGCAAGCAAACATGAGACAAAATGAGAGTAAACGGTGTTTCAATGCTTGGAAATAAGGCCTAGGGATCATACTTTCACTAGTGGACAATCTCAACAATAATAATATAATTGAATACATAAATATTTTCTCTTCACTATGCTACTCTGAATTATTCTCTCGTTGGATAACGAACAACAATCCACTGCGTAGGACTATAAAAGCACACCTTAAAGTCGCATTCCACATCTAGGGAACCCCACACTGTCAACTTGAGCGCCCTAAAATAGTACTAGACAAACACCGCAATTTTATAGAGACATCTAACGCAAATAATAACTCATGATAAGTATTCATGTAATCTTTAGCCTAAGAGCCACACACGGTGCGCACACTGTCAACTTCGCACCGTGGGACAAAGGTGACTCCGGAGTTTACATTAATGAAACCACTCAAGTAGCATATAAGATAATGAAGAGTAACATATATGAATTCAACTAGATTACAAAGCTCATGATCACATAAAGATCACACCATGGAAGAGAGAGATAAACCACATAGCTACCGGCATGAGCCCTCAGCCCCGATGGAGACTACTCACACATGATCATGGTGATGAGGAGCTTGATGGAGAGGTGCAGCCCGGAGTGGAGGCGGCGGCCGGCGGCAGCCCGTGGAGGCGGCGGCGGCGGCCCTTGGAGATGGTGCTGGTATGGAGGAGGTTCTCCACCCCAAGACGGCTGCCTGGGAGGAGAAAAATTCGTGGTATGGGGGCCTCCCCACGAGTTAGGTTTCCTCTCCTTATATATGCTGTCGGATTCCCGTAATCTCGTTTAGGGTTTCGGAAGAGTGGCGATATCTGGAGCGTCCGAACTCGAAATTAGGCGAATTTTAAGTCCAGATCGATTGGCAGAAAATTCCCCGCAACTTTCGCGACTAGACTTTTTCTGTTTGACGTCGTCTTCTGTCCGGTACGTGACAATCTCCGAAAAACGTTTTCAGACAGATTTCAGGAAGGTCCCGATTCGACTTCAACAAGGTTTCCTTTGCCCAATTTTGATAATTCTTACACATTAAAGTGTAAAACAAGAACATTGTGCACTTTGGCAACTATTAGTAGGTTAGTCCAATAAATGTCATAATATGATATAAAGTGTATATAAAATATGTGGCAATTGGTATAAAACATGCATGGAACATAAAAAATTATAGATACGTTTGAGACGTATCAAGCGCGCACACTCGCCACTTTGAAGGATCGAGCTTGGCGAAGCGCTCAGCTACTCGAGTTATGCAGGGCGGCTTTGATTCGCATCAACCAGACCCTTTTTCCAACAGGACCACAACCACAAGGAATCCATGCCTTGCTCGATCTTTTCCGTCATGCAGGCCCCATCCGGGAGCTGCTTACCCAGAAGCTTGTGGTTGGAGCCAACGCGGCGATGGCGTATGTGCGGAGTCGACGTCCCAACTTGGTGTTGCCGCCACCCGCCATTGGAGCGACTCTGTCTCAGGAGGACCTTGATGGCACCATTCTATCTGCGAGGATGCTGATCGTGCGGACCCACGACCAACTCTTTGGTCCTGTGCTACCCATCAAGGATGAGCCTGAGGACTAGAGGTTTTTTGTCTATAAACTTTGTAGAGGGGACAGCCCCCGAGTGTAAATTTGCCACTTGTATATAATATGAATTGTTTACTTTGTATTTCCGCAGCCCCGAGTCTATCGAGTGGGGTTTATGAGGATGTTTCGAGTGTGAACAAATAACTGCGCAGCCCCCGAGTGTTAGAGTGGGGCTATGAACTATTTGTGATATCTAAAATTTCAACCTTTGCTTTGAGACTTAGCCCCCGAGCGTGCGAGTGGGGTTTGGAAGTTTTGCGTTCTTGTTTGAACTTTTGTGATCCAGCCTCTGAACGTGCGAGTGGGGCTGAGGTATTATTCTTTGAGGGAGCGAAAGCTCGTGTCTTTGATGGCGCAGTCCCCGAGTTTTTCGGGTGCGGCCGAGGTATGTACTAATGAGTTACGCGAAGAGTAACTAGAGAGATAGGAGGAACATTGATTATATTCCACTTTTGAATGTTAAGCTGCAGGCCGCCTCATTAAAAACTTTCCAGCCCCCGTAGGTACCCTGGTAAGAAAAAGAGCGCGTCTGAAACCTGCAGCCATCCGACATATCGCCTATTACATTGTATGACTGAGTAGCCTAACCATAGACACGGCGCAGGTGCGCAACGTTCCAAGGATTATTCGAAAGTTCGTCTGTCTTTGCGTTCTTCAGTCTGTACGCGCCACCGTCGATGACCTCGGTGACGATGAAGGGTCCCTCCCATGGGGAGGCGAGCTTGTGCACTTTCTTCTGCTTCAACCGAAGCACCAGGTCGCCAACCATGAAGGACCTGGTGCGTAGTCGATGGCTATGGTAGTTGCGGAGATCCTGCTGATAGACAGCTGTGCGAGCCAGGGCCGTGTCGCGTGCTTCTTCGAGCAAGTCGACTGCATCTTCGAGTGCTTCGTCTGCGTTGTCTTCGTTGTATGCTGCCACACTTGGTGCATCGAACTTTACATCGGATGGCAGGATTGCCTCTGCGCCGTAGACCATGAAAAATGGCGTGAATTGTGTTGAGGCGTTAGGAGTTGTGCGCAAGCTCCATAGCACCGACGGAAGTTCTTCAACCCAGGCACCCGCGGCCCTTTTGAGTGGCACCAGGAGGCGTTTCTTGATTCCGCTGCACACGAGTCCATTGGCTTTTCAACTTGGCCATTGGACGGCGGGTGCGCCACGGATGCATAATTGAGCGTAATGCTTTGCTCTTTGCAGAAGGAACGAAATTCTTCAGCCGTGAAGTTTGTGCCGTTATCAGTTATGATGCTGCTTGGGACCCCGAAGCGGTAGATGATGGTTTTTATGAAGTTAACTGCCGTAGTAGCAGTCGAATTTGTGATGGGGACTGCTTCGATCCACTTTGTGAACTTGTCGACTGCCACCAGGAGATGAGTATGCCCTCCGTGCGAAGATTTTTTGAGTGGCCCAACCATATCGAGCCCCCACTGGGCGAAAGGCCAGGCCAATGGTATTGTCTTCAACGCTGATGCAGGTGCATGCGGCTTTGTGGTGAATTTTTGACAGCCGATGCACCTTTTGACTATGTCCTCCGCGTCCTTGAGTGTTGTGGGCCAGTAAAAACCTGCTCGAAAGGCTTTGGCTACGAGTGATCGGCTGCTGGCGTGATGTCCGCAGGTACCTGCATGAATATCTCGAAGGATGGCTTGGCCATCTTCGAATGCGATGCATCGTTGGAACATACCTGATATGCTTCGCTTGTACAACTCGTCATTGATGACGGTGTATGCTTTAGATCGTCGAGTGACACGTCGTGAGTCGGTTACGTCGTCAGGTAGCTCGTTGCGGAGTATGTACGCCAGAAAAGGTTGAGTCCAAGCTGGCTCAATGAGGAGTACCTCGACTGGCGGGTCCTCTGTGCTGTGTGTTTTGCTCTTGGATGGTGCGGTCGATGTAGGAGGTGCTCATTTTTCCTTGTGTTTCCTTAGCGTTTATATCTATTTAATATGATGTTTTAATGTGGTTGGCTGCATGGTGTGGCGCCTTATGTGTAGCCATTTTTTTGCAATTCACGACGAGTATGAGCTAGAAAAGGGGCATCTAGGGATCAATGAGCCATTTGTCGACATTGCGATTGCGATATTGATGGCAGTGCAATATATGGCATGATCTTTCACTTGTAATGTTAGGCCCGTTCGTAGCATCTCGAGGAACCGCTAGAGGCGTTACTAAGTGGCGAGTGAAATCCAACGAGTATTAGCTGGAAAGATATGTATGTGGTTCCCTGAGTTCTTTGTTCATATCGCAGTAGAGATGGTACTGCATTGTATGGCATAATAGTAACTTGTCATTGATGCCTTGAGATGGGTCCAAATTAATCCCATATATAGTGTCCTCACTGCCACATTAATTACGAGGCGACGTGTGAGTATTAAGATTTTATTGCAATTAGCAACAATCTCATAGGCCATACTGATCGGTGTAGGGCCCATGCATTCTCTCTCGTGTCGTCTTGCATTTATTAGCGTTTCTATCTATCTACTATGACGTTTTAGTGTGGTTGGCTGCATGGTGTGGCGCCTTTTGCGTAGTTTTTTGTTTGTTGTTTTGCAGTTCACATCGAGTATGAGCTGGGAAAGGGGCGTATTGGTATCAATGAGTCATTTGTAGGCATCGCGATATCGATGGTCGTGAAATATATGGCATGATCTTTCACATGGAACGTTAGGCCCGTTCATAGCATCTCGAGGAATCGTGAGAGGCGTTACTAAGTGGGATGAAAACCAATGAGTATGAGCTGGAAACTGATGTATGTGGTTCCAAGAGTTCTTTGTTCGTATCGCACACTAGAGATGGATTGTATCATGTTATGGACCGATGTAGGGCCCATGTATTCTCTATCATGTCATCTTGTGTTTCCTTAGTGTTTTTATCTATCTACTATGACGTTTTAGTATGGTTGGCTGCACGGTGTGGCGCCTTATGTGTAGCCGTTTGTTTGTTTTTTTGCCACTCATGACGAGTATGAGCTGGGAAAGGGGCGTCTAGGGATGAATGAGCCATTTGTATATATTCCGATATAGATGGCAGTGCAATATATGGCATCATCTTTCACTTGTAATGTTAGGCTCGTTCGTAGCATCCCGAGGAACCGCTAGAGGCGTTACTCAGTGGCGAGTGAAATCCGACGAGTATTAGCTGGAAAGATATGTATGTGGTTCCCTGAGTTCTTTGTTCATATCGCAGTAGGTATGGTAGTGCATTGTATGGCATAATAGTCACTTGTCATTGATGCCTTGAGATGGGTCCAGATTAATCGCATTTTAGCGGTGTTAGATAACTGGTCATATATAGCGTCCTCATGACCACATTACCAAGCGACGAGTGAGTACTAAGATTTTATTGCAATTAGCGACAATATCAGAGACCATAGTGACCGGTGTAGGGCCCACGTATTCTCTCTTGTGTCGTCTTGCGCTCCTTAGCGTTTCTATCTATCTACTATGACGTATTAGTGTTGTTGGCTGCATGGTGTGGCGTCTTATGTGTAGTTGTTTGTTTGTTGTTTTGCAATTCACATCGAGTATGAGCTGGGAAAGGGGCATCTTGGTATCAATGAGTCATTTGTCGGCATCGCAATATAGATGGTCGTGAAATATATGGCATGATCTTTCACTTGTAACGTTAGGCCCGCTCGTAGCATCTCGAGGAACCACTGGAGGCGTTACTAAGTGACAAAATAAAACCGACGAGTATGCGCTGGAAAGAAATGTATGTGGTTTCCTAAGTTCTCTGTTCGTATCAAAATATTGATGGTGGGCATAATTTTTACTTGTATCATTTTATAAATTTATCATTGATGCCTTGAGATGGGTTCACATTAATCCAACTGTAGTGGTTTAAGATAACTGGACACTTATAGCATCCTCACGCCAGTTGATGGCATTGCCAAGCAACGAGTTAGTGCGATTTGTGCAACTAATGGCAATCTCGGAGGCAATAGTGGTGGGTGTAGGGCCCACATATTCTCTCTCACATCGGCTTGCATATCGTGAGCGTTTCTATCTCTATGACGACTTAGTGTGGTTTGTTGCACGGTGTGGCGCCTTATGTGTAGGGTCTTTTTACAATTCACAGCGACCGTGGGCTAGGAAGGTGCATCTTGGGATCAATGTACCATGTTTTGGGATAGCGATATAGATGGTTGTGAAATACATGGCATGACCTTTCACTTGTAATGTTAGGCCCATTCATATCATCTCGAGGAACCGCTTGAGGCGTTACTCAGTGGCGAGTGGCAGCCAATATAGATGGCACTACAACATATAACATAAACATAGAACAATTAGGTCATTCCTAGCATACTGACAGACAACCAAAGGTGTTACTAGTGGTGAGTGAATAACCAGCGAGTATGAGCTAGAAACATATATACAGTCAAACACACTCTTGTTTTGTCTCAATACATATGGTAGTGCAAGACATGGCATGGTTTTAGTTTATACCACAATAGTTATTTATATATCGAGATGGGTTTAGCTTAACAAAAATATAGAAATGTTAGGTCATTCAAACATTCTGATAGATTGCTTAAGGCACTAGCCGGAAAGTGTGAGTGACAAAGGTTGAGCATGAACTGGAAAGGCATATTGCTAGTGCGGTGAGCTCTTGTTTTATCATAGTATAGACTGTAGTGTCATATATGTCATAATATTCAATTTATCGCAATATGAATTTGTCATTTGTGTCTTGAGATGGATTTAGATTAACAGTGGCATAACAGTGTTGGATAACTAAGGATGGCAATGGGTAGGGTCTGGTGCGGGTAGAGCAATACCATACCCATACCCGTCTAGTTAATGGGTATAAAACTCTACTCATACCCGTACCCACGGTATGAAACTTTACCCGTATCCATACTCGTTGGGTACCCAACGATAGATCAAATAGTACATATGTTATACATAATTTTACATTCATCGATAACACAATGATAAAATAAAAACATTTTATCTCAACTGAATTACATATATTTGAGTACTGACAATTATCTCAACTCAAATTGACAATTGATAACAAATTTACCATATGTTCACAAGCTCAGTTGGATCTCCATGGGTAAGTTATATAAACGGGCAGGGTATGGGTATACCTACGGATACGAGATTATACCCGTGCCCTACCCATAACTTAACGGGTAGGGTACGGGTACTACCCATGGGTACAAAATTTTGCCCATACCCTACCCATACGGGTACGGTACCCGCGGGTACCCGTAACCGTGGGTAAAATTGCCATCTAGTCATTTATAGCATCCCACAAATATCTCATGGCGGTATCAAGTGGCGAGTGAGTATTACGGTTCATTGCAATTAAGGATTAGCATGAGTTTGATAGATATATATGTGTGTTGGTGAGTTCTTTATATGTATCACAGTCAAGAATATAGTGCAATATGTGGCATAATCATCATTTGAGTCACAACAAGGATGCCACAGTGCCACAGTGTCAGTTCCTGTTTTCTGCTTTCTTTTTGTTCCAGAAATCCTAGTCGGGAAATATTCTCCAAAAGACCTGAAAATTTACGGGATTTATTTTTACGAAGGAACCAAGACACTGCCCGAAGGAGAGGTCCGAGGACCACCAGGGCCCACAGGCGGCCTCCAGGCGCGGCCAGGGGGCCCGCGCCCTCTGCCCGCCTGGGCCCCCTGGTGCTCCACCGACGTCGCCCTTTCGCCTATAAATTGCCTCGTCCCCGAAAACCGTAAGTACCCGATCAAAAATCCACGAAAAGTTTCGTCGTCGCGGTCGTCGCCAACCCTAGTTTGGGAGGGTTCTGCAGCTCTTCCCGGCACTCTGCCGGAGGGGGAGATCATCATCGGAGGGCTCTACACCACCATATCCGCCTCCGGACTGATGCGTGAGTAGTTCTCCATTGGACTACAGGTTCATAGAAGTAGCTAAATGGTTGTCTCTCCACTTTGTGCTATCATGTTTAGATCTTGCGAGCTGCCTAACATGATCAAGATCATCTTTATGTAATGTTACATATTGTGTTTGCTGGGATCCGATGAATTGTGAAATTATGATTAAGTTTGTTCATCTATCTATCTATATGTTTTATTTATGTTCTTGCATGCTCTCCCATGCTAGTAGATGTTTTGGTCAAGTAGATGCTAGTGTCTACAAGAGGGGGTATTTATGCTAGATAGTGGGTTCATGTCTCCGGTAGACTGGGCTCGAATGACAGAAACGACTAAGGCTTTGGATGTGCTTTTGCCACTAGGGAGAAAACAACTATGCTATGTCTACATGTCATTTGCATTGTTTACATTACACACTTTGCTTAATGCAATTATCTGTTGCTTGCAACTTAATACTCGTGGGAGACACAGATGTTATCTCGGGGGTGAATTAGTAGTCATAGATGCAGCTAGCAAGCGGTCTATGTATCTTGTTGTAATGCCCAATAAATAGTACAATGACATTATCTAGTCATAATATGATTGTCATGCCCTTGCCATTTGTCAATTGCCAAGCTGTAATTTGTTTACCCAACATGTATGTTTATCTGTTTATGGCAGAGACACCTCTAGTGAATTGTGAACCCTGGTCCATTCTTTTACACTGATAAAAACACCGTTTCCACCACGCTGTACACTCATTTTCTCGTTGTTTATTTTTGCATTTACATTTATTTACACACCATACGTTTAATCCTTTGTATTTAGCAAGCCAGGGAGATTGATAATCTTCCTGTTTCATTCGGGCAAAGTAGTTTGATTGTGTTGTGTGCCGGTCCAAATCAACTTGTTGGCGCCTTGTTGACACCGTGTTGAAACTCTTCCAATCCTACTGGTTCGATAAATCTTGGTATTGTTCTCAAGGGAAATTTGCTGTTGCACTACTTCATACCTTCCTCTTGGGGTCTCACAACAAACGTGTGTTCCACGTCTTCATGATCCTATATATTTGGTCAAAATTTATAAAGTTTGAATTTCACTATACCCAAAACACAATATAATTATGAACAGAGGGAGTTGAAAGGACAAGGATGTCGCCTAGAGGGGGGTGAATAGGCGATTTAAAACTTTTCCGGTTTAGGCTTGATTATTGCGGAATAAAACTAGGTATTTAAATTAACAAGCCAACAACCTAAAAATACTAGGCTCACCTATGTGCACCAATAACTTATGCTAAGCAAGACTAGCAACAAAGTTATAGCAAGATATAATACTTCAAGCACGAAGGCTATCACAATGTAAAGTGCATAAGTAAAGAGCTCAGGTATAGAAATAACCGAGGCACGCAGAGACGAGGATGTATTCCCGAGTTCCTCCTTTTTAGGGGAGTACGTCTCGTTGGAGGGGTGTGAGTGTCAAACTCAAATGCCACAAATGGCCTCACCCTATTCTCCGATGAACCTTGCCCAAAAAGCTCGGTTCACCTTCCACTATTGATTTTCCTTTTGGGCGGAAATCGAGTATCGTATAACAATCTTGAGGCACAACCCACAAAAGGATTGGGAGCTCCCAAGTGACCACAATAAGTCTCAATCACCGTCTAGGGTCCAACGACCCAAGAGTAACAAGCTCACGAAGTTTCACTTCCACGAATCATCGTGGAGAGAGCAAACCGATGCAACAAAATGCAATGGCAAGAACACAAGAAGTGCTCAAGTCCTTCACTCCCAAATCCCACCAAAAGCAACTAATGCTTATGGGGAGAGAAGAGAGGAAGAACAAAGGAGGAGAAACACCAAGAACTCCAAGATCAAGATCTACTAGGTTCCCCTCACTTAGAGGAGAGATGGATTGGTAGAAATGTAGATCTAGATCTCCTCTCTCTTTTCACTCAAATATATGCAAGAATCATGGAGGAATTGAGAAAGAGGCAAGCATTCCAAGGTCAACAATGGTAGGAAAAGAGAGAAAAACGTGCTTGGCAAAAGCTATCCAAGGTGGAAGAAGGGGAGGGGTATTTATAGCCCCTCCAAAGAGTAGCCGTTGCAGGAAACTGGGCGGGCCGGATATTCCGGTCCAAGTTTGGACCGGAATTTCCGCCCAACTTCAGTGCCCGAATTTTCCTGCGCAGAACCGGATATTCCGGTCCAAAACAAACCGGAATATCCGGTTTCCTGAAAACTGACAGAAACAGCAAAACGAAAACTGCAATAACTTTTTCATCCGGACTCCGATTTCGATGATCTTGGGCTCGTTGGAATTGCAACGAAGAGCTCTTGAAGATCATGCATAGAAACATCATAGTCCAAAAGGGGGGGGGGGATAAAACCAAATGTAGAAAGGTAAGCCTCTCTAAAAAGGAACAACCGTTAAATCCTCCAATATCAAACACGCAACAAGATATTCATGTGAAATCCGTTTTCGACGAACTAGAGCTTGATATGGAGATGAACACAAACTCTAAATTCTCACATGGATAAAAGCCAAATAAGAACCAAGAAAGATGATATGCCAAATATGCAAAGGTTTGGGCTCTCCACAAAGATGCGATCAAGTTACTCACTTGAGAGCCCCTCTTGATAGTACGACATCTATCCTATAACCCGGTCTCCCACTAACACCATGAGACCGGTAAAATAGAAACCCTATCAAGAACATACCTTTGCCTTGCGCACTCCACTTGAGCTAGATGATGACGATCTTGATCTCTTCAAGTGGACCACCTTTCTTGATTGCGCTTTACTTGGTGAAGACTCACATATCGCTCCCTCATACACCAATATGGGAGAGCCTCTATAAGGCACATCTTCACTTGACCAATATCTCCAAATGGGTGAAAAGTTTCAAGCATAGGATTTCTTCGAGATGCTTCTCTTGAACTTGCACTTCAACTTCTTCTCTTAATATATATGATGACTTGGATATTGCTTTGGTAATCACTTTATCTTCTTCTTTCAAACTTGATACCAACACATGGTGTTCAAGCATTGTCAATGGACAAGCCCTACAAGGATAGCTCAATGCAACCATTAGTCCATAGAGATTGTCATTAATTACCAAAACCACACATGAGGGCTCATGCACTTTCAGGAGTACATCATGATGGACAAAAGAAGGAAGGGACCTCCCCACTCTTGTATGACTATATGGATTAATCATTATTGCCTCAAGATGGGTCCAAATTAATAGAAAGGTAGCAACATTAGAGAAGTTATCATTTATAACGTCTAAGTGGATTACTAAAGGTTTCACTGTAAAAGCTTGTCTAAAATTTTCCAATGTTTAGAATGGGCAAACAGGCATTAGTATGTAATTTTATTTTTGCAACTATCCAAAGCAAAGACCAAGTTTTTGGTCACAACCAAAAAATCGGCACCATCAAGACATACCCTAATGTCGGTGACTATTTTGGTCCATGCATTCCTGACAAGCCTCCCCAACCCACCGTTATTTAGATTTTATACTATGAAGAAATAGTTCTCATGTTTGTGTGGAACTTGTATGAATTTTGAGTAAAATTGTCTCTCAGACTCAAATAGACCGTATATTGTTGTCTCTCAAATAGCCGTTGTGAGATTTAGGTCTTTTTCCTGACCGGTCATTTGTAGTTGCACTATTCAAGAACATATAACCCGCATCATTAGCATTAAGCTTGTTGAAGTTATGGTTAGCCAAATAGAAATAGGAGTCACCAAAGAAAATTGGAAAGGAAAGAACAAGCTGGTAACGAGTTCCGGTAGAAACTAGAGGATTTGCCGATTCCATCAAGTAGTAGTGGAAGCAAGCTAAGCATTGCCAACTTATAATTCAACTTTGACACGAGGGCTAAATGATGGTATTGTTTGAGCCATTGACGTGGTATGTGACACTACCACACTTGGTTCCATTGTACTACAATTTATCTTCCGCCCACCTAACTTTGGTCGATATCTCATGCGGATAAAAAAGATTACCCAAGAAAAGCCATTGAATACAGATTATAATGACTATTTTGAACGTTTACAACCATTCCTACTTCACCGAGTGTCGTGTGGCTCCCCACCGAGAAAAGAGACACCTCTTGCTATTGACAACATCCCATCGCAAATCAACGGATGAACACGAGGATTCCGCTCAAACAAAAATCATAGGCGGGTTTCGCTCAGGTTTGACCTAAAATCACACGCACTTATTTTGGAGCGGAGCGAGTACATGTCACAATAAGCTTAGAGCATAGTAAACTTTCAAGATACCCAGTGTTGATAAGTTATTTTATCCTGCCAAACATTTATATTACGTGATGGAGAGAACATCATGTTTGTTTATCTTGCCTCTCAGAAGACAGAAACAGAGCCGAAGAAGTACATCTGCGTCCTACCGAGCCCAGGCGCGAGGGCATGTCCTTGGTACGGAAAGCCGCAGCCGCGCCGTCGCACAAGATCCCGGTCTCCTCCCCTGATGGCCGTTGAGGCTAAAGTACCAATCCCGGGACGACACGTACAGGCAAGACGGGGCGTGGGGGCGCGAGAGCAGCGCTCGGAAGCGCGTGCGGTCCTCCACATCCTCTCCGCGCTCGCCGCCATGCGGGCCCCACGGACATAGGTCAAGACCTCCCTCTCTCTCGTTGGCCGGCCGGGCGCACGCGCTCTCGAACCGGACCGACCGCGACCGGCACGCGCTCGACTGAACCAACCACAGGCCAAGTTGGCGGCCCGGCCCTACGCTGCCTCGTACTCCACTCTCGCTTCCCTTCGTGCGTGCGCGTGTACGTGGCCTCCACTCGCCGCTGCTCTTACGTACGTAGGCGTGCGTAGGAATAAATAATTGTGAACATGAACTCCATGTGTCGTGACAGGATCGTCCACGAACCTACTCCGTAGAAAGCAACAAGAAAAGATGAGTATCAAATGATGCCAGAATGAGAAAGAAAATGTACGACCGAACCATTTTTAGCATACTTCCTAGCTAGAGGCGATCCTCGTATGTATGATTAATTATAAGAAGAAAAGATGAGTATCAAGTGATGCTTTTTCCCGCGAATTTTATTGACAAGTGGTAGCATATTGTGTTGTTTGCTTCCATGCACCGTACGTGTGGAAATTTAAGCCCTCCAGATTTGGATGCATGCACAGATCGATCATATCACTCGAGATATGCTTGCCTGCCATGACTACTTCATCTTTTGTGTAATAATAAACTTTCGTATTTGTTCGGTCACCAAAATTATCTGAATATAAATTGTTACCCACAGCAAAGAATGCCATGAAGTCGTACGTACAAAGCAGATTTCACGCACCTGCACGTGCTGGGTGCATGCACACGCGTTTATCGATCCTTGAGATCTCAATTGTGCATCTTGTTAAAATGCTACTCACAAACATTCTAGATGTTGCATCATGTCAGACGTGGTCTGGATTTTTCGAACAATCCATCCACACACACACACACACTCGTTTCGTACTCAAACACATCTGATCATGCTTTTAGTTATTTGTTGCAAGTCTTTACACATTCTGACATGATACGGTCCATGGATTTTTTAAATAATTTTTCAGGGTACGTGTGCATCTCGATCAGCTAAGACAATCTGATTCCTCTATCCGCTTTACATATTTATTTATAAAGAACCAATATTCGCCATGTCGTAAAATCTTACTCACTCCGATCGGAAATTGTTGACACAAATTTGTTAAAATCTGCAAGTATCTACATATTAAAATATGTCTAGATATATCGGTATTTAGCTAAATCCATGTCAATCATTTCTGATCAAAGGGAGTGTTTTATCTAGTGCAGAACGTGCACTACTGTCCCAGCAAAATGAGAAAAAAAATACCACCACCCAGTTTACAAATGTATCAATTTTATTGTATTTATATATTTTTTTCTTTTTTTAGAGTAAAATTTTGTTCTTCTAGTCCAAACAAAATGTAGTATTCTCTCTAAAGTTCATAAAATTCCGGAATATTCAATAGATCTCAATCAAACAGGTAGTTCTCGGCGCGTCAACCGCCAAATAAGTAATTCTCAGATGACTGGGTATTAGAAAATTTGATTTTTAATACACTTCTTTCCTATTAAAGGGCAAATTGTAGTTTCACACTGCATGCAACGATATACTACTCATTACATTTGTAATATGCATGTCATTTGGATGAGACAATCTCTAAAGTGCAACTTTAACCATTACAAACATCAAAGAAAAAAGTTATAGTTATGTATAAAAGTCATTCCGTAGTAAATCTAATTGTACTATTTTTTATAGTAGTATTGTCTCTCTCTCTCTCTCTCTATATATATATATATATATATATATATATATATATATATATATTCCAGCTATTCAAGAACCAGTTTCTGAATAACTATTCAGAGCACCTTTTCTGAACTTCCGTTCGTATACTATGTTAACTTCCGGACGGAACTCCCAGATTTACTGTTTTGCGGACAGTATTTACAACGCAATTTTTCAACCGTTTATCGGAATGACGCAAGCGATATACCGTTGGAAAGGCACTGAAATTGCGCACCTTATTCGTCTTGACAGGTTGTTCAAATTCTTTACAATTTTAAAACAATTTTAGAAATACTACACACAATTTTCGCGAATTTCTCCGTTTTTGTACTGTTTTTTGGCCGCCATTTTCAAACCGCTCGTCGGATTGATGCAAATGCCGTTGGAAAGCTATGGAAAATGCGCATCTTTTTCGTCAATACGGGTTTTCCAAATTCCTTGCGGTTGTAAAACAATTTTAGAAATACTGAGTGCAGTTTTCAGGAATTTCTCCGTTTTTGTACTGTTTTTCGGCCGCCATTTTCAAACCGTTTATCCGATTAATGCAAACGATACGCCGTTGGAAAGATATGGAAAATGCGAGTCTTCGATATTTCTAGACATTTTTCCAAATTCTGTACGGTTTAAGAGCAGATTTAAAAATACAACATTCTGTTTTTTAGATTTTTAGTCCCAGCGGACACTGTTTTGTCAATTAATTTCAAACCGCTTATCCAAATGTAACAAATGATACGGCGTTGGAAAGATATTGACTAGACGCAACTTTTTCATATAGAAATGTTTTTGAAATTCCTTACAGTTTTTGATTAATTTCGAAAATACGAAAAACGGAGTAACAAGATGACATTGGAATAGATTTAAAATTGGCAAAGTTCGGAATGGACGAATCAACATGGGAGAGTCAAATTAGACGCATATCATTGCCAATTGCACGTATCGGTGATCGATTTGGACAAGCAGAAATCATATCAATGATTTCTATGCGTAGGATTTCCGCCCAGAAAAACAGAGCATCCGAACTTCCTATTACACGATTGTAAACTTCCGGATGTGCGATAGTGAACTTCCGATCGCGAAATTTTTATTCCGTATCCTGCACTATTTGTTTTGTAGTTTTTAACCGTTTGTCCAAACGATGCAAATGATATACCGTTGGAAAGGTATGAAAATTGCGCATCCTACTATGTGGACCATTTTTTAAAATTATATGTGGTTTAAGAGCAGTTTCAAATATACAAACTGCTGTATTTTTTAGTTTTTTCCCTGTTTTCATGTTGTTATTCGGACTAGATTTCGAGATTGTATACTTTGAACTTCGCAATTTTATGAGAGTAAACTTCTATAAATTGTGAACTTCACGAGAAAAAATTTCTAACCTTTTTTCCAATCTCTGGATTTGAATTTTTTTCACCGACATAAAGGTAAACTTGCAGCGTATTCGAGCTGAACTACCGACACGTTTAAAGTTAACTTCCGATTTGTTCAAATCGAACTCCCAACAAAGATGTAACGTACAAGGCATTTTTCATATGAACTGCCGACACATCCGAGGTGAACTTCTGTTCGGTACAAAGTGATTTTTTTGAAAGCTGAATTTCCGAGAAAAAAGGTAATTATCCGACATGGCAGAGGAGAACTTCTGACATTTTTTAAAGTGGACTCCTCCACTATGCAAAACAAACTTTCGTCTGGTTCAGGGAACTCCCAATAGAAAGGTAAACTTCCGACGCAATTTAGGTGAACTTTCGATACCTTTAAAGTGAACTCCGGACACGGTCAAAGTAAACTTCCCAAAAAGCATCATGGCAATTTTTTGGGAGCTTTTTTACTTCCCTGAAAAAGTATCTGAACCTCTAAAATACAGATTTAGCACCACAAAAATATATAGACAATAACTCTTGCAAACAAACCAATCTTGAGGCAAGTTTGGGGTATTTTTTTTCTTCCTACACAACTGCACCATCATCGGTTAGGGACGTCACTGTTTGTGGATGGTGAGCTCCAGCAGCAAGATCCAGCAAGATCACCTTGCTAGCTCTCTTCATAGTTGTTAGTAGGTCCACATTGTCCTCTGCGTCTGCACAAAAAAGAAATTAAGTTGACTCAAATTAAGTCTGCAAGAGTGAATGGTGGGGTGAATTGTTTGTTTTCTTATAATAATGCTAACTATCGTTTCTAAAGAAGATAACTTTTATTTTACCTAAGCTTACTGCTCGCAGAACATGATAAATTTTTACATCCCATTTTTTCTTTTAGGAATGAACTGCTATGAAAGAAGTGTTAACTTCCTGAAATTAGTAAACTTCACACAAATAATAATCAAACATCTCAAATTCATCGATCCATATAGGATTTATGTTTTGAGCAATATGAGAAGTGAAATTCGGTTGTCAGCAGGGCAGGTAGCAAGAGCTGAACTGGACTTTTAAGGTTCACACGAACTGAAACACCATATGCTCAAAAAAAAAAGACGAACTGAAACACCACGGCCGACAGTGGAAAGCGACGGAGGAAGTGCAAGCCGGCGCGCGCGTGCTCCGCTGAGCCCTCCAGAATCTGCGGCAAGATGAGGTTGTGCGCCGCCGCGGTGGAGGACGAGATCTTCAGCGCCCGTGCTCGGTGTGAACCTCCCATGAGCAGCGTGGTGGACTTTTGATGGCGCCCTGCGTTAACTTCCACAATTTCCACTTCAATTTTCGCCTCCATCGCAACAACAGAGGCTATGCAGACCAGAATTGCGGCCCGCACCGACGACCTGCTCACGGTGATGGGAACGAGCAGGGCGCTCTGTGATTCCGACCGAATCACGCAGGGCTTCACCGAGTGACCCAGGATGCACGCGAGGGTGGGCGCTGCCGGGAGCTGCGCGATGCTCAGGGAACGGTGGAGATCGAGCAGGGGGACCTACCGGCGACGCGATACAGGAAGTCAGAGATGGGCAGGGCAAGAGGTCTGCCGGCGACCGGCGCCAAGGGACCGGAGGTCGGGGGCGGGGCGCCGAAGCAGGCAGGAGGCAGGAGGCGCCAGCGACGCGCGCAGCACGGCTGAGGTGGGCGCGGCAGGAGGACCTCCGGCTGCGCGTGCATGGAAGGAGGCCAGGAGGTTTGCCGGCGCCAAGGGACCGGAGGTCGGGGGCGGGGCGGGAGGGCACGAGGACGGTGGTTGAGGATGGAGGTCGGAGAGGAAGGTGGGGATTGGGCGTGATGGCCTGCCGGCGACGGGGCTCTGGGGAGCATGGAAGAAGGTTGTGGAGGCTTGGTCGGCGGGCGCTCGGACGGTGGTGGTCCGGATTCGGAGCCGGCGTGAGGTAGGAGGGAGGCCGGGCGAGGGGGAGGTGGTTGGGAGGTGGAGGGCAGCGCGGCGCGGCTGCGGGGGATGGAGGTCGGCGCGCGGTAGAAGGTGGAGGGCGCCGCGGCTGCGGTGTGCCGGCGGTGGTGGAGAAGGTGGTTGCGCGGAAGGTGCGGGTGGTGGTTGGTGGGAGGAAGGACGTGGATAAGGTGGGGGTGGGATTTCCGTGGGCGGTTCGGGGTCGATTGGTTTTTTCGGGTTTAGAAGGTCTTTTAGGATGAGAAGGTGCTCTAAATAGTTATTTAGAGCATCTCTTAAGGGGGGTTTCTAAATAGTCCCACCCTATATATATATATATAGGAAAATGGTTCTGTACCATTTGTGCACCCGGGTTGTTGTCCAGTTGTGCACCAGACGTTAAAAGTCCTAGATAATTTTTTCTTCAACAATTCCGTAAATAATTTTGTACATTGACACATATACATTTTGTAAAATAGTAGTTCATGGAAACCATCCATATTGGCTCATAGGAGCATTTGCTCCCACAGTTCAAAATCGTGATTCAAAATATCAAAAAATTATGAGAAAAAATCAGGTCAACGTATCAACATTCTATGCTCACACACAACAATTTCATGAACAAAGACATTTTCTTGTGGGTTGTGTAAAAAAGACAAAAAAATGTCCCGTGATAATTCGTTTTGTAGCAACAAAATTTGTCTTTTTTACATAAGCAACAAACAATGTCTTTTTTCGTAAAACTTTGTGCGTGAACATAAATTGTACGGATGTATGTTCAGATTTTTTGCAGAATTTTTTTCGACATTTTAAAATATTTTAAATTTATTTTTCATAATAGGAGTCTTTGGTCCAACGTGCCAAAACGCCGCCTCCAGTAGTTCAGCTATTACCAAACTAGGGATGTTACACTCTTCATTTTCGACGCACATAACCCTGTTTTATTCATGTAGTCGAAAATGATACACTAAAGGGATGGCAAGCAGTGGCTAACATCGGGAAACCCGCCATCGTGAACAGTACACAATGCTTCTCATACATATATTAGGTGGGAAGGCGACTGGACATATTTCGATGAAGCATCCTCTCCTCGTGAAGAAGGTTTTTGACAATCGTTCTTGCACTGATCCATTGAAAGATAGCAGAAGTCCTTCACTAAACAACAAAAACAAGCTGAATTTTCTTTGCAAGCCCCAACATTTTCTCTGTAGATGCATAATCCATTTGGTAATTTGATCTTATCATTTTCCTTACCTTCCATGACTTGGCCTATGGAATACAAATAACTCATTAAATATAATAATAAAGTCATCGATCGACGAAGTATAAAGTAACGACCACACTCATAAAAAATGCCACAACTTAGCAAATTGTATGCACTTTCGGAGAATAAATATTATTCACAGCCTATTTCATAATCATCAAATAAAGGTGAAATTGCTGAGAATACAAATAAAACAAGTTTGGCTATAACGTGTGCGGTTATCCACAACTTACTTTGTACATGGACTGCAAAGCACATGAAAAACACTGAGAGTATTGTCCCGACATGGAAGAAGTTTATGTACTTGTCCATGCAGCTAGCGCAATGCAACGTTTGATGCTTGTTTGGTGCTCCTCACAATAGATGTTTTGTAGTCAACAATGTCAAATGTTTCTTGTATCCACGTACTATGCTTATATATATATACACCATACACATAGGGAATCGAAAAGGACACAAAATATATTGGATATAATTAAGGCTATTTTTTTTGGAAGGTCTTAGTTACAGGCTTAATAGGGGAATCCTTGTCATGTTTAATAATCACCTATATTTGGCCTACATCCCAAACAGAGATACCAAATTTAAATGGTTAGAAAGAGTAGTATAAGCTCCATTGATATATTTCTATTTAGGGTGTCCAGTATGCGTGTATTTTTAGAGATCATTATGCTATCGTCCCTACACACATGACAACAAATGGTCGCCTACACACTTATTTCGTACTCAAACACATCTGATCATGCTTTTAGTTATTTGTTGCAAGTCTTTACACATTCTAACATGATACGGTCCATGGATTTTTTTAATAATTTTTCAGGGTACGTGTGCATCTCGAGCAGCTAAGACAATCTAATTCCTCTATCCGCTTTACAAATTTATTTATAAAGAACCAATATTCGCCATGTCGTAAAATCTTACTCACTCCGATCGGAAATTGTTGACACAAATTTGTTAAAATATGCAAGTATCTACATATTAAAATATGTCTAGATATATCGGTATTTAGATAAATCCATGTCAATCATTTCTGATCAAAGGGAGTATTTATCTAGTGCAGAACGTGCACTACTGTCCAGCAAAATGAGAAAAAACAAAAATACCACCTCCCAGTTTACAAATGTAACAATTTTATTGTATTTATATATTTTTTCTTTTTTCAGAGTAAAATTTTGTTCTTCTAGTCCAAACAAAATGTAGTATTCTCTCTAAAGTTCATAAAATTCCGGAATATTCAATAGATCTCAATCAAACAGGTAGTTCTCGGCGCGTCAACCGCCAATAAGTAATTCTCAGATGACTGGGTATTAGAAAATTTGATTTTTAATACACTTCTTTCCTATTAAAGGGCAAATTGTAGTTTCACACTGCATGCAACAATATACTACTCATTACATTTGTAATATGCATGTCATTTGGATGAGACAATCTCTAAAGTGCAACTTTAACCATTACAAACATCAAAGAAAAAAGTTATAGTTATGTATAAAAGTCATTCCGTAGTAAATCTAATTGTACTATTTTTTATAGTAGTATTGTCTCTCTCTCTCTCTCTATATATATATACCCAGGAGTATATAATAGGAGTCCTATATGGAAAATGGTTCTGTACTCCTAGGCGTATATAATAGGAGGGTTCTGTACTCCTAGGCGTATGTACTCTCACGTTCAATATACCACATAGGTGAATCATATATACCTCTTTATCATTTTTAATATACTTCATTATTTAATAGTAGATACCCCAAGGTGAGTTACATGGAAATTTTCATTTGAATCTATATATTTTATATTATTTGCACATATACTGCTTTTTGTACGAAATAAAGGTATATGAAAAAATTGAGGACTATGGTGATAATTTTTTTTCATACTTTTTGTATTGAGGTATCTTAGAATAATTAACGAGGTATAAAAAAAATATAAACAGGTATAATACCCTCATATGTGAGGTATATTGAGTATGGGAGTATGTACACCCAGGAGTATATAATAGGAGTCCTATATATGGATATATCTACATACGAAGACATACTTTATGCACCCGGGTTGTTGTCCAGTTGTGCACCAGACGTTAAAGTCCTAGATAATTTTTTCTTCAACAATTCCGTAAATAATTTTGTACATTGACACATATACATTTTGTAAAATAGTAGTTCATGGAAACCATCCATATTGGCTCATAGGAGCATTTGCTCCCACAGTTCAAAATCGTGTTTCAAAATATCAAAAAATTATGAGAAAAAATCAGGTCAACATATCAACATTCTATGCTCACACACAACAATTTCATGAACAAAGACATTTTCCTGTGGGCTGTGTAAAAAAGACAAAAAAATGTCCCGTGATAATTCGTTTTGTAGCAACAAAATTTGTCTTTTTTACATAAGCAACAAACAATGTATTTTTTCGTAAAACTTTGTGCGTGAACATAAATTGTACGGATGTATGTTCAGATTTTTTGCCGAATTTTTTTCGACATTTTAAAATATTTTAAATTTATTTTTCATAATAGGAGTCTTTGGTCCTACGTGCCAAAACGCCGCCTCCAGTAGTTCAGCTATTACCAAACTAGGGATGTTACACTCTTCATTTTCGATGCACATAACCCTGTTTTATTCATGTAGTCGAAAATGATACACTAAAGGGATGGCAAGCAGTGGCTAACATCGGGAAACCCGCCATCGTGAACAGTACACAATGCTTCTCATACATATATTAGGTGGGAAGGCGACTGGACATATTTCGACGAAGCATCCTCTCCTCGTGAAGAAGGTTTTTGACAATCGTTCTTGCACTGATCCATTGAAAGATAGCAGAAGTCCTTCACTAAACAACAAAAGCAAGCTGAATTTTCTTTGCAAGCCCCAACATTTTCTCTGTAGATGCATAATCCATTTGGTAATTTGATCTTATCATTTTCCTTACCTTCCATGACTTGGCCTATGGAATACAAATAACTCATTAAATATAATAATAAAGTCATCGATCGACGAAGTATAAAGTAACGACCACACTCATAAAAAATGCCACAACTTAGCAAATTGTATGCACTTTCGGAGAATAAATATTATTCACACCCTATTTCATAATCATCAAATAAAGGTGAAATTGCTGAGAATACAAATAAAACAAGTTTGGCTATAACGTGTGCGGTTATCCACAACTTACTTTGTACATGGACTGCAAAGCACATGAAAAACACTAAGAGTATTGTCCCGGCATGGAAGAAGTTTATGTACTTGTCCATGCAGCTAGCGCAATGCAACGTTTGATGCTTGTTTGGTGCTCCTCACAATAGATGTTTTGTAGTCAACAATGTCAAATGTTTCTTGTATCCACGTACTATGCTTATATATATATATATATATATATATATATATATATATATATATACACCATACACATAGGGAATGGAAAAGGACACAAAATATATTGGATATAATTAAGGCTATTTTTTTTGGAAGGCCTTAGTTACAGGCTTAATAGGGGAATCCTTGTCATGTTTAATAATCACCTATATTTGGCCTACATCCCAAACAGAGATACCAAATTTAAATGGTTAGAAAGAGTAGTATAAGCTCCATTGATATATTTCTATTTAGGGTGTCCAGTATGCGTGTATTTTTAGAGATCATTATGCTATCGTCCCTACACACATGACAACAAATGGAAGATACACACCTACAAATACAAATGACACCAAGCTGCACACGAGCTACGTGCGAGCGCACAACACTTAATCTAGTGCACGAGTATTACCACTCCTCAAAACGTTATCAGTGAAGCTACAAAATTATATGGACCAATTGTACTGGCATCCTCTCGAAACCTCCAAAGCACCATCGGTTACACACAAAAACCCCTCCTTTACTACGTCGTTTCCTCCTGTCATTCAGTCTATCCTGGTTGGCAACTCCGACATTTGTTTTCCTTAATAAACATCGGGATAGAAGGAAGATCTCCATTCGTTATATATCATGGACTATTCACAAGTATAAATTGGGCCATCACAAGGTTAAGTTGCATGGTGCATGATTTACAGAACCTTCTCTACTGAAGGGTTGGTGATGAGATCAAATATCCACTTCAACACATGTGACTTCCAATGACAAATACCCCGGTGACAATGTTGAAACTGTAACAGATAAGCCATAATACATGAATATTTTTTATTTTTTGTAACCTATTATTGTTAATGCGTGACAAAAAGTGTTCTGTCACGTAATTGTATTTTAGTATAAATTCAACTCACAACTCGAAGATACAAAAAAGATAAATCATTTTATGAAATAATAGTTATTTCTACTATAAATTCAACTCACAACTCAAAGAAATGAAAAATATTTTCCATGCCCTAACATGAGGCCTTCTAGGGTCATTTTTAATATTTTTTAAGGTACACCTATACATCTTGAGAAAGTCTTATTGCTCTACCTGCCTTGCAAATTTATTAATAATGATCCAATATTTACCATGTTGCAAATTCTTATTTATCTAGTGTGAAAGGTGCGGTATTATCCCACAAAACATAGGAATTAACATATTACCTCTTAGTCTACCAATGTAACAAATTTTACGGTGTTATAATAGTTTCTTCTTCTTTTTAGAGGAATAATTTGTTCTTACAGCGAAAATAAAATTTATAATTCAGTCTCCAAATTTATAGAATTGAAAAATCTTTCATGGACCTCAAAATCAAACGGATAACTCTTGGCGTCGACCGTGAAATATGAAATTCGTAGTTGAGTTAAGAATATATTTTTTTTCAATATTTTTCTCATAAATGGCAAAGTTTGTAGCTTCTTACTTCACGCAGCAATGTACTACTCAATACATTCGTAATATGCATGTCATTTGGACGAGGCAGATTCTGAAGTGCAACTTTGACCATTTTTTGAAGTGACCACGTAAGTATTTTTTATGAAGTTATAATGATGTATAAAAGTAATTTTTGTAGTAAATCTATTTGTACTATTTCTTAATAATATTGCTCACATGTGAGAAATATGTATATCTCCATATGAAGACGTATCTTGTGCACCGCGTTGTCCAAGTGGTGCACGAGACGTTACAAATCGTAGATGATTCTTTTTTTTCAAAAAATCCGAAATAATTTTGTACATTGATATGAAACATATGTTATGCTATAAAATTTCAGTACAAATTCAACTCACGGCTAGAAGAAACGGAAAAAAAATTCATTTTCTGAAATAAGTACTAGTTAATTCAAACTTGTCTACGAATCGATCTCGTTAGCACTAGCATAGCTGAATTTGTTATTTAGGGGTTTCAAGCTATAATTTCAATTTCCAATATAAGTTTTGTGGCATGTTAGACCTATGCCTATGCACTTATTTTTCTTCAGGAGAATTAAGAACTCGTACGTACTCCGGGTGCACGGAATACGTCCTCATCGGCGTACGCATAATAGATTTACATGTCAAGGTTTTAAAAGTTTGGTTGCACGTCTTTCAACATGTCATTTACCTCCAAGTGAGACTCTGAGAGCGTGGGCTACCACTACCAGCAGGGAAAAGATCCCCAAGTAGTACGTTCGGGCAAACAATCATGCTTGATCTTCCAAGAGAAAAACAATGATAGTCGCCTCCAACTCAGAAATCCTTCTCTCCCGGTGCGCACGTGTGACCGTCGTTGTCCATGGGAAGAACAAATGGGTGACGATGATTCCCTGCGCAAACTCTCATTATGGCCTGTGCGTCCACTATTTCACCTTAATAGTATGGTCATGAATAGACAATGATCCTGCTCCCTGAACGAAACAAAGAACGATCGATCGCCATGGCGTGGATGGAAGCGCTGCTCCTGGATACTACTAATACTGTAGCAATACTCCACACCGATCAGCTTACCGTTACTTCACGGTTGCCCGAGAATATCTGACCAAGAATACGGATTTCTTTCTGCCAAAAAAAAGGAAAGAAAGAATACGAATTCCGAGACTATAACTACTGTTCGTTTTCCTGGGATTGCTTGCTGGGGATAAACGGCTAGATCTTCTTCCATGCCTGTGCTGCGGCGCGTGACGTGAGCTGACGGATCATCTTTCCCGTACGTTAGACCTGGCGATCGACAGCACCATCTGCTGCCACACAGAAACAGTACTCGCGGCTGCGACAGGCTCGCCGTGGAGGCTGCCTGTTGATCGAGCGAGTGTGATGTAACATCCGGCAACCCAGAGCTGCCTCCTACTCTACAGAAGATCTAACGCGTTCACTGGTAGAAAAACCATCTTTGGTCCAGGGCCGCTCCAGCCATTGGTCTCGGTTCAGTGAAAAACCGGGACCAGTGGCACTGGTCCCGGTTCGAGCTGCCAGGGGCCCGTGGACCATTGGTCCCGGTTCTTGGCACGAACCGGGACCAAAGCTCCAGAGCCGGACACGTGGCTGCCGCGGAGCTTTGGTCCCGGTTCGTACCAAGAACCGGGACCAATACCCCTCCCTGCCTATAAATAACCCCCACCCCCTCTCTCTCCTCTGTTTTTTTTCTGGTTGGATTGGTGGGAAGTGGGTGCTAGTTTTTTTTCCTTTGCCACGCACAAGATGTGTTCGATGAAATGCCCGAGCCACACTTAAGTTCACACAAGATGATATCCTCGGCCGAGGTTAGCAACTTTATCCTTTTCATCTGTAATTGATACAGAAATATTGCACGTGTCGATGTACGGTGGTCATTTCACTATTCAAGATGTTATTGTAATGGTATTTGATAAACTTAATTATATATATGATGCAGATGGATGCACGGATGCGATGGATGTACGGCGAACGACGCAGTTCCGAGTTTATTGCAGGCCTGCATAAATTTCTCGATGTGGCTGAGGCAAACAAAGTGAATAATTTTATGCCTTGTCCATGTGAGAAGTGTCGGAACGTCAGGGAGTACTCTGACCCGAGAACCATTCAAGACCACGTGATTCGGAAAGGTTTCATGCCCAGCTATAATTGTTGGACCAAGCACGGAGAAAGAGGGGTTACGATGGAAGACAATGAAGAAGAGGAGGATGATGACAACTATCCTATGTTCCCTGAGGAATGCGGTGATACTTATGGAAGACGTTGAAGAAGAAAGAGGTGAACATCGGGCATCAGATGAGCCCGCTGATGGTCTTGGTGGGGTCATTTCTGATGCAAAGCGAGAATGCGATACAGAAAAGGAGAAGCTAAAGTTGGAGGCCATGCTTGAGGATCACAAAAAGTTGCTGTACCCAAACTGCGAAGATGGCAGCACAAAGCTCGGTACCACACTGGAACTGCTGAAATGGAAGGCAGAGACTGGTTGTTCTGACAAGGGATTTGAGAAGTTACTGAAAATAATGAAGCCGAAGCTTCCAAAGGATAACGAATTGCCCGAGACTACATACGAAGCAAAGAAGGCTATCTGCCCTCTAGGATTAGATGTGCAGAAGATACATGCATGCATTAATGACTGCATCCTGTACCGCGGTGAGTACGAGAACATGGATAAATGCCCGGTATGCAATGCACTGCGGTACAAGATAAGACAAGATGACCCTGGTGATGTTGAGGGCGATGACGAGCCCCCCGGAAGAGGGTTCCTGCTAAGGTGATGTGGTATGCTCCTATAATACCACGGTTGAAACGTCTGTTCAGAAACAAAGAGCATGCCAGGTTGTTGCGATGGCACAAAGAAGAGCGTAAGAAAGACGGGAAGTTGAGACACCCCGCCGATGGGTCCCAGTGGAGAAAAATCGACAGAGAGTTCCCGACATTTTCAGATGACGCAAGGAACTTAAGATTTGGTCTAAGTACAGATGGCTTTAATCCTTTTGGGGAGCAGAGCTCCAGTCATAGCACTTGGCCCGTGACTCTATGTATCTACAACCTTCCTCCTTGGTTGTGCATGAAGCGGAAGTTCATTATGATGCCAGTGCTCATCCAAGGCCCGAAGCAACCCGGCAACGACATTGATGTGTACCTAAGGCCATTAGTTGATGAACTTTTGCAGTTGTGGTCCGAACCAGGTGTACGTGTGTGGGATGAGCACAAACAACAGGAATTTGACCTACGAGCGTTGCTGTTCGTAACCATCAATGATTGGCCTGCTCTTAGTAACATTTCAGGACAGTCAAACAAGGGATACAATGCATGCACGCACTGTTTAGATAAGACTGAAAGTATACATTTGGGAAACAAGAATGTGTACCTGGGGCATCGTCGATTTCTTCCGAACAGTCATGCCGTAAGAAAGCCCGGCAAGCATTTCAACGGTGAGGCAGATCGCCGGAAGAAGCCTAACCTCCCTGATGGTGATGTTATATATGACATGGTCAAGGATTTAGAAGTAATCTTTGGAAAGGGTCCTGGCAGTCTATCTGTTCCGAATGACGCTGACAACCACGTACCCATATGGAAGAAGTGCTCTATATTCTGGGAGCTACCCTATTGGAAAGTCCTAGAGGTCCGGTCTTCAATCGACGTGATGCACGTGACGAAGAATCTTTGCGTGAACCTGCTAGGCTTCCTGGGCGTGTATGGGAAGACAAAAGATACACCGGAAGCACGGGCAGACCAGCAACGTATGAAAGACCCATACAACAAGCAGACGGATAAAGGGCGTCAATACTTAAGCAGCTACGCTCTTACCAAAGCAGAGAAGGAAATCTTTTTTGAATGCCTGAGCAGTATCAAGGTCCCGGCTGGCTTCTCGTCAAATATAAAGGGAATAATAAATATGGCAGAGAAAAAATTCCAGAACCTGAAGTCTCATGATTGCCACGTGATTATGACGCAGTTGCTTCCGGTTGCATTGAGGGGGCTTCTACCGGAAAATGTTCGAGTACCCATTGTGAAGCTATGTGCATTCCTCAATGCAATATCTCAGAAGGTCATCGATCCAGTAACTCTACCAAGTTTACAGAAGGCTGTGGTCCAATGTCTTGTCAGCTTCGAGTTGGTGTTCCCCCCATCATTCTTCAATATTATGACGCATCTCCTGGTTCACCTAGTCGACGAGATTGCCATTCTCGGTCCTGTATTTCTACACAATATGTTCCCCTTCGAGAGGTTCATGGGAGTCTTGAAGAAATATGTTCATAACCGTGCTAGGCCAGAAGGAAGCATCTCAAGGGCTATGGAACAGAAGAGGTCATTGAGTTCTGTGTTGACTTTATTCCTGACCTTAAGCCGATTGGTGTTCCTGAATCGCGGCATGAGGGGAGACTGAGTGGAAAAGGCACGCTAGGAAAGAAAGCACTGATATGTAGGGACGGGCATTCTTTAACTCAAGCACACTACACAGTTCTACAAAGTTCCACCTTCGTGGCTCCGTATATCGAGGAACACAAGAATTATGTACGCTCCAAGAACCCGGGGAAGGATGACTCCTGGATTAAAGAAAAACACATGGAGACCTTCGGCAGTTGGTTGCGATTACAGCTCATGAATGACACCACTGTCGGAGATCAGCTCTACTTGTTGGCCGCGTCACCATCTTCGACTGTATTGAATTTCCAAGGGTACGAGATAAATGGGAATACATTTTACACGATCGCCCAAGATAAAAAGAGCACCAACCAGAACAGTGGTGTCCGCTTTGATGCAACAAACGACGATGGGCAAAAGGACACATACTATGGTCGCATAGAGGAGATATGGGAACTTGACTATGGACCTACTTTTAAGGTCCCTTTGTTTCGGTGCAGTTGGGTCAACATGAATGGAGAAGGGATAAAGGTAGACCAGCTGTACGGGATGACAACAGTGGATCTCAAGAATCTTGGTTGTTACAAGAACGAACCATTCGTCCTAGCCAATGATGTGGCTCAGGTTTTCTATGTGAAGGACATGTCCTCCAGACCGAAAAAAAGAAAAAACAAGCAAACGAATACATCAGACGATGAGCCAAAGCGTCACGTAGTTCTTTCAGGGAAAAGAAACATCGTGGGAGTCGAGGACAAGACAGACATGTCAGCAGATTATGATAAGTTTGATGAAATTCCGCCCTTCACAGTGAGAACTGACCCAAGCATCCCGTTAAATAATGAAGATGCTCCATGGTTACGGCTGAAGCGATCATAGGCCAGGGACATACGCGAAGAAGGGTTCATGGCTTTTATGTAAATCAATGTAATGTATTAAACCTTTATGTGATGTGTAGTAATGTATTAAACCTTTATGTGGTGAAAACCATAATACACGAAATGGGAGTTTCCATCTAGAAGAAATGGGTTATATCACATCGTGAGTTTGAGCGCCACTTCGATCCAAGCAGCGGTAAGACGTCTCTGATGATCTACAACCGTCCGGCAAGACGTCTCTGATGATCTGCAACCGTTTGGAACGGTCGCAGGTCATCAGAGACGTCTTGCCACTGGTTGCCCAAAGATGCCTCTCCGAGTGACGCTGGAATGTTTTGTGTTTGAGCGCCACTTCGATCCAAGCAGCGGCAAGACGTCTCTGATGATCTACAACCGTCCGGCAACACATCTCTGATGATCTGCAACCGTTTGGAACGGTCGCAGGTCATCAGAGACGTCTTGCCGCTGGTTGCCCAAAGATGCCTCTCCGAGTGACGCTGGAATGTTTTGTGTGAGTGAGTAACCTGTCTGAGGAGGGCGGCTATATATAGGGTACGTGTGCTTCTTTAGTCCGGTTGGTAACACCAACCGGGTCATGTGGCTCACGAAGTGGTCGTGATACTGCTGATCCAACAGCTCACAATCCCTCAAAAGAACACACCCCTGATCCAACGGCTCACAAGCGCTTGAAAGAAACACACGATCCGTGTGCTTCTTTAGTCCCGGTTGGTAACACCAACCGGGACTAAAGACGGGCTTTGCGGTCACGACACGTGTCCTCCCCCAGCGCTTCCCTGGGCACGTGTCCTCCCCCAGCGCTGCCCTGGAGGTATTTATATATTGTCGCCGACGGGGTAAACCCTAATCCACTATTCCTAGCCACGAACGCATCGTCTCCACGAGATGGATCCGCCACGCCCGCCGCAGCGCCTTCTGGACGAGGTCGAGCGTGCTCGGCAGAGCGCGCTTGGGCGCAACCGCGGGAGTCTATCCCGCCGTATGCCCACGAGCCCGGCGTGGAGAGGAATGCCCAGCTACCGGCCTCCTGCTCCACCTGGCGCCGCTGCACCTCCACCAGGCGCCGCCGCTCCTCCCGCGGAGGAGGAGGAGGACGACGACTTCGACTGGAGCGACGACGGGGAAGAAGGTTGTGGGTTGCAGATACAGGAGGCCATGGAAGCCTCCTTCCAGTCTGTCCGCGACTACCCTGTCCAGCGAGCCAAGACTTCCTACCAGCTCAAGGCGAAGGAGGCTTCCGATCTGGATTGGGCGCTGAAAGACTCATCCTCCATGGATCTTGCCCTCCGCCGCAAACGTGCGCGCGAGAACCGGGCGGCCGCCCACGGGGCTGGCTCCTCCCGCCGTTCCCCCTAATCCTACGGCCTTCGAGCCAGCAAGTCCGTTTATGTAGAATAATGTTGGTGATGTTGGATCAGGGGTGTGTTTCTTTCAAGCGCTTGTGAGACGTTGTATCATGTGTAATAATGTATTAAACCTTTTATGTAATGCATTAAGATAAATGAATTAATAATTTTTATCTGCTTTCTTCTGCATTTTACAACACCAAACATTCATCTTACAAATATAGGTTTACTGAAATTGTTCTGCATTTATTTCTGCTTACGGATTATTTGTCGAATTTCGACTTACGGATTTAAAGATATGAATTTATCCATATTAAATTGAAAATGACAATAATAATGTAAAATTGATTTTGGATTTTTTATACAAATTCAAACACTTTTCACGTTGAAAGTTTTGTCAATTCAAAATATGCAATAAAGTTAATATATTTTTAATTGAAAATGGCAAAATGGTTAATAGTTTGTATAGTTAGAATAATTATTTCAGAAAACAGAAAATGTTTTGGATTATTTATTCAAATTTAAACACTTTTCATGTTGAAAGTCTTTTCAGATTCAAAACCATTTGAAATTCATATTCAAACACCTAAATAAGAAAAAAAAAGGCGGGAACAACATTTCAGAACTGAAAAGTTCGAAATAATTTTGAAAAAGGACTCTTTTGGTCCCGGTTGCAGGCAAGAACCGGGACCAAAGAGTCCATGGGCGCGCCACTGGATCTGGCATTAAATGACCCACTCTTTGGTCCCGGTTGCTGGAAAGAACCGGGACCAAAGAGGCATTGGTCCCGGTTCTTGCGAGCAACCGGGACCAAAGACCCCTGCTACTTAACTGCTCGCGCTCTTTCTTCTTCCCCATTCACGCAAATCGACTAAGGACCGGAGGCGCGACGCAGAGCGAAACGACGCCGGCAGGCTGCCCGACGCCCGCGCCGCCCCACGCCGCGCCCCGCCGTCGCCGTCGACGTCCGCGGCGCCCTCGACGCCCGCGCCACGCCCTCGACGCTCCCTCGACGCCCGCGCCGCCGAGGCCGTCGCGCTCCCTCCGTTCATCTCTCTCCTCCGCCGTACGTCGCGCCCGAGGCCGTCGCGCTCCCTCCGTTCGCCGGCCTCCTCCTCCGTCCTCCTCTTCGCCGTCGCGCTCCCCTGCCTCGAGCTCCTCTGCCTCACGCTCCTCTGCCTCGCGCTCCCACTTAGAAAATGTGAGCAAAATTAGAAAATTTAGAGTTATTAGCTATGTTAGCAAAATGTGAGAAATTTTAGAGTTGTTAGCAAAGTTAGCAAAGTTAGAAAAGTTATAAAATTTTGAAAATTTAACAAAGTTAGAAAGAAAAGTTAGAAAACAATGTTAAAAAATTGTGTTAGTTTAATTTTGTATAGTGGTAGTTTAATTTAGTGTAGTTTAATTTTGTACAGTGGTAGTTTAAAATGTGAATCCAATTTTGTTAGCTTAGTATTGTGGTAAAGTTTAAATTTTGTTTAGCTTATTATTGTTTAGGTTATTATAGGTTATCAATTTTTAGTGTAGCAATTTTGAAAGTTTAGCAATTTTGAAACTTAGCAATTTTGTTTAGATTATTTTAGGTTATTATTAATGTAGCAATTTTGTTAGAAATATTGCTAAGTCATTTAGATAAAGTTGTTTTTAGTTGCAATGAAATTTTGAAACTTAGCAATTTTGAAACTTAGCAATTTTGTTTAAAAATTTGCAGTGCGGCAGTACGTGAAGAGCCCGAAGCCGGCCGGCCTCCACGCCCCCGCTCGCGCCGCCCCCTCTCGGTGAGGGTTTAGAAGAAATTGCTATTTTTTAAATGTATGAATATATGAATGTATGAATGTATGAATTAAAGGATTTTTTGCTTAGGTTTAGAAATTCAAACACTTAGGATTTTTTGTGTTAGGGAAACAATTTTGTTCCGACCTTACGAGTTTACGAGTTTACGATACGAGTTTACGGGTTTACGATACGAGTTTACGGGTTTACGATACGAGTTTACGAGTTTACGGGTTTACGATACGAGTTTACGGGTTTACGATACGAGTTTACGGTTTACGATACGATTTAAGGCAGCATATGAAGTTTCTAATTTGTTCTTGCAAATGAGATGATATTGTAGATGTATCTTGACATATGGAACAAGTTACCCAACTAAAGTTTTGTGCATTGTTCTTAATTTGCAGAAACTATGGAACGAGACGAAGATCAGGAAAATATCCTCCAGGATATAATCCGCGGGCCGGAAGATATTGTCGATGTCACCACGGAGTTTTTGAACAACTCCGGTGAGGGAGATGAGTCTCTCAACCGAAGAGACGGCTCCGGTGAGGTAGAACCCGACGGCCGGGGTGAGGGAGAAGTCAGCGAGGGAGAAGCCGACGAGGGAGAAGCCGAAGGCTCCGGTGGAACATTAAATGTTGCAAACTCCGGCGAGGTGCATATACATATATTAATGAAGCCGAAGATTGTATTAATTAAGCCTCTGATGTCTATATACATATATTAACGCTCTTTCTTCTTTTAGCCCTCCGGATCGAGCAAATCTTCTGTAAGGACAAAACGAGGCCCAGCCAAAAAGTTGGGCGACCAAGAAAGGTACACGATCGAAAGAGTCGCTGAAGACGGCACACCGACTGCTCCCCCTGGTGTTAAAAATAAAATGGTAAAGCAATGCGGAGTTCTTGTTAGGGACTTCATCCCGATCACCGTTCGAGAATGGCATCGGCCAAAGGAGAAAGGACAGCTATATGTCAGCGATGAGGGCAAAGAAAGACTTTGGAGAAAGCTCATGGTTAATTTCACCCTGCCGGCGCCAGAGGTGGATTCAGATGAGGAGGATCCAGATGAGGCAGAAAAGATTGCCCGGAAAATCATGGAGCAAAAAGTCAAGGACTGGGCACTTAAGAAGATGGCCGAGCTATTCAAGAACTGGAAGAAAAGATTGAACAAACTGTTTGTCAAGAAAAATAAGACTCCAGACTTCGATAAAGGGTATGAGAAGATAAAGGACTACTGGGAAGAATTTGTGGCGTACAAGAAATCAGAGGAAGCTCTGGAAAAGTCTGCAAAAAATGCGGCAAATGCTGCTCTAAAGATGTACCACCATACTATGGGGCCTGGTGGCTACGCTGGTAGCATGCCTAAGTGGGAGAAACTTGAGGCGGACCTGCTGGCTAATGGGATCACTCCAGAGCCACTCAAGTGGATCGAACGGGCAAGAAATTGGTTTTACGGGCATGGGGGCACGTTGGACGCAGAAGGGAAGTGCATATATAACAGAAGACACAAAGATAATCCCCTACTACCCATCCAAGAAATTAGAAATGCAGTAAAGGATGTTGAAGAGGGACGGTTCATTCCCGATAGAGAGGATGACGAGCTCACACGCGCCCTTGGGAATAAGGAACACGACGGACGGTTACGAGGCGTACCTGGCTCCAAGCCCAAGACAATTGCGATTCCCGAGCACAGGAAGAAATTTCCTGATAGAAGCCATCAGAGGAGAAAGGAAAGGGAGGCAATGGAAGCACGCGCTGCTGCAGACCGGCTGCGTAATATAGAAGAAGAATTAAAGCTGCAGAAGGAACAAATTGCCGTGCTTAGCCAGCAAGGTACTAGCGGCCAATCTCAACGGCACATGGTAGAAGCTGCATGCGATGGTACCGGTGGCCCATCGAATCGGAAAAGCAGCGTGGCTTCCACGGAGCTCCAGGATGGTAATGATGATGCAGTGGCTCCACTTCGTCGCTACCCAGTGGATGATATCACGGAGAGCACACCTTGTGAGATGCATGTGAAAGTTTTTAACTTAACCGTGAAGGTGGCGGTCGGCTATGTCGTACCAATTGGACCTAATCCAACTTACCATTTCTCTCCGGTTCCAAATGGCTACGCTGTTGTCGCGGTGGATGAAGTGATGAAAGATTATGAGGAGCTGAAGCTGCAACACCCTGCAGGTGAAGATGGGGAGGTGCTTGAACTTGGAGAAGCCAAGAAAGCGACCATTCTATGGCCAAAGGAATTCATCGTGCTTCCGAACTGGCAGCCAAGGCCATCGACTCCTCACCAGTCTCCAGCGCAACAGTCCTCTTCACCGCCTCAGCATTCTCCAGCGCAACAGTCCTCTTCACCGCCTCACCAGTCTCCAGCGCAGCCGTCTCGCCGCCGCGTCAGCCGTCTCCGCCGCCGCGTCAGCCGTTTCCGCCCACCGCTCGTACTATGAGGGGTAAGCGATCACCGAAACGTAAAAGGTCGCCCCTCCCAACAGTACCTCATAAGAATCTTCCCATTAGACCTTATGACAGGACTGTAGCGGAAAACGCCGCGGAGGTGGCTGCCTACAATAAGGCTTTTTTTGCACCAAAAAAGCCCGAGCAGAAGCCGGTATACGATGAAAAATCCAAAAAGTGGAGAAAGTCCTTCCTTGAGCAGCCATCCCAGATATCGATGAATCTGCCATCTGACTATGGTCGTGAACTTACTAAGCTAGCACGTGCCCAGTCTGAGCAGAACAAGGGAAGAAGTGCAAAAAGCGGGAAACAAATTGCCCAGCTCGGACAGCAGAAAAATCAATCGGTCCCCCCGCTCATAGTGTGTTCCGATGTCGACAAGGACTTCAGAGTCGCTATGGATAAGGACCTGGAATTATTGGACCCCAGAGCCATAGCTGCTGCTAAAGAACTTGGTGTCACTGTATCTCAGGCCAAGGAACAGGCTACCGCCTTGGGTATGAGCCTTGGTCAACTTTTAGGCTATGAACATGCGCCAATGTTAGAGATGGCACGGAAATATGTCCAAGGGGAGCCTATGGTCAGTAATGAGGAGATGACGGGTCTATCAACACATATGCGAAATCTGCATACCTGGTACCTGGTGCACACATCAAAGAAGGACGCGAAAGAGTGGTTTCCGCTGGACGTTAGAGTGGAGCATTTCTTCAAACGTTACATTATACAGGTTCAACTGACTGAACTGTTCCAGTTATTCCAAAAGCGCGCCCTCGACAAATCTATCCTCTCTTGCTATTGTCTGTAAGTGATTTATTTTCGTAATTAAGTCTCTAGCTCAGCTCGTTCATTGCCTGTATTATATTATCCTGACTATATATATATCCTTTTGTACGCTATTATGCAGAATGAAGATGCTGGAATGCAAAAGATCTAAAGTTTTTGAGGTTGGGTTCGTTGACCCATATATCGTGAATTCACATACGTTAGTCAATCACCCCAAAGACGTGGAGCATGACCTGACCACCTTTTTAACCATGCAACATTTCTGTACGGAAATACTATTTCCTTACAACTTCAGGTGAGTGTTTCTGTCTTGTACATATTTTTATTTGGCTTTCTCGATGTTAAGTGTAATTGATGAGCTATGCATGTCTGCTTTATGTAAACGTCCGCAGGTTCCACTGGATTCTGCTAAGCATTCAACCTGACAAGTCCACAGTTGAAGTCCACGACTCATTAAGTTGGGACCAAGCGTTGTGGTCCGACATGAAAGAAATGCTCAACAAGTAATTTCAATCATTATCGCATTATATCGCCCTCTTTCGTTCGTTCCCTGATGTCAAGTAATTAATAACTCCTTTGTTCATTTTCTTTGCCAAAGCAGGTGTTGGACAATTTTCAAACAGAAGGTAGAAGGTCCATTCAAAGATGAGCTAACTTATAAAACGGTGGAAAGTCCGCAGCAGCCACCGGGGAGTAATTTATGTGGATTCTACGTTTGCGAGTTCATTCGCGAGTTGACCACTGAGCGGAGAACAACTGCTTTCAGCAAAATGCGGGAGAAGATCGACCCAGAACTGCGCGTAGGAGCAATTCAAGAGGAATTGGCGGGATTTCTGCTTAGGGAGGTCATCGATGAAAGGGGAGAACATTATGCTTCGGACGATGAACTACATATGCCTTGATGGCTTGATCTATCTCCATGTAATTAAATAGTTGTATTCTCGCAAGAGATCGAATATTAATTATATATGCATCAACATGTACTGTGTATATAGTAGAGCGTATAATATGCGTACGGAAACGATGGAGAGCACGTCGGCGATGCGAAGAAGGGGGAGACGACGGAGGCACCGGCGAGAGGGAGAGGGGGCACCGGCGAGAGGGAGAGGAGGCACCGGCGAGAAGGAGAGGGGGCACCGGCGAGAGGGGGCACCGGCGAGAGGGAGAGGGGGCACCGGCGAGAGGGACCGGCGAGAGGGAGAGGGGACCCTAAACCCTAAATACCAAAAAAAAAAAGCACTCATTGGTCCCGGTTCGTATTAAGAACCGGGACCAATGAGTCTCCCCCACGCCCAGCCAGAACTGGCCACGTGGACCACATTGGTCCCGGTTCGTGGCCCAACCGGGACCAGCATTGGTCCCGATTGGCCAGTCCCGGTTGGGCAACCGGGACTGATGTCCAAGCCCAACCGGGACCATAGGTGCTTTTTCTACTAGTGGTTCTTGTTTTCCTTGCACACAAAAGAGAAGGCAGCACTCGATATCATCTCTACTGGAACTGGCTTGGAGCACTGCTGCAATATCATACAGCCGCACTAGCTGCTGATCGGGGACAAGAAGACGACGTACGTTTTGCCTAAGCGATTTCGCTGCCTGACGGATTTCGCACTAGCTTATCCCCGTCCCCATCCAACCACGCGGGCGCGCGCGGTACGCTACGCAAATGCCACTTTACCGGAAAAGCTATCCGGCAACAAACCAAACGTATCTAATAGTAGAGTCTAGAGTCTAGACGCCCGTCTCCACAAAACGCGAGCAAGACAGTCGAAGAAGCCGAATCACGGAGACGGACGGCGTCGAGAGGCCGGAACAAATTAAGTTAGGCCTCGTTTGGTACAAGAGGATCCCACAGGGTTTGGGTGAAACCTCCCCACTCACCCAAACCTCTCCAAACCCCTCAAAACCTCTTCCCGGGCAATCCCCTACAACCCCCTACCTCATTTTGATTGTTTGGTACACAGGGTTTAATACACACATGGATTCATATGGATTCATACATTCAGGACTGTACAAACATATAACAACAAGAACTAGATTGAACAAAATAAAAATTTGAACTTTCAAACCAGCGCTCCCAAATTTCAACTCAGCATACAATCATACTAAGGCGACCACACACTTGGGAAAACACAATGCAGTAGCAAAATACAGAGCATAGCTGCAAATTAACACAGTTCAACATAGGTAGATAGCTCGACATCTGCTACATAAATAGTTAGATAAGCTAGACAGTCTTAACAACTTCCAAAACTCTCAGAAGATGGAATTGGCGTTGCTGGCGATCCTGGGCCTTCATTGTCCAGCACTGCCTGCACGGACAGTGTACAAACCACAGGTCAGTTATGAGCCATAGAAGTGCAGGAGTATTTTAATATACAAGCAGACCAGGGAATGCTATAATGTGGCTCTAACTGATTATAAGCCAACTTATATTGCAGCAGCATTGCAGTTTAAATGTAAGAATTAGTGGGAACAGTAAGCAAATCGGTTCTGTTGGCTAACAGCTAACTTTTTTTTTGAAAAGGGAAACCCGGCCTCTGCATAGCTAACAGCTAACTAGTTGTTGCCTCTCCTTGAACACGACGAAAAATGCCACACGTCTCACAGTCCGACCATCTCTTTTGTGTTTGGACACTCAGTCATACCAGAGTACACAAGAAAGGTGCTAGTGACACGACGACGGCGACGGTCAAACTGGACTCCACGACGGCGGCGGTTCGTCCACTCCAACCAGCACATGAACAGGTGGTGCCTACAATAGTAGTAACCAAGAAGATATACAATTAGAACCAGCACAGGAACAGGTGGGCAAATAGCACGAATTTTCGGCAAAGATTAACATATTTTCATTTTATCTGCTAAGAAGAGGTAAAGAAGAAAATAAGTGGCAGACATGTATCACATATGCAGCCCGGTATGACTATTGAGTAATAATCGTGAACAAGTGCACATACATATAGGATGCATGTAAGTTACATAAATGAAAATAGTTTTAACAAATACACATGTAAAAATACATAGATTAAGCACAAAGTGACTACCTCAGCACTAAAGTTCTCTAGCAAAATTATAGCAACACGCTCTAAATGACTTTGTGCAAAACAAAATGTTTATATTCAGTGCAACAATCATATAAACTGTAATTGTTCAACATCAAGACTTGGACAAATAAGCAAACATTGTATTTGGCATTGCAAAACATGTATAAGAATCCAGATGAACCAGCCAACTACATCATCGACAAAGAGTGCTCGTTGTGTATAGCTACCTGCTGTATACTTGTTCACAGCAGCAGAGAGGTGCATCGAGCTGCACAGGGCCAATCGAGCCCAGGAGTTCACAATTCTATCCACAACAAGCCATATTTGGTTGGTCAATCGATTCTCTGCCCCCTCATACTATGCCCAAGTAACCACCAAGTAGGCTCTATAACACAGATCCAAGATAGATGAAAGCAAGCATATAAGACAACTATATAGCCCAAACCTACAGATCCATTGTGGGGTACAGATCTACTGTTCGTTGGTGACACTAGAACCATGAAGTCGACCACGCAGGCCGGCATACAGACCCGAGATGAAACACGCATGATCCACCCAGCTCGCCATGTCCGCCACCGCCGCCGAGCTGGAGGCGCAGGGCTTCCGCCCGCTGGACGAGGCGTCCTTGGTGGCCTACATCCGAGCCACCCCGGCCCTCGCCGGCGTTTGCGGAGCTAGGAGCCAAGATTCGCCGGCGGGAGAGGAGAAAGAAAGGGAGGGAACGTACCGGAGAAAAAGCCACCCTGGCCTGATGACGAGATATGGCGGCGGAGGCGCCCGGCGACGGGGAGGAGGCGGCGGTGGAGCCCGGCGACAGGGAGGAGGCGGCGGCGGCGACAAGGAGGAGGCAGCGTCGCCTCGTTTCTCTCCGTTCTTCCCGGTCGTTCCACGAGCAGAGACTCGAGGGATGATACACGCGTGGGTCGGGGCGGATTGGCCGGGGTCGACGGGGCTGGCCCAACCCCAACCCGGTCTACCAAACGGGCCGACGGGGATTTTTGGGGCTTTTCATCCACTCGAGGATTTTCCCTAAAAATCCCGGCCCACCCTGGCCTACCAAACGAGGCCTTAGTTAGTTTGCGAGCGCCAAATTATTAGCACAAGGGGTGCGATGATTCCCACCGTATCGTCGTCTACATCATGATTGATACGGCCACCTGAACTGGAACTCTTTTTTCCTTGCGCTCAATCTTGCGAAGCGCTAGCTGTCGCCCTCGACAACGTTCTGCAAAGCGATGGAACCGCACAAGGTGCCCGGAGCGATCGACTCCTCCTCCATCATGCATTCCACTTGGAATTGGAAGAAAAGTAAAGGAAGAAGATGGAAGGGATGCGAGATTGGACATCCAAGATCGAAGCTTTGTCGCGCAGTTGCAGCTGCTTTCGATCTCCTCCTCCTAGTGACAGACATATCCCCATCCATCCACCACCTTTCTTCCTTTCTCGGTTAGGGTCGTTGGTGCATGCAGGAATGTTTGACGCGGCCGTCGCTGTTGCCACCTGACGTGGCCCACCCAGACCCAGCTTGGATCGATCATCGATCTGCTCTGAGATCTTGACCGGATTTCCTTTGCATGTTCAAGGATAGCGTAGCGTGCGTGCTGATGGGCCGGCCCGGAGGGTCTCTTTCTCTAGTGCGCTCCGGGGAGGCTTTGCTTCTTCGTCCTTCATTTGTCGGCTGCTCCTCCAGTCCAGTCGCATACAAGTTATAGAACCTTCCAAAATCAAATTAAGGAAAGTGAAGCTTCGGTACAGAGAACATGGATGAAATACTCAACCACTGGCAAAGAGAACTCCAGTTTCATCGGCAGTTTCGGCACAAGACCAGAGCTCATACCACCGCTGGAGTTATTGGGCCAGCCCATTAAGTGTCGTTGAGATATAACGATGATGTAGATATGTTTCAACGATAAACCCGCGACAGTATTTTCAGACCGGAGGGAGTAATTAAAATGATAGAGGCCCCACTAGGCTTATTCATTCAACGGAAGAGCTTGGATTAAAATTTCGGTTTTGCTAGTTCTCAGTCGCCTGAGAACTAACTAAATCTCAGTCACCAAATCAGCCGTTAGATCTAGTGCTCTACGATTCGTGCAGGTCAGTTCACGCTTTGCTGTTTGTTGTGCGAGCGATGGGCTGCTGTTGGTTTTAGGCGTGGAGGTGGGTTGTCGCTGATTGTTGGGCATGCCGTGGGCTCTTGGTTGGCTGCTTTTCTTCTTTTCTGTTTTCTTCTTGTGCGTGGAGTGCATGGGCTACTTTTGCCTGGCCCTTTTAATGGTTTCTGTTTGTTGCTTCAAGTTATCACACAGAGGGAGAAAAAAGAAGCGGGAAAGAAGGGCCGGGGCACACCTTCCTCCTCTTTTTTCCTATATATATTTTGCATTGTTTTCTGTAGGACATTTCAATTGATCAATTGTAAGGATCTACTGATATAGTAGACATATACATTTAAAACTAAATGGAGGCATGAAAATATGTTTTCAGGTCTATTTTACAGTTATTATTTCCTCATGGTATTTTACATGTAGACATCGAGTGTATTTTTTCTCATTTTATTTCTCATCTGTTTTCTTTTTTCGTTTGGTGTTGCTATTGATGTTTGTGGTTTCATTTGATTCATGTTTTTTCGTGTCATTTATATTTGAATATTTTCTTATTTCATATTTACAATATTCTTCCTTTTTTTAGTTTACATTTGGTTTCTTCATTTTCGTTTTTATTTTTAGCTTTTCTCCTATTATGGTCACCCCATTTTCTAATTAGTTTACCACTATTGATATTGCCTTTTGTAGCAGTTTCCCTAAAAATGTACTAGTGTTTTTCTATTCGGTTTTGCTAGCTCCCAGACGCCTGAGATTTAAGCTAAATCTCAGTCGTGATGATCATCGTGTCGTGATGAGCGTTGTTTATGCCCTTTTTTTCTCTCACGCTCGATGGTTTGGTACATGGGTTGTCTGCCGTTTTGTTAAGCAGGCTAGTTTTTGTCTGAACCACGCCTGCGTGCGTGCTGTTTTTTTATCTCGAAATCGTCTGTGCTATGCCATGTTCGCGTGTTGAGCTCGGTATATTCTAGATGTAATTAGTGGGGTGGGGAAGTTATGTGCACGCATTGAAACAGAGGTGGAGTCGTGCAATTACTCCAGGCCCGTAGCTCTTCTCCCATGTCCGGCTCTCATTTCCTGCTGCTGTCTCCCTATCCTTGTTCTTGGTGAAAAAGAGGAGCAGTTCTTGAGTGGAGGGAACAAGTCCTTAGCTTTAAGAAGACTTATTCTAGAACTACTTATATATGAAGCCACGCTTCCTAGAATGCAAGCTCTAGGTTATCTTGGGCTCTAAGTGTCGTGTTTGTTTGTCATGTGTAATATCACTAAGTGTTTTTTAAGTATGTATGTGGAATATGATACCCTTTTTTGGACTCCCTAATGTATTTTGATGGAAACCATGTACTGATGATGTTGCATTGGCATTGTGTGTCTGAGTCCGAAACAAATAGGATGAAGCATGTGTGTTCCAAAACTAAAGTGTGCTTTTATTCTTGCACATCTATTTGTTTGTGTGTTTTGCTAGTGTATATGGATATATATAACATCGGGAGACAACTAAATGCATCTAAGCATTTTTTGACTTGCAACTTTGTATAGTTGCAATTAGGGGGACACAACCCCTATGACTTTTGCATCTTTACTTGCAACTCGACTCTGCAATTTTTTTCGATCGGCTTTTAGTCACGAGTTGCATGCTAGGTGCAACTAGGAATTTTACTGATCATTTTTTATTCATCAGTTGCATCCTAGTTGCAACTGAGAATTTTATAGATCGCTTTTAGTCACCAGTTGCATGTTAGGTGCAACTGAGTTTTTTCTTCTGTTTTTTATTTACCAGTTGCATCCTAGTCACAACTGGTAATTTAATTTTCTTTTTTATTTCACCAGTTTCAACTGGCAATTTAATTGATTACTAGTTGTAATTCATCAGTTGCATCCTAGTTACAGTTGCATGCTAGGTGCAACTGGGATTTTTTCACCAATTGCATCCTAGTCGCAACTAGTAATTTAATTGATTGGTTTTTATTCACAAGTTGCATCCTAGTTGCAACTGGGAATTTAACTGATCAATTTTTTATTTTCACCAGCTGCATACTAGGTGCAACTCGGAATTTTACTGATCATTTTTTATTCATCAGTTGCATCCTAGTCGCATCTAGGAATTTTATTTTTTTTATTCACTAGATGCAATTCTAGTCGCAACAGGGAATTTTATCGTTTTCTATTCACCGACTGCATGCTAGGTGCAACTGGGAATTTTATTTGTTTTTTTGTTTCACCAGTTGCATCCTAGTTGTAACTTGGAATTTAATTGATTAATTGTTATCCATCAGCTGCATCCGAGTTGCAACTCAGAATTTATTGATCGCCTTTTTAGTCACCAGTTGCGTGATAGGTGCAACCGGGATTTTTTTTATTCAGCAATTGCATCCTGGTCGCAACTCGTAATTTAATTGATTTTTTTATTCACAAGTTGCATCCTAGTTGCAACTGGGAATTTAACTGATCATTTTTTTTATTTTTCACCAGCAGGGTGCAACTAGGAATTTTACTGATCATTTTTTATTCATCGGTTGCATCCTAGTCGCAACTGAGAATTTATCATTTTTTATTCATCAGTTGCATCCTAGTCGCAACTGGGAATTTATTGTTTTCTATTCACCAGCTGCATGCTAGGTGCAACTGGGAATTTTATTTGTTTTTTTATTTCATGAGTTGCATCCTAGTTGCAAATTGGAATTTAATTGATTATTTGTTATTCATCAGTTGCATCCGAGTTGCAATTGAGAATTTTATTGATCGGCTTTTTAACCACCAGTTACATGATAGGTGCAACTAGAATTTGTATTTGTTTTTTTTTCACCAATTGCATACTGGTCGCAACTGGTAATTTAATTGATTGTTTTTTATTCACAAGTTGAATCCTAGTTGCAACTGGGAATTTAACTGATCATTTTTTTTCACCAGATGCATGCTAGGTGCATCTTGGAATTTTACTGATCATTTTTTATTCATCAGTTGCATCCTAGTTGCAAACATGAATTTTATCATTTTTTTATTCATCGGTTACATCCTAGTCGCAAGTGGGAACTTTATTGTTTTTTCTTCACTGGTTGCATGCTAGCTGTAACTAGGAATTTTATTTGCTTTTTTATTTCACCAGTTGCATCCTAATTGCAACTGGGAATTTAATTGACTAGTTGTTATTCAGCAGTTGCATCCTAGTTGCAACTGAGAATTTTATTGATCTGCAGTTGCATGATAGGTGCAACTGGGATTTTTTTTGTTCATTTTTGTGTTGTGATTCGTTCTGCCTGTGAGTTGCAAGTGGGTTGAAATTTAGTTTTTTTCAGTTGCAAATGGGTTGCAACTGAGATTTTTTTTAATCTTTATGTTATGATACGTGTTGGTTATGAGTCGCAAGAGGGTTGCAACTGGGTTATTTCCAGTTACAAGTGGGCTGCAAGTGAACTTTCACTTGTAAGTGGGATATAACCGAAAAAATGTTCATTTTTGTTCTATGCTTCATGCTAGATGTGAGTTGCAAATGGGTTGACCTTAAGGCCATGTACAGTGTTAGCCTCTTACTGTGGCGCTTAATTTAGTTGGTACCACATGCATCAAGCGGCCTCTATCTAAAGTTCGTAATTTTACTGCATTATTTGAGCATCGGAGGCCTAGTTATTTCTCGATGCCAATAAAACGACTAAGAACTACACAAAATGCCCGGTATTTAACCCCCAAGGCCTCGCTTGGATTGTCATTATTTAGCCCAAAACGATGGATTCCGTCGGGACAGAATCCGAACCTGACATGGTCCGTAGAATTTACAGCCTATGCTTAGTGTAGAAATACGGAGAGGGGAATTAAACGGGAATCCAAGCGGGGCCTAATGCCTGAGCTAAACGCACATTTCTTTTTAGACACCCTCGGCTATAAAATAGTTCATTTATTTTTAGCTTCTCAATGTTATCTCAACATAGTTGCAAATTTTCTTATCTCCACGGCTCCCTAAATTGTTTTCAAATGTCCGACTATTTTTTCTTTCAAGCCAGGTTGTACCTCGTCCCCTGTTTGTAATTCATTTTCTGGTTGATCTTTCGTTCTGGTTGCTCTCATCTTCAGATTACTGATGCCTTGTGGTTTCCACAAGATCTAAATAACACTTAGTAGTAATGAACAATGTTCTGCCGCAATGTTTTGATTTTCTTTGTTAGCCAATGAAAGTGCAGCAAGAAAAATAGATGCTTTCTTGGATCGGTTAATCACTAGAAAAGTTAAAAGGCAAATCCACCCGTTCAAAAAAAAAGGTAATGGAGGCACACAGCCAAAATCTAGCCCAGCTAAACCCAGCAGAAAAGAAACGGTACACAGTCAAGACACACAAACAAACTTGGGCCGGCCCAAAAACAAACATACAAGTGTATATTGCACGGGAGAAACGAGAAAATGAGTACATCGACTGAGAATTTCTTAATTCTTAGTCGACTGATCCCTAGCTAAAATTTAGTCCCGATAAGGGGATGTTTCCGTGAAGAATATGTACTTACGGCATGGCAATATTTTTCGTTGGGTATGATGAGGACACGGAAGAGATTGTTCTGACTACGATGATGGGTGACTTCATGTTCTACACAAATTACAGATGTAACAGACCTTCTATCTCTACACAAATGTTTATACTGCAGGTGATACCTCGCTATCTACACCGCACAAGCAAAAAATGTTGTTTAGTGAGACTCAATCTAGGTACTTTTGGTAATAATCATCATTTAAGGATTGACTAGGTTTATAAAATAAAATGACTTCTTTGTTTCTTCATATTGTGATTTGATTTCTAATATTATTACAGGGCTGCATTAAAACTAGAAAACGAATATAACTATTACCTAGCGCATGTGCGCCGATCTGTTTAACACGTGGTTTCTAGTATCCGGAAAATAGCAACAACTGTAGTGAAAGGATGCAATGAAAATATCTGGTATTAATCATCTTCAACAAAACCTGTACTTTATTTTTTGTATCGAAAATAGCACCAAGTAGTAATCATCTTGTCACTGAGGTTTCTTGGTCCATGCCTAATTTGTTCCGGGGCTCTCTCTTGAACTTGCTCGTATATTTTATGAATGCATTATTTTAATATCTAAAGAGTCTTAACAAGCCTTGGTAAAAGATTATATTTGTTCTTCCTTGCACCTCCCAATAGATGTGACTTCATTTACTATGCTGATCACAAAATCTACTTACCCCCTCACACATCAAGTTGCATCAATATATAATGGTTTGCATATATGCCTTCTAATTGAACCTTCTCCTTCATTTTTTATTGGTCTTCTTTTGCTTGTAGGTAGGGGTGTTGGGTGGACATGTTGGAGGTATGCCCTAGAGATAATAATATTGAGTTATTATTTACATCCAAGTTTATTATTAAGTTTATATCTTTATGTTATAACTGCTTTGGCAATTGAATAGTGAGTATTCAAATGAGAACCTTCAAAGTACGTGTAGAGATATAGACCAAACCAAGTGCACGTGTACATATCTATATCGTCAACATATTATTATCTTAAAACTGAATCCATTGTAACCTATAAGACACACTTGCTTACAGAAATGGTCATGCCAACTGCTCAACTAATACTCTGGAATTATCTACTTATCTTACATAATTAACCATATACTACACATTTATTAAGATATTTGTTTGGCTATATATTTTGGAATCCCTATAATATATTTAGTAATATTAATATTTAATAGTAGAGAAGAACATTTAGACTGTAGTATACAAATACGTTATATTATTTATTAATTGATAAAAATATCAAGGAGGCATCTATGTTTCCTTTTTTTTTTCATGTTTAAGCTTTTTTGGTATCTTGTATAGGGTAACATCTCACAAAGGAAAATAATTTCTTGCAAAATTCATATATGTTTTTATGATATACACTGAGACCTCATAACAGTTTTTTTAGAAAGATATTGTAAGGTTAATAATGCAAACTAAAAAAATCTATTTGTTAAGAAACCACAGTATGATTAAAAATTTAAAACTATAAAAGTTTAGTATAATTTACAATATTAGGATTTTGGATGTATATAGGTTAGGTATTTCATGATTGTTTGGAAAGACATATGAATTAAATTAGCTGGCTAGAAATTAATTGAATCTTTTAGGAACATAACTTAGAATAATTCCGGATGTTTGACAGAAGACAAATAATTCCAGATCACGCAGAGACATGATACATAAAACCCAGTGACTATTATTACGCAGCAAAAAATGAACCAGAAAAACAATATTTCAGTTAACTGGGTAGATCATTTTCACCAGAAATGAAATCATTTGCTCAAGCTAGCATTTACCCTCCTGGGAAGATGTATTTTTGCTGCTTCCCTAACATACTCACCAAAGAACTCTGGTTTACGATTATCGTCAAGAATCTTCTCCTTTTTTGGTGTCAAAAGAAAAAAATCAGCTAGTCTTTGTTGGCACAGCAAATTGTTATAAAGAAAATGTGCATACCACTATATATGTTTGTGCTGCATCCTCCAAAACTTGGACTGCTGGCTAGCTTTGCCATTTGCTTTCAAGTGTCATGTGCATCAGCAAAATCCTGCTTTTGTTTTGCGGATAAAGCAAAATCCTGTTCTAGCTAGCAATGTGCCTACAGGTTCGGTCGATGCACGAAGATGGTAAAGTGATGCAAAACATTGACTTATCATGAATGTCAGACAACCCGATTTAGTATTGTATACATGTTAGTAGAGTTAGTTAGCTATCTCATAATCTTGTGTCACGTCCAGCTTCTCTGCAGGTTGCTCGATAGCTACTACGAGATTAGTTACACCGATGAGTGTCTCTGTAAGTGTATATAAAACCTACCCGATGATCAATATAAATCAAGTGTTGGATTGCTCGTTTTCTCTCATCTCTTACATGGTATAAGAACAAAGTTGTTAGGATTGAGAGTCAGAATCGGATCGTAACCCTTATGTTAGGATCGCAAATTATAGTAACTATCAATCGAAATCATAACATCATAGATTTAACTAACTAGAATCTAACTAACTAGAATCATCTAATCAGTTCACTCAATTTGATTCATAGAATGGTAGAATCATACGACAGGATCGCAATTATGAATTTGGAATGCGACATGCATCCTTTGCATCAAAGGGGCACATATATTATTAAGGTAACTTCATCCGACTAAAAGAGGAATTTCACCAAGAATAATCGATCTACTCCCTCCGTTCCGGTTCAAAGGGCATGTTTTGGGAATCATTCAGTTCCAAAATCTCTCCACCTTCTAGGCCGTTTGCATTAATCCCCAGCAAAGCAATGGATGCAAATATTTTAGCCCTGGATACCTAGGCCCAGAGAATTGCCATGCATGCCTTCGAACGGGACGGAGGAAGTATATATGAGTAACTTATTATGATGTTTGTGACATAACTAACCAAGGCTTAAAAACGATGGTGACGATACTACTTGAACACGCGCGCCACGTTCATCATGGTTCATCTACCAAGCTTAAATCACGCAGAGCACGGGCCGCACCGACCTCGATCGCCTCTTCAAGATCCGGTTCCGTGCCGACTCTGATAAACCCGCTGTGGCTGCCGTGCGGCGGGACGATCCAGTGGCGGTTCTGGCCGAGGGACATGCCGGGCATGTGCCCCATCGCCGCCATCCTCTTCACCGTCTCGTCCGCCTCCAGGCTCCACAGCTGCGACCTCCCCGCCGGCTCGAGCCGCTGCTCGATGATCAGCCGCCGGCGTCTCTCTAGGTACATCATCCGGCTGATCCGCCTCGCCTCGCTGGCCGTCATCAACTGCTTGTTCGCCTCCAGGCTCCCCGTCGCCGGCTGCGGCCGCGCCGGCCGTAGCTGGTACGGCTCCTGGTTCTGGCGCTGCTCCATGACCCGCCGCTGCCGGCGCTGCTCGATGTACATGGTCGGCTCGTCGTTGTGTAGCTGTTGGAAGGCGGCGCCGTCGCGTGTGTTCTGGCCGCCGTCGTCGTCCATGCCGATATGGAAGCGGTGGCGGGTACGATCCATCGTGATTATTCCTGGTCGCACGCGGGTTGTTTATGTATGCGTTGGCGCGGGGTCGGTTTCCTGCTTTGATCCAACTCGTACCATAAGTCCATACAGACCTGACCGACACGGCATACTAACCGACTGAAACCAGGTAACACACGTACGTACTGAAACTAACTGAGACCTTTTTTTAGTGGGTCCTATGACGAGCGAGATGGCAGATGACCATGACCTCCCAATGCTCGTGCGGCCCATCAGAAACCACCAGGCTGTAGCCCATCACTCCATCAGCAGCTGCAGGACCGTTTGCACACACGAAAACAAGAAGGCTTCCATTTTTGATTGCGAGCAACTTCCTCTTGCCGGCGTCCCCTCTTCGAAGAAATACACACACGGACACACCAACTTCACTCACCACAATCTACCACGAAACTCTGCGAGACTCGCCTTCCTCCTCTTCCCCGTAACAATTCTAGGAGAGCAAACCCTGTGCTTATTACTGGACACAGACCTGTCCGTCACTCACTTCTTTGACTAGTCTCCAACTCTCCATATGGTTCTGCATTTTGTCACTAGCTAGACCAGACCAGCAACCCATTTGAGTGGGGCATGAGCATGAGGACGAGCCATGCCAGCTGATCGTGGTGTCTGGTCATCTGGTGGGGGTGGTCGCTCCGGTGTTTATGTGCAACATCCCTCTCCTCCTCTCTCACGCATCCCCTCTTCCGGACCTCTCCACCAGCCTCACTCACCCTCTCTTTTTTCCACAAGAGGAGAGAGGTTCATACCATTTTCATCAGCTATCCTCCTAACATTGCCATTTTTTACCCTGACTTCGGTCCATAGAAGGCAATGGATAGGTGGCCGCGCACATGCCATGATATCTATGATCGACCGACGCCTTCCTCCAGCATTCATCTCCCCATCTCCTTTGGTGCGCCAGAGCAAAATCCCCTCTCAACTGCCAAGTTCTTGACACCCCCAGATCCGATCAGCCATGGACTACGGCGTGCTGTACGACTACTGCGTTAGGGGCTTCGCCTGCGGCGTCCTGATCGGAGTCCTGCTCTTCGTGCGGCAGCCGGCCTGGGCGCTCGTCGTCGTGGAAGACTGGTGCGTGCCTGTGTTCCAGTGGTGCGCGCGGGCGCTTCGGCGTCCACTTCGCGCTCCACGCTTGGAGCTCTGATCTGCTTGGCCGCTTCGACGACCTCAGGAAGAAGAAGAAGGACGCTCCCTGGCCCAGTGATCTCTGTCGTAGGTAATAAAATGGCTACTATTTGGAAGCTGCGTTGTGGGTGTGTGACTAAGTGTGTGTTGTGTGTTAAGAGTTAGTAAGACATTACGTGAACTTCCTATGCTTTCGTACTCTCTACTCTGCATGTGTGAGAGAGACGAGCTGATCGAGCACACCTACTAGTATAATTAAGCATGTGGTTATCACTATTAATCATGTTCTTCACCGAGCGAATGAATTCTGATTTGTATCGAGCTAATTAACCATCCTGAACATGTTACGCTTTTCGGAGCGAATCAATTGTGTACAAATTAAAATGACATCAAACCAAGGGTGCGTTTGGGAGCGAAGTATCACATGTCAATTATCAATCCTCGCTGAAGTTTATTTCAGGTCTCGCCAATGCAAAACGAAATTACCTTCATATCGTCTCCATCGCTGAATCACAATATCTCTTCTCCCTCTTGAACTGTTTCTCCTTCTGCTGACGGAGGCAAGAAGTAAAGCTAATCAGGATTTGAGCAAAAGAAATCACCTCAGTTATCATCAGACCCACTCTATGTTATCGAAAATCCAGTGAAATAGAATGGGAGACAATCTCTTAATAACCTGGGAGTAGAGTACTCTTATTTATAATTATACAACTCCTTGAAGATGCATTAATCTTCTAATCTACATGCCAGGTTGATGTTTTAATGTGTTATGAGTAGCTTATTCAAATAGAGATGTTATCATGCACACCATTTTTTTGAAGAACACACCAACATGAGTATAACCGTTAAACATCACACTCCATAAAAGTTAATTATTCTCCATTAAACTCATGAAATGTCTTCGAATATTACGCATAAACTCCACCCAAGATAAAGCCTCGCGACAGCCTAGTATCAGACTATCAGTCAAGGTATTGTATGAAGCTAGTTTCCCAGAAAATTATTAATTTAAGCCATAATTCACTGTTCAATTTGCAAACCAGTGTAGCATATATATAGTTCTAGGTGTGGAAGTTTAATTTAACCGTCTCCACCAAAGTACCGGTATATAAAGAATATTTTGAAACCAGTGCCTCTGGGATATACTGTGATTGTTGGAATTATTGGCCATTAATAAATTTGTCAATAATCTCTAATGGATTTTTTAGTTCCAGTTGGTCCATTTATGCATGGTAAGATATGAGACTAAATTTTAGTCTCATATTGCTAACTTAGTGGGAATTAGACCTCCTTATAATGGGATCTTCTACCACTTATATGAGCATGACAAGAGTATATCTACACACGCTCTCTCCTCCTCCACCGACCGCCTCGACGCACTCGCGTCGTGTTTCGTGAATGAGCCGAGACAAGGTAGGATCCATGCCACGTGTATGTGTTACATTTTTTTTTTGCCACACAAGAATGGATGAATCCATAACGTTTTATACTCTAGTGAAGACTAAACTGATAGGTCTCGGTTACGTGCACATGTGAAAGAGGAACCAAACCATCTCTTGGACCACTCGGCTTCTCCTGCCGTGTCTATAAAGAGTGTACTCCCCATCCCGAAGAGACACGACATAACACGTCAAAACATGAGATTGCCATTCGGTTCAAGAGCATTGTGTCGCTACTCACATCCTCCGCACCTTATCTTTCAAGACAATAGGCCTCTGAAATGTCGCTTCTAGTGATCCTGTACGGGAGAGAGACCGATCAAGTTTTCTGGAAGCACACCCGCATCATTGCTGGCTTCTTCTTCAACACCCGCACCGACGACTACGTTCCAGACAAAAACAACATCTTCGGCGACATGGTTGCTCAATACGACAATTGGGCCTTTTTCCTATGCATCATACATGTTTCTATCTCTTTCGTTGAGGATTAAGTTTCGTTTACATATTTTCAGATAGATTTGGACATGTTGTTCCCGTATCGCAACCATAGTTTTATAACTTACTTATTCAATCCATTTTCCTTGACTGTTTGATCCGTTCACACGACTGGGGACTATAGTGGACATTATTGTCATCACTTGGAATCTCTAGCGACTCCTTCCAATCCTCGCCTACACCTTATATAGGAATCCATATCAGCGCACAACACTTATGGCCCAATCAGGTCCTAAACTACGTACACATGAATCCGATCAGTGTAGAACTCTTTGTCCCCAAGACGCTTGGTCCAACCCGAGTGGCATGTTTTAATCGCATCACATCCATGTGGTTCCTCCGATTAGATGTGTGACCTTGTAGGTTCACCAACACTCGGACATGAGCATACCAAGTGACCACTTCACTCTTAAATTGATAATTTGCAGTGGCTCCTAATAGAACGTGCAAACTCCCGTGTGACGTAAATTTTCGTCCCAACGAATTTACAAAATGTGCAATGTATCTATTATATTTGCCTCACAATATACGTTGCAAGTTAAAGGTGAGTGTTTGTCATCCTTGTGATAGCTTGACCTCTCTTCTCGGTCTCGTTATAGATCCCTTGAACCTAATTAAATCATAACTCAAGTCGCATGGTTGCCACTGACAATACCGTAACTGGGTCTTTTCCTCAACATCGTATGTGTTTCTAGCTCTTTGTTGAGGTTTATGTTCTGTTTACATTTTTTCAGATCGAGTTGGACATGTTGTTTCATCCATAGTTTTACAACTTACTTATGCAATCCATTTTTCTTGAATGTTAGATCCGGTCACACGACTGGGGACAATAGTGGACATTGTTAGATATGTTTCAAGTTCAAGGCGAGTGTTTGTCATCCTTGTAATAACTTGACCTCTCTTCTCAATTCTCGTTATAGATCGCTTGAACCGATTTAAATCCAAACTCAAGTCGCATGGTGATCACTAGAAATGACACGACGTTTACCAACTAGTTAAATGGGACTACAAGTTCAGAGTGTTGGAGTAAGTAGACTCTTATTACCCACAAGTATGACTGGGGTTTAATATCGAACTCAAAAAGTTTATCCTCTTGTTCTACCTCGTCCAACAACGTGTAAAATCTCTAAGAATTGTCCTTTTGTCCCCAACTCTATCGAAGTACTTTTCAGCTACAATGATGGTGAAATAAAAGTGATTAGATTACTAGAAAACGATATGTTGAAGATAAGTGGGTCTGGCTCGTAATCCTACGCTATACAGACATGCACCATTTCCATCCCACGATGTTCAAGTCATCCACGAACATGAAGGCCCTCATCCAGAATCTCCGCCGACCTAACCTGCCTTGCAACATGAAGATACTTCTGAAGAATCCCTCAACCTGACGAACACTGAAGAAACGTATCGAGATCAACTTGACGTGCAAAACATCAAGACCTAGCGTGAAACATGAAGACTCCTATAACTAACATCTATATATACCAAAATTTTATCTTACCGGAATGACACATTTAGAGGCATACGGACCCGAGAGGAACACATCTACGCTGAGGACCTAGCCTTCGTAGTCTCCATAGCCAGAAGGAGAGCCATTTACCATGTTGACATGTTAGGGCCGCCGCCACGGTAAGTTTGTTTTGGCATGCAAAGATTTTATTTGATCTTGTGAGTGTAGGTAATTTCTTAGGTCTGTAAGATGAGGTGTAAGATCATAAATTGTTGCAAAGTGGCCGGGCGGCTACATTTTGTTGCTTTGTGTACAAGCATAGTACCCTTTGTGACTGCAATTGACAAACATTGTATACTATGTTTGAAAAACAAGTTGGTTACAAATTTACAATCTCAGCACCCACGGCACGTCATCATCCCCCTTTATCCTATCATTTTTCTTCTTCTTGCTCTCCTCCTTAATTAAGGGTGGTGGCGTGTAGTGGGGGCCTCGATAGGTCCAGTTAGAGCTAAACAACACCAATTGCTCTGCATCAGGTCATTAAGCTAGCATACGGCCAAATGTGCAAGTCGGCTCTCTTCAACTTTTCCAACCCATTTGATCCAAATTGACCTCGCTGTCAGCACAACTAGGCAACCTACTTGCGGCTTCAGGACTTAAAAAGAACACACTTGGTCTAGACGACGACGGCGAAGATGACGACGAAGACCTCGTATGCAGAAAGGGCATGTCGATATCTCCACTTGCTCCGCCAGAAAAAAATAGAAGTTAGTGAACAAATGGGTTTCCAGGACCGTGTTCTTTTTAAACCGATCAAAACACATTTTGAACGTGCGATGTCTGAGGCCAGCCGCTCCGGCTTCCAGGAAACGTGTTATCGCTGTCAGCAGGCAGCTTGTTCCTCTCTACTTCCTGGAGAGCCTCCTCCACTGCCTTCTCCACCTCAGAGGCCGCAATCTGTGAATACGACACACGCGGAAAGCAAGGTTAGTTGATTGCACAAGTGGCTCTGTGCGATTTATCAATCATTAAACTTTAATAAATTGTAAGCTTGACACTGTATTTTTCAGATTGAGACGCGTTAGACGCGTTGACTTGCTTAATTTGGTATTTACTGCTTGAAAAGCGCATGGTTGCTGGGATGCCTGAGAGATCTTGGGCGACTTTGCCTTGGCGATATTCAAATTTCATGACTTGTACTGAAACCACCGTTTGAACTTGGATGGAAAACATCACTATTGAGTGAATTATACTTATAGTTACATGTCCCAACAGTAATTTTATTCTGCGAAACCCCTAACTAAGATGTTTGTAGTACCTTTCAAGAAATAATAAAATATTTAATTATATCACAGTCATCCTACAGTTAATTTAAAAATTAAAATCGACTTCCTTATCCTGTTGACGATGCAGCATCTATATCCAACAATCTGATGAGGTAACGCAGGATGTGGTAGTGTACTAATCGAACACGAAATTTTCGAAAATCTTTAGGTGACTGAATTGCCGATGTATCTACTTTTTTGCCCAGTCATCATTAGTGTCAACAAAGCAGGTAGGACTAAGTTAAGAAAAAAAATGAAGCTCACCGTGGTTTCGACATTGATCTCCGTCGTCAACCGTTGGCCGGACAGCGTGGACCTGATCCCCCTCGCCTTGACATTCATGCTCTTGAGGCGCCTGAGCGCCCCGATCATGGAGTCGATGGAGGAGGACGGCTCGTCGACCTCGAACTGGACCTTGACGCACTGCTGCTGCGCGTCGTGGCCCAGGATCTTGGCCTTGAGCTCCTCGCTCCTCCTCTGGAGCTGGTCCCTGGCGCCCTTGAGCTCGTGGATGTAGTTCGCCGCGGACTGCACGATCGAGTTCTTGTCCCCCTGCAGCAATGGCGATGCATTCAGTCTCTTGCCGAATTGTGCTCTGAATCTTTGTAGTTCAGACATTGCCGAATTGTGCTCTGAATAGGTGGAGTACGAACCTTGGACCTGGCGGAGACCATGGCGTAGAGGTCGGCGTAGCTCTGGCTGAGCTTCTCACGGCGCTGGCGCTCGCGCATCATGTGCCGGAACCCGCGGCTGCTCTCGACGGCGCCCGCCTGCTGCTGCTGCTGCTGCTGTTGCGGCCGGTCCTCCTCCTCCTCCATCTCGGAGCCCGGCCCCATCCGCCCAGCACGCCCATCATCCTCCGGTGGATGTTGATTTTACCGTTCCTCCCGCTCCCTCCACTTCGCGTCCCGGCGGTGTGGAACTCCTGGAACGCGCTCTGCCTTGCCGTGCTGCAGGCAGCGGCTCCGAGAGCGAGGCAATGAGGTCGGCGAATGGCAGCTCCGGCGAGCCCGGGATGCCGGCGCCGGCGAAGAAGTGGGCGTCGTCCTGGAAGTAGTAGGAGTCCATCTGCATTTCCTATGCGCTCTGCTCTGCTTCTTCTTCTCGGATGGAGTTGCGTCGAGTCGAGCTGAGCTGAGCTGCTGCCGTGGTTTGTGAAGTGATGATGTTCCATGGAAATATTTCGGACGCGGTTATATAGCCTTGCATCGCCGTCGGAGACAAGTGGCGGTTGGGTCACGTGGTCAAATGGATCTGTACAGTGTGATACAGTAGGAGGCAGAGAAGAGGAAGAGGAAGAGAGGAGACGGTCAAAGCTGGAACGAACTATTTTTAAATTTCGGCGGGGAGAAGAGTGGGGCCAAGCTAAAGAGCACGTGGGTGTATAGGTAGCAACGTGTGGCTATGCGCTCTACTCGGGGCTGCACACGTAGGCAAAAGGCAGCCCAGGGAAGGTTCCACGTAGCAGTACTAGAGAACCAACTGGGGAGAATGTTAAACGTTTACAATAGCCAACATGGATTTAATTTGCAAACCTCTAGAGAAAATAGATAACATCGCAAATTATTTTGAAAATCGAGTGTAAGAACTCCCAGAAAATCTTAAATAATTGTAGTGATCCGAGGAAGGGACATTTCGGAACCCATGTAAAATTGAAAACCAATTTATTTTTTTGCCATAAATTAATTGAATAAAAGCACGTTGACTATGCCCTAAAAATGCACACGATTCCTCCTTGAAAATAGACCACGCCCTAAATATGAAGTCAAATAGTTTCCAACTTAATATATAATAGTTTAACGGAATCAATGAATATATTAGATTTTACATGAATAATATTTCGTAATTCTATAATCAAATACTTTATACCAGCATATTCATATGAACATAAACTCATAATAATGTTTATATCATACCTACCTTTGTTTCAAAATAGAATGTGCCATAAATGCAGTCGAATAATTTCAATAATTTGACTTAATATATACTGGAGCACAAGGTTTTCAAAATTCTGCAATCAAACAATCTATGATTGCGTGTTCGTGTGAACAGTAACGAGTCAATATACTGAATATCATGAGCATGCTGAATACCAACCCCATTCAACTATTACACGTACGGACGATACTAAAGATTCCTCCAAATGGGAACCAAAAATATGAAAAATTCAGCAGTAACGAGTAGAACGGGTTGAACAAGTGAAGCTCGACCGGCTGTGCTCTGTGTGAACTAGACCCGGCCTACGACCAAAGAATTGAACATGCGTGCTCCTCATCCGTACGATACGACCCTGTGGCATTTGAAGGGCAAATGACGAGTAGAGACTTCGCCTGGACCATGTTCTTCGCCCGGACACGTTTACGCTAGCTGAAATGTTTTCTTCTGCGAGTACTAGTACTATTTTTCTGTCAACGTTTCTTTCTATTGGGATCCCTTCCTTGGATAATTTTGAGACAGCTTTGGAGCATGTGTGCATTGAGGGTGACAGTGTTTTTCTCTATTCCAGGCCCAACTATGGTCACCGTAAAGTCATGGCCGAAATCCATATTCCGCTAGCTCCTCGTGTTAACCGTGATAGCCTCCGTGATGTTCCCTATTTAAAAGGTTCTTGATGAGTTTTTGACAATTTTCTACTCGTCTGTGTTTTCCACTAGCCTCCTTACTGTAATTTTCAGACCGAGCCATGAAACATACCTTATGCCAAGGACTTTCTTTAATTTTCGAAGAATCCTCTGTCCTTCCCTTCGACAGATTAGCCGCCACCGTCTCCATACCTAGCCGCCGCATCCAGACCTAGCCGCCGCCGCCTCTCCAGCCCTAGTCATCGCCTCTCCAGCCTCTCCTTCGCTCCTCGCCGCCCGAGATCTCCTCCCGGGACGCCTCATGCATGGCGGCTCCGGAGGCGCCCCAAGCCCTAGAGAAAAGCCGCTGGAATCAGGCCTCTTTGGCCGTTGTTGCCGCTGTCGTCGGCGGTGGTGGCGGCCCCGTCCGCGTGCACTCTTGTCGGCGGCGGGATTTGGTGGGCACGCCCTGACGACAGCGCTTCGCGTGGAGCAGGGCCGGAGCGGGGCGTGCACGGCGTGATGGCATGCGGGGCTGCTCATGGCCTTGCGGGCATGGCGGCCAAGTTTGCCTTTGATCTGCCGATTCCGGTGGATCGGGCGGCTAGGATGGCCGGTTGCGTGGGGGTTCGGCCTGAATAAAGGCAGTGGTCCTATGGTTCCTCTTGCGAAAAGGCGAAGATCTGCCTGACACCTGTCCTCCTTGATCTGGCCGAGTGTCGGGTTTCGGAAGGCTCCGCCGGCGAGCTCCCATGGGCGTTTATACCTAGAGATTGCTGGATCGGGTGGGATTCGGTCGCGCTGGAGGGAGCAGCGCGAAGCTCTGCTTCTGTTGCCATTATGGGTAAATTCATGGTGAAGTCAGATACGGAGAATGTCATGTAGGCCGAGATTGGAGTACTAGTAATGGTGATCGTAGTCTTTACGGCGATGAGGAACTTGCTTGGAGTTCCAGGAATCGTAGCAGCGGTATGTAAGTGGGGCGACAACATAGGTGAAGTTCAAAGTCTTACCTTTTAGGGTGAAAATCAAAGGTATAGGCTTAATTGGTTGTGCCTGATAATGGCCTTGCCGAAGACATTGTTTTGAGAGCGAAGATTATCTCCAGGGTGAAAATCCAAGATCTAAGATCGGGCGACGACGGCGCTTGTGCATTGTTTCCTTCGATCGGGCGACGACGGCGCTTGTGCATTGTTTCCTTCTTAAAGGCGTTACTTTTGTAGAACTTGGACATCAGGTGTTGTCTTGGTGGTGGTTGTGCTGCTGCTGGGACTAAAACTCTGTAGCTGAACTTTTCCTATTAGTTTCTTCTTCTCTTTTTTTTGTGCATCCGTAATGCCATTAGGGTATTGAGCCGTTGCAGAGACCGGGTGTAATAGGTATCTCCGCGATATTAATATATACTCTTTATATAAAAATATCGCAGTTTCCTGTTAATTGCATACTTATGGTATAAATAATTCCAAATGAACCATTTATAGTTATCTATTTAATGATTATTTAAAAAGAGAAACGACTTAGAGTTTTTAGGAAATAAAATAAAACATACAGTCACTTATGTGATGGACCGTCAAAAAAAATATTTAAATAAGTGACAATATTTTAGCCTTTAAGACCGTGACACATAGATCTGGGCATGCTCCGGGCCAAGTCAGGCCTGAAAAAGCCCGACACGCAAATATCGGGCCAAAGCCTAGACCGACCCGAATGAAAAATAAAAAATCTAGGGCCTGTTTTAGTAAGGATTTCATGGGCAAAAGTGCGCAGCTTCAAACAGTATCACCGTGCTATTAGGCACCCAGTTGGCCTGTTTCAATAGAGATTTGTTGGGCACTTTGACTAATAGTAGTATCAAACTGTTAGGTACTCGTCTTTATTGTCCCTAGTTGCATTATCCATAGCTAAACATGCATCGGGCTTACTCTTTTGCACTGAGAGAGCTAAGATGAGCAGCAGCCATTGGATGGAGAATGCATGGTGGATGAAAGGCCAAAGTCAGCCAATGACGTTGGTTCACAACGTCAGCCAATCTGAACCCGCACCATACTAGTCCTCCGCTAATTCTTGAACACGGATTCGCCGAAAGTCTCGATCGGTTCTTCGGCAAGTTGTTCAGCTACTGTCAGGGAGTAATATATTTAATAATGTCAATGCCTTTTTTTTACTCTATGTGCCCATTTCTACGAGTTAATATATTTTGATTACTCTGTAGCAAGTGCATTGAGGGTGACAGTGTCTATCTCTGTTCAAGGTACTATATATGGTCATGGTGAGGCCGTGACCGAATTCTATTTATTCCACACTATCCACGTGTTTGCCGCCGTGATAGCCTCCTTTGCTATTCGCATTTAAAAATGCTCAAACTATTGAGCATTTACAGCCATGAAGGTTCCCTGCTGGTGAATAGCTTAATCATATCGTCCGCTAATGAAATGGAGGCAAGAGGGGCTACCACGTTTATATAACTTCGGCCGCCCCCCGGGGTGACATTGTAGCATGTTTGGCATGCCGCCTGGTGAAATGGTTGCGCACATGTACAAAGCATCTACTACAGGAGATGTATACTCTTATTTCAAAGAACTCAAAGCGAGAGCCTAGCATAGCATATATGTTAAGTGACATGATTGTACCTTTTGTCCAGGAAAACTTCTGGGCTCAGTTGACCGCTCGTGCGCACCCTTTCTCTCCGACACGGTTCTCCTCCTCCGTTTTCTCTCGGTAATGGATATCCGATCCTCCTCCTCCAGAGCTATGTGCTTCCGCCCCATCTTCTCCTCCCTTCTCCTCCTCTGCCCTCCTCCCTTGTAAGCTCACAACCATGGATGGCTGGCGCTACAAGGCTCGAGTCGAGGTTGACTTCAAAGCTGAGCTCAGAGGGTCACTCGTCTAACTCTTCAGCTCGTACGTGTAGTCTTTTTTGCCTTTAATAAGAAACCATGAAGACTGCTCCATGTAAGTTTCTTCCTCCAACTCACCATGAAGGAAAGGTGTTTTTTACATCCATTTGCTCAACCTTCAAACTGAGACTTTCTACCAAGCCAATGTTCATTCTGCTTGAAAATATTCCATCGAAGTCAATATTTTTCTCTGCTTAAATCCTTTCACAACTGGTCTGTCCTTGTACCTTGGATGTGACGCTCTCTTGATTCTGTAGACCTACTTGTTGTTTAGAACTTTATTGCTCTTGATCAACTTGACCAACTGGTAAGTATGATTCTTATGTAAGGAATCAATCTTTTCTTGCATATTCATATCCCACTCATTGATTTCATCTTTTGTTGTATCTAAAAAGCACTCAACTTCTGAACCATCAGATAACAACTTTGTTGGTGGACTATCTGGTGTTGGTGCCTGCTGATTATGTCATCTTTTTCAGCAACATACTCTTGTTGCTGGGAACATCATCATTACCTGCACCACCATGTACATCATCATGCACATCTTATGGATCAGCATGCACATCTTCCGCAACATCATCTTCAGCTTGTTGTTGAGATGAAATTATAGGAACGGAGTTAGAATTATTTATGTCTTGCTGCTGAGGAGAACAAGCACCAAAACTGACTCCGGGGTTTGCACCGTTGTCTTCACAATATCCTCATTTGTTTCGTATTCAACAAACACAAAATTCACGGATACTCACAGCCTTTCTTGCTATTGGATCAAACAATTTGTAACTGAACTGATCACCTCTATAGTCTAGAAATATGCATTGTCGTGTCTTTAAATCAAGTTTTGACCTTTCATTTTTAGAAATATGAACAAAGGTCATGCACCCGAAAACCTCCAGATGATCATACGAGATGTCTTTGTCATAATAGGCCATGTTACGAACTGTTTCTTGCAATGGATAACTTGGTGAGAGAGATATAGATAAATTGCATTCATCAAAACCTCACCCCAATAATATTCAGGAGGCTTTGAACTTGATAGAAAACATCTAACTCTCTCAACAATTATCATGTCGATCCTCTCAGGAAGACCGTACAATTGTGGTGTCTTCGGAGAAGTAAATTGGTGTATGATCCCTTGTTGCTTACAATAGGCATCAAACGAGACAATATACCCCCCCCCCCCCCCCCCCCCCCCCCCCTCCCACCATTATCAGTGCAAAGGCACTTGATATTCTTCTCAGGTTCTCTCTTCATTTTTTGAAACATAGACCCAAACCTTTCTAGAAAAGTCATCAATAAATGTGACAAAGTATTTCCCACCCATTGATCTCACCCATACTTTACAAACATGGGAATGTACAAAATCCAATACCTTGCGTTGCGTATGAGGAGGTTGAATCTTGAATGCAACTTTGTGAATTCCTTTCCAGGGAATGTGAAGATTTCTTGTGAACATCTTTCACACCTTTCAACCAAATTTTCTTCACTAGCACCGTCATCCCCTTCTCACGCTTATGCCCAAGTATCATGTTCCACAAAGCACAAGCATCTTCTTTCTGCAATGCAATTACATGAGCTACAAAAAGAGCTTTGTATGAATTATGATACAAAACTGAAATCATGTTACATTCTGCAATAACCAGGTTTCGTTTAAACTTGTATTGTGCATTTTCAAATTTCCTCAAGTACCCATCTCCATCATTCAATCCAACTGATATTATGTTGAGCCAAAATGTCTCAACATTCCTCACCGACTTGAGGACTGCCCTTGCACCATTTTATGTATCAAAGTCATCTCCTCTTCCAATGATTTGTGTTCTATCATTGTTTCTCATCTTCTCAACATCAAAATCACTTTTTGTGTGTAGTTTGTGAAGATCTCTCTACAAGATGTAGCATGTATTTTAGCACCGCTATACGGGGTCCAAATCGACTCATCACCATTTACAAAGCTGATAGTGCCATCATAATCTCCTCAATAGTGGAACCAACTCTGCCATCATATTCTTCAAGCACATAGGCATAGTCTCCTCTAATGTAGTAATATGGTTTCCTTCGCTATCATTGTCGTCATTTCCTTTGCTTATCTCTAAACTTGCTTCTTATATTTCTCTTTTTTCCAGTTCACAATGTCACTTGATGTGGCCCTCGCGTGGTAGTGATGGCACACAAAACCAGCACACGAAAGGAAACTCTTCTCAATAGGTTGTGGTATTCGTTTGTGTTCTCTCACCCTCTCACAATGGCAGCCACGTTCTGGCCTTGTTTGGTCTCTCACACAGAGCCACTGCAACAAAGGGTGTCTAGTGTTTTCTTTGATCTCCTCTCTCAAGCAGTCAGCTAAGCCGTTGGCTGCAAACAACAATTAATGGTTTGTTGGACTTCATGACTTGAAGTTGGGCTGTCAACCCACCTCCATGTGGAAGTACATGGCCCGATGGCCCAACAGAACCAATATCCGTTGTTTTTTTTTCTGAGATGCTGGTTAAAACATGCTAACCCCTACAAAGGGGGATCAGGAAGCTTCTCGGCTAGTTCTAGGCGCGGCTTTATATCAGGAAGTCGGGGTTCCTGGGACGGTTCCCTCGGGATCAGGAAGCTTCTAGTTTGTCGACTACAGCTGTGGTACTAGCAGATGGTGGCTTGTCCCGTGGTTCCCAGAACGGTTCCCCGAGAGCATTGCATGCACTTGGGCAACAATGATGCCACTAGCAGATTTTGTGTCGTTGCTCTAGATTTTGTAGTCGGTTTTTCAGCATGTCTAGTAGGTGCTTCGCTGCATTCATTGAGGAGCTAGATCCACGGTAGAGAAAATCCAGGCTTTGACGGTGATAGGGAATCAGTGGTATTTTGCGGAGGACTCTCGGTGCAAGCCCAACATATTTCTCTTATGAAGCTCGTAGTCAGAGCCGAAGCTGCCTTTCATTGGTCCATGTGGCCGACTGTTGGCATGGTCCGACTGGGTTTGACATCGTTTGAGGTGAGGGCTCCATCGGTGGTTGTCAAACCTGAAGTCGGGGGTCACTGAGCTAATGAACCTTGGCGGTGTCCTTTTGCTCGATGGCGCGTGTGTGCTTCAATTGGATGGCGAGGTCAGCTGGTGATGCCTAATATGGGTGGTGCATTTGAATTAGTTATTTACGGTTGGGCTCTAAGGGCAACTCCAACACAACGACCCATTTGGTCCGTTTCTGTCTGAATCTGTCTGTTTTGCGAAAAACCACGGCCCAACGCGCCAACACATTTGGAAATTGGTCCATTTTTCTGTCTGCGCGGACCCAATTCCGGCCCAAATTTGAGCCGGCTTTGCGTCGGCGCGGACACGCGCGACGTGACTCGTGTCCGCCCCGTGTCCTCCCCTGGGGCTCTCCTGCCTGCCAGTCAGCCTCACCAAACGGCCACCCACTAGCGAACTACCACCTAAAAGTGGTGGTTGAGGCCTTTATATGGCCGTCGACGGGGAAACCCTAACCCACAAACCCTAGCGCCGCCGCCGCCATTCCCAGGCACGGCCGCACCACCTCCCCACCACCTTCCCCGACCCAGGAGATGGATCCGCCGCGTCCCCCACAACGCCTTCTAGACCAGATCGACCGAGCTCGGCAGAGCATGCTCGGGCGCTACCGCGGGAGCCTCTCTCGCCCCATGCCGACGAGCCCGGCGTGGAGGGGCATGCCGAGCTATCGGCCTCTAGCTCCGGTGCCGGATCCGGTGAGGGGGGGCTACTTGCAGGCGTGGTCCGACGCCCCCGACCCCAAGGAGGAGGCGTACGCCGCCGGGTGGCGTGGGGCTCCGCGCCTCCTTACGCCGGCTGGACACAGGATGTCTGGGGCGGCGGGCTGGAGGACGGCATCTACGACATCCACCGCTCTGAGGAGGCTGCGATGCAGGCCTGCCACATGCAGCTGAACACGAGAGGCGGTCAACTTCATGGCGCAGGCCAGCGTAGTTGCGGCCGCAGCCGCCGACGTCGCTGCACCTCCTCCCGGTGAAGAGGAGGAGGAGACGACGACTTCGACCGGAGCGACGACGGGGAGGAGCAAGTAGAGGGTCTACACGAGGCCGTGGAAGCCTCTCACCAGTCCTCCGCGCCAACCGAGCCCGACGAGCCAGGCTTGCCTGCGAGCTCAAGGCGAAGGAGACCACCCAGATGACGCAGGCGGCCCGCGCCTCGCTGTCCGCGGCTCGTGCCCTCCACCGCAAGCGTGCGCGCGAGAACGAGGCGGCCGTGAACGGGGCCGGCTGCTCCCACCCTCCCCCTGAGTAGAAGTGCAACCGCCGGCAGCGCCCCTACTACGCGCGGCCAATTTTGTTAAAATAGCCGGAGGCTCGAGGAGCCAGCCAGTCCACCCCCGCATACAATCCTGCCGCCAGAAGAGTCAAAGTCCGTCCCGGCAAGATGGGCGCGAGCCTACCGCCGCCCACACGCGGGGATCTCCATCGTCCGTAACCGGAATGACCTACTGTTTAACCTAGAATTAGTCTAAATCTATCTTTAGGATATAATGTTTGCCAGAATTTATGTAATTGTTCTATGTAATGTTGGTTGTGATGAAATGAAATTTGGGGAAGAAAACGGACATGGCCGACCAAATGGGTTTGATGCGTTGGGTGCAGTGGCCAGAAAAGGCCAGACATGGGCCGGACCCTTCCGTTTGGGTCGTTGCGTTGGAAGTTGCCTTAATTAATCGTCAATTCTCTTCTACTTCTAAAATAAAATGAGGCAAAATTGCCCGTTTTGCTAAACAAAAAATTTAACACCAGCAAAGAGCATCAAATGGGTGCATATTTCAGGAGGAGAATCACAAAGCACGTGAAGTAAAAGTTACCAGAGTTGGAAGTACCTAAAGAAGACAGATTGAACGGCTCCAGATCCAACGAAACAGGCTGAAGCTGTGAACTTCGGTGGAACTCCTTCCAGGCAATTCCACTCACATCCATTTCATATTCCTCTGCCAATTTTCCAAAGGCGCAAGGGTAACGCATAATGGATAGAAAGCTTTTGTTTTCTAAATGGAGTGCTGATCAGAACAAAGCAATAAAAATCAACAGAATTCCTGACAAACAAAAGAACATCATAGTATTTTCTCTCCAAGGCACAACACACTGGTATGTTTTGGAGAGATGGCTTTCAGTGCAAACAACAGAACTGTCTCTTTATCAAAACTGAACAGAACTATTTCTAACGAAGGCTACTACGATGTTGAACTCCCAGTTTGGACTTTGGAGATGTAAAACCAGAAAATCATAGAAACGACCCAAAGCGATAGACATACGGCCTAAGGATATTTCAAGCTGCCGCTTGGACTGTCCCAAAATTTTGACGCAAATGAGGGACCCAAGAAGTGCATGTTGTCCACTGAACATCATTCGAAAAGACGAACAGCAGAAACATAGGAAACGAGCACATGGTGAGGAAGAGAAGCTCTTACCGAGTATTCGATCCAAGGCAGCTGACGGGAAATCCTGCTCGCCGCCCCCCAAGCAAGGAGCGCCCGCTCCAGCAAACGATCGAACAGCTGAAGAACACAAGCACGAAAGACGATGAAGAACACCAGGAAAAATCACCTGAAGAAACCGTGATCCAAGACAACACCGAGCTTCCAGGCATCGAAGAGCCAGATCAGCTAAGCAAGCGATCATTACCTGATATTTTCTTCTCGATCCATTTCTCTGTGGCTCTCTCGTTTCCTCCCTGCTTCTCCGCCGAATGGTGGGAGGGGGAAGAGTTGGTCAACAGCAGGGAGTGTTTTCCCGCGTGAGCAGGTTTATTTGGTCCACCCGCCTGTCCGTCTGAACTCTGGAACTTTGACTCTAGAAAATAATGGAGACTGATTGCTCCACAAATGCAATGAAAAACACGTGAGCAAAGACCGTTCTACGCCGATTGTTTATTTAATTGAATTTTCTTTCCCAAGCATGAAAACGACAGCTCGAAAGCGTCACTAGTACCACGGCACAATGAGAAACACATGCTCTCATTGACCTACAATAGTCTCCAGGCAAACGAAAAGAAGAGAACGATTGCAGGAATAGAAATAGTACGGAGCAAAACACATGTGCAGAAACGCTGATCTTCTCCATTCGAAACTACTATCGAAAACTGCACAAGTGCAGCCGCCATCCGTTATCACACAAGCAGCACAAGAAACACGTGAAGAACATTTCACGAGGTGCTAGCACGTGACTAGGATACTCGAGGAACATGACAGATGATACATCACGGGGGAGGGACGACTCTTTACATTTCCAACAAGGTCCTGCTACCGTCAGTCTCGCGGTTAGCTTGCTTCTCGTTCCGGTCACTTCCTTGTCCTCTTGCGTCCTCTCCTGCCTCTCGGGGTCGAGGTGGCGGCGGATTTCTCAGGGGAGCTATGGAGGCTGCCGCCGCTGCCTTCTCCGAGGGCTCATCCTTGACGCTCTGGTCTTTGTCGCTTCCTTCCTCGAACGGCTCCGTCTTGTCAGTTGAGTTATCCTCGTCTCCTCCTCCTCCTTCGGCGGCGCTTTGTCTGAAGATTCATGCGCAGCGATCTTCTCCTTGAGCTGTCTCAGCTTGGCCTTCTTCGAATTTAGAACAGCCACAAACTGAAGCACCGGCACAATGGTGAGTACTGAGCAGTGCATAACGAGATCAATATATAAGTCTTCTAGGGCTCCAGCTAAGTAATTAAGAACTGAATTGGAACATCACTGGTGCTTAAAGGTCAACACAGAAGATAACTGTGAGACCAGTGTGTTCTGTGATGGTAGGCTAGTAGTAGTCTTCGCGTACATGCAACAGGGCTATCTAAAGTGACGAAGTAACACGAATTCCATATGAAACTCCATTGCAAATCATCATCAGCAAAAAGATACACATGGGATGCGTTGATACAAGGAACTGTACCTTTGTAAAGGAAGCTTGCTCAAAATCGGCTTTCTCATTGTTAAATCTTTCACTTTGTTGCAAGCACTTCTCAGCTTCTTGTTTCAGCTTGTCAAACGATTGCGTCTTCCTGACAACCTCTTCCTGAATCGGTAACATCTTAGTAATTCAGACAAACCATGTATAATTTAGGTTTAATCAAGTTCACCCATATCCTGACAAACAATTCACCCTACAATCATGATTATATACTTATAACTCTTCAACAGATTTCAAATAATATGGATGCAAGTTTGGGAGACCCAACTAGTTATTTTTCTATTTGCATAAAGTGAACGAATTGCAAGTGAAATATCATCATTAAACAAAATAGGTTGTATGTCTGTCCACTTACAACCACGCATGAATTGGCATCCCATCCATAAGAAAATCCAAGACTATGAATGAAAGGAGTTGAGGAAAGGGACATACGCTCAAGCGTATATTTGCATCCATAAGAAAATCCAAGACCTCAGCTATAGTCTGCTGCGGGTGGGGTGACTGCTGCAGTTTCCAACGCCATTCCAATTTGGTACCTTGTTTTTCAAATGTCCATGACAACTACATGGTACAAAAATAGTAATACGTCAGATAATAAAAGAGACTAATTGGATAAGGACATGTCCATGTTCCTCCATAAAGTGAAAGTCAAGCTATAAAGCATGAAGGATTTCATTTCAACATAAACTAATGACCATACAGACATCTATCCAATTAATACATAATAGTCTTCGACGTTACCCATATTTCAGAATGACAATTATCCAGTAGGTCAGTATAAGTTCAACTTGCTCATACCATGTGAGTAAATTGGAAATAATAGTACCTCAAAGGCTCAAACAGACTGCTATCCCACCAAGATAACGAGAATGGAGAATGTGCATCACTCTTAAAGGAAGTGATGAGCAGACACTACCGAGGCATTTTTAAGATTTTTTTGTTTATTCATGATAACATCCTGGTTTATATCACCTCAAAAATAAAATTCCTGGTTTATATGCTAAGTTTGTAAAAGACTGATGCATCATTAAAGTGCATAAGTAGCAAGTACAATAAATCAGGTTAAACACATGTATTGGCATATGATCTACAGCTAATACCAAATCAGCACTGTTCTCAAATTTTAACTCCTCTATATCTGCAACTATCTTTCCATGAAACCGAGCAAGAGTAACATAACTTTGTAACTGCTTGGCAGACTAGGAAGACCCAAGTTCAACCACTTGACTGGAAGTCCGGTGGGTGGGGGAGATATAAGTCGTGTCTCTAATGTGCAGTACATTGGCAGCAACAAAATCCCAAATTGCTCCCAAAATTGGGTGCAACAGAAGCACATCCCCCATACTACTATGAAACCATGACATGTCAACATAATTTACTTTTTGAACAAAATAAACCCTGATTATCATTCACTAAGTACACTACTCTTGGATGGCCGATACTCTTAATAGACGAATTAGCAAAAGAAGTGGTGAAGAAATGTGACAGTTCGTACATCAAACAAAAAACTCTGAACCTAATGAAGTCAGTCAGACGAATTCCAACCTGCCATTTGAGTTAGCAACCTTGTCAGATTGACCCGCGACATTTTCATTTATCCATACCAACAAAGATAGGGGAGAAGGGACAAGAGGCGAACGGACCCTGCGACTGCCGTTGCCGGCCTCGTGGAAGGAGTAGGTGGAGGAGGGCTGGTGGAAGGCGAGGTAGCGCTCGGCCAGGGCGAGGTACTCGGAGACGGGCTGATCCCACTGCTCGGCCCGGAGGCGCACCTCGGCGTCGGAGGCGTCGGCGACCCACGCGCCGCGCCGTCGGTGACGGCGAGCGAGAAGCGGGTGGGGAGCCACGTGGCCTTCACGAATATCCCGCTGCCGCCCGCCGCCTTGGGGTCCTCGACCGGCACCGAGAGCTTCGCGCAGCTGTGCCTCGGCGCCGCCGCGGGGGTTGCCATGGGATGGCCGCCGAGCCGAAGAGGGCAAAGTCTGTCTGTTCCGGAGTCAACACGCGAGGCGACGTGCGAGTGCGACGGCGGTGGTGAAAGACGTAACGGTGGGCTGGGCTGGGTCCTCCGTTTGGTAGATCACTGGATGTCGGGATATTGGGCTAGTTGGGCATACGGATAGGCCCAGAAACCGAACCTCATCACCATGCGTTCCGCTAAAAAAAAAAACAATATTGCTATCTTCTCTTCTCTCCCATCTAAAAGAAAATTTTGGTTCCTCCATGTGCAACAATGAAAAGTGGAAACAATGTGTGAGGTGATAACTGATTGTGTGATCATGCACAACATGATTGTGAATGATGAGTGTCATGAAAAGTGGAAACAAATGTGTGAGGTGATAACCAAGGGTGTGACTTTCAAGGCGAGTTGATTCAACCCGAGGCTGAACTGGCAACATTCTAAGAGTTTCTCAATGTGCATCATCAAATCTGTGATTGTGCATCTCATATTTAGATTCAAAATGATTTGGTGTGGTATATATGGATACCAGTAGCTATACAATCCCATTTTTAATAAATTTGATCATACTTTGTTATTTGTATTTACTGCAGTGTGTGGACTAGTTATTTAAATCATACCGTGTGTTTTTATGTACAAAATGCACCAATTTGGCTGAAATGGTGAAAATGGACAAAAGAAACCCCCGGATAGGCCGGACCAAATGGGCGTCATTGGGTGCCATTTGCCAAACCGGACGGAAATTGGCCGACGCATGTCCACAGCGCCTTCCAAACGGATTAAAGCAGACACATTATGTGTGAGAAATGGGTCGTGAGTTGCCCTTAATACAACAGTATAACAAAATTGAAAAAAAAAGGGAAATATCAAATATGCTCGTTCTGTCTCTGTTTGACCTTTCACTCATTTTATTTTGGAAAAATACTCTGAGAAAGTCCAAGATTTTGCCATCTTCTTATTCTAAAGGTGCACAGAAAGTGGTAGAAAGTAGGAACTGACGTAAAGAATCCCACGAGGCTACGTACGAACAGAAAGAAATATCCGATACTTCTCCGTAGCTAGCTTCATCGTTAAGCTTGGAATCGCAACCATTCGGATTCAGTTCACCCGAGACCAAGAGGACGAGACAAGCCGGATCGATGCAAAGTCCCCACGCTTTGCAGGAGAACCGCTTCGCATTTCAACGTCGGGCCTGGCGACCACAACTCCACACAACTGCTTTCCTCTGCAAGCACTCTCTGATTGAAAGTCTCAGCTCGTGGGCGGCACCTTTGATTTCTCCCGCCTGCCTTTCGCGGCTATACATAGAGCTGCACACAAGCCCCAGAAAAATGAGATATTGCATCATGGTTGTCCAGGGGAATGACGCCGGGTCTGAAAGAAAGGCGCTCGATCTCACGGGCGCTCGTGCGTGGTTTCGGACCAGGCTTCATTCCCCATGACTCCATCATGGAGTTGCCTGGCCTCCATCGGTGTTCTTCTCAGCTCCAACTGTGCGATCTCCCACGATTTCCTCTAGTTGGAGCCTGTGTCGCCTGCCTACCTATTTCTGAAGATGAAGTATAACTGAACCTGGATCGACGGAAACCAGAAACATGGATCCTGGGTGGCCGATGTTTCTGGTTTCCGTCGATCCAGGTTAAGTTTTACTTGGATTGTTTTTCAGTGGATTGTACCATGCCTGCAGGCAGGAGTTCTCGGTCGACCTGTTCTTCAGGAGCCGACCAGCGTGGCCCACGAGCATGGCTAAGCTGCGCTTGCTCTGCAACACTGTAACTGAACATCGATGGAGCTTCGCCGATACTTCTTGATCACATCCATTACCAGCACCATATACTCCTCTGTCCACTTTGTTAATTTCAGGCTGATTACTGGAGCACCAGGATATAGAGTCACTTATCTTCCAGCTCAGGAAAAACAAGTGTTTAATCAAGGTTCGGTGCACAGATGGTTCAACATGACTTGAACAATGGACAGAAGTTTACCGGTCCCTTTCAGCGGTATAGCAAAATAGAACTGCAGTTTGATCAGGAACTAGCACACAGTGCAAGACCACAGAACACACAGCCTATATGGCAACTAGCGGAACATTGCGAAAGAAAACCTTTGATTACTTTCAGGATGTAAGCTTGGAGCCTGTATCATGCAAATGCCAGATGATCTAGACACCAATTACAGTGCAAACATTCAACCTGGAAGTAGGAACAAATGCAACTAGCACAACTGCAATCAGCAGCAGAGCAGAATGTTCGTACAACATGCTCAAGCTGTGGCATGGCTAAATTACAGCTGCTCCTCATCTTTCTCAATTTACTTGATTAATGATGGCATTTAGGGATGTGTCGATTTCAGATATATTTGAACTAAAAGGCTTACAGAGAGAGACATCAAACTCACAGCCATATCTTGTAAAAAAATTCCATCAACGAAACTAGTGACATCCAAAATACAGATACATGATAACATCAGTACAATATTTCCTACAAAAATGCATGTTCCAACTTGAGATTGTATTTACACCTACTCGAGTTGCTTCGTCCAATCAAATGGCTCCCAGTCCTTCATGAAGCTGGCGACGGCTTGCTTCTGGTTATCCATGGATTCGTGCCTTCGGCGGCGGTGCATGTCCTCCCCTGGCAAGCGGAGCACCCTCTCATGACATTCAGTCCAAAACCAGCGCTGAAATTGGCCTCGTCGTCGATCACGTGGACGAATCCACGGTCCAGCCCAAACTCTACGTGGAAGTAGGCAAAGTTCTCCGGGATGACTTGCCGCAGGTTACCGCTTGTTGGGATAAGCTTCTTCATCTCATGCTGGGACCATTCTTCTTCAGCTTCATCGATTGCCTGGAGATAACAGAATGAATCAAATTACAACTTCAATTGCCTGGAGAAAACAAATGGTTTCTTATTATGCAGATATCAATAGACAGCTGACCTTCTTGAAGTACATGGGCGCTTTGTTTGAAACTTCAAATGGAACAGGAATGCATTCAATCATGCAATGTCTCCGCTGTTTGACCAAGTTTATGACGGTCTCCATGAAAACCACATCCTTGTCTTGTTGCGCGAACATCTTCAGGAGGCACTTCTTGAAGTTGCGAATCTCCTCCCACACATTCTTATCAACTGTTCTTACTGCAGACTCATGCTGCAATCATTAAAAAACATGGAATCAACATGAGTTTTAAGAAATATAAGATGGGCAATTCAGAAGAGCTGCAATGAAAACATAACGATCCACAATAGCTTATCCAAAGCACGAGCAAACTGAAGCCGGTGGTTCTTATGAAAGCCCAGAGCGAAAGTGGCCTTCACTCTTAAATTAAATATTTCCTATCCATGCTACAGCACATGGTAAATTGTCTCACCTGCAATGGAAGAATAACGCAGTGCCCAGGAACAAGAGGCTCAAACTGTGGCAGCATCAAGTAGGTGAAGTTTCCTATACCAACAACCAGATGCTTTGGCCTGGATGGGTTCTCGAAGCAATACAAACAGCGCTCTTTCTGGGTTAAGATTTGTCCACGGCTGCTTCTCTTCTCCTCGGGTGCCTCTTGTTCTTCCTTTTGCCTTTCTTACTGGGAGCATCACCATAATCATATTCATCCTCTATAGTTTTAATCATGTTATACTGTTTGTTGTGCATGATTTTATTTGCAAGATGCAGGTCACCATCCTCTTCTTTTTTCCTGCGATCAGCTGCACTAGGCTTTATGGTATGCCTACAGTTGAAAAGGGCAATAGGCATTAGGCAGGCAGATAAACTAGAGGTGCTAATATATGTATAACAATGGAAAAGGAATATTTCAGCACGGAAATTCAGTTGCATATTGTAATGTGCCTTTGCATTTCTAACTATACATGTATACCTTACAAATGATAAATGTACTAGCAACAAAGACATCGAGGCAATGGATCTCAAAGATTATCTTTTCTAGACTACACCATGGATACCATTTGGGCCAATGCTGGGGTGCTAACAGCTATTATCTTACAGAATCACACCATGTGACAAGGTGGTTCACATTTTTAGATGAGCAGGGTTTATCAGTAATGCACTGGTTCATAATCTATAAAGGTATTTCACGTAGTTCAAATAGATGAGGTTGCATCACTTCCACAATAAAGCATTATGGGAAAATGTTCAGACATTTATAAGTAAACTAGGGAAATAGGGTATCACAGACATTTCCTTCCAAGCGTACTGAACAAAGAATAAGTAGAAGATAATCATAAAACTGTTCACATCGTGTTTAAAGGACGCTAGCATCTAGAACATAATAGAAACGAAATTTATTTCAACCACAAAAGCAAGAGAAAGAAGGTGACTGCAAGCACAACTTAGGACAGATAACAGACAGTCATAGCAGCAACTAGTAAGATGAATTTCAACATAAGATGAACTAACCTGTTCGAGCTCCTTTCCCTTTCATGCCTAGGCTCTTCAACAGAAGCACTCTGATTTTCCAGCACAGTCTCCATTTCTCTCTGAGAGAAAAAAGTACTGTTAGTTAAGAAGTTACGTAGCCTCTAGTTGTGGTATATTCAAGCACAAGGAATTTTGATTGATAGAGCTTTGCATCCAAAACTATAAGTTGGTCATACACATAGTCCAATTTGTTGTGCCTGCATGCATTGATACAGTTACCTACTATGGTTGGTTGCTAATTCTATGAACATGCCAAGCCAATATTGAAAAGGCATTATATGGATTCAAATGAATATCTGCAACTGTTATTTTGTACATTCCATTATGCAAACTAGTGATTCACTAATGAACCAGCGAAACAAGTGTGTCAGTTTCTCAAAATAAGAATATCTGTGACACTTACCGAAAGCTGGTCAGCTTCTTCGTGCTTGCCTTTCATTCGGAGCTGCAGAATCTTTGCAGCTAACTGGTTTGCATTTAGATTTTGAGTGTTCACTGAAGATGGTTTCTTTGAACTCTCTGTGTGGGACTTCTGCTCACTGTCCCTTTGCTCATCAACCTCGACAGACGAAACATTCGCATTCTTACTGCCAGCGCTATTAATCCTTTCCATAAAGCTTCCGTCATTAGAAAATTTATTGATGCTTGCTAGTGCTGATGAGATAAGCGTCCGATCCTCAGAAGACATATTTTGTCTATTCCTCTTCCAAGGTGTTGAATCAGGTTTAGGTTTTCTCATGGCATGTTCCCGAGAGGAAACACCCCGCAAATATTCGCGACTACCACCACTCTCTTCACCTTGCTTGTCCTCCTTTCGATTTCCTTTAGAGGATGTTTCGGAGTTGTCTGCTTGTCCAGCCTTTCTACCTCTAATGGCCTGCAAATGAGCATAGGAAGGGGCAACTCTAGATGTTGATACCGAGGCAGCTAAGTGGCCCAGTGAGCCCCATCTCTCTTCGACAACCTACAGTAATTAAATAGTCCTACGAGTTAGAGAAAAACTAACTAAAGTTGCAAGCGAATAAGAAAATCTGGGGATGTACCCACCTCCTCAATATTTCTACCTTCGCGGGCAGCTTGCTCTTTTGCACGCTTCAAAGCTTTAAGCCTCCAGCTAGCACCTCCATCGCCAACAACAGAGGATGCAAGCAACTGACTAGCCTCCCTTGAAGGGTGGATTCATCGGGATATCCAACACCATTATCCCTCAAATATGGATTCATTTCTTTTGGGTTAGGTTTCTTCACCTGTCAGTAATCGACGAACAATGATGTAATCAACGCTACACACATGAGCATTCCCATTTTTTTGAAGAAAAATATCGTTACCTCTTCCTGAGCACCCTCAAATTTCTCCTCCTCATTGTCAGCCCTCTGAGCACGGCTACTCTCAGGCTGACTGCTGCTCGCCGACTTGAGCATCCACTCAAGGCCCATCTCCCTCCTGACAACCTCACTCGCCCTCAACCCCTCACCTCCCATGTCCTCCTCCTCCTCTCCATCCTCATCATCACTCGCAGAACCTCTTCTCTTCCCCCTGCCACTACCTGCAACATCCATGCCACGCAATTAAGCACAACACTCCTGAAGAAAATACTACTGTCTAAATTAATTACCAAAGTGACTACAGTCACCTCTTCCTTTATCAGATTCGCTGCTGGACTCGTCGCCGTCATCGGAGAAATCACTGCGCCTCCTCCGGTGCTTCCTCCGGCGCTTGCTCCGACTCAGCCCCTTCTCCTCCTCCCCGTCGATAGAGTCATCGCTGTCCGACCCCTCCCCCGAGTCGTCCGAGCTGTGCCTGTTCCGCCGCCGGTGCCCGTGCCGGCGGCTCCGCTTGTCGTCCTTGTCTCTTCCTTTCCTACTATGCTTCTTGCGGCTCTTCCTAGCGGAGCCATCGGACCCCGAGTCCTCTCCACCACCTCCTTTCTGGAAGAAGGAAAGGAAGAAGAAGGGATGATAAAATCAAATCCCGTGCGGAAATTTGAGAAGGAGAAAGGCAGGGGATGTTGGTGAACTCACCGGTAGAATTTGATCACGGGGCACGAACTTGACGCCCGAGAGCATGACGACGGGAGGCAGGAATGTCTACGGCGGAGGAGGGCGGTGGAGAGGGGAGGACGAGAGGATTCAGCAGTGTTGGGAACTCCACAGGGTTCGTGGAGAACTCCAATTCCGATCCCGATCTCGGCCATGGGCGGGTGGGCCTTAAGCTGACTAACTAAAGACGGCCCAGTGAGCTTCCTTCTCCACTCTTTGGCGCCCCCGTGCTGCAGAGTTACATATTGACTGTTGCAGAATACTGATGAATCATCTCAAACTTTATGTTTGCAGAAGTCACACGATGAATGATTGCGAGGGAGATGGTGCAGGAAATGCTGAGCATGAGAAAGCTGTATGGCGATTCTATATTATGTCCAAATTGTGGAATAGCCATCAACAGAACTGAAGAGTGCAACATAATGAGGTGTGGCAACTGTGGTCAATTCTTCTGCTTCCGCTGTGGCAAGGCCTCCTGTGGGTATGTGCATTTCATGATATCTCTCTTTCTTAAAACAAGAGAAGGCATTTTTGCATCGATGGTAACAAGAGCGCAAATACGTCTACTGTAGGAGTAGGAGCTGCGGTCTCTATGCGCCTAGAGAAACTGACCAGACAGATTGGCAGAAGCGAATGGAGAAGCTAGAAAATGGAAACAGCATGGCTCAAAGGCACCCGGTGGGCAGTATCGTAAAATGTCCAAAGTGTCGTCAAAGGAATTACAAGGTAAAGAATACTATGTTTTCAACCTGCATCATGGCATGAACATCTTGGCTTTTGGTAGCTGGTGAACAATCCATAGAGCACTAGCTCTTTCCTCTATGCATCTAACATATGACCATATGCATCCAGGCCGATGACAAATATATTTACTGCTGGTCGTGCCGATTCACTTATTGCACACTCTGCGAGAAGCGGATCGGGTTTACAGGGCCAAATAACAGGCACTGGGGTCACCAGAATGCGTGGGGCTCGGAAATTTGATGTAACATCGGATATGTGCTCCCATTGTCAAAGTATCTTGCAGATCAGGATTTTTTTTTTACCTTTGCTGTCAAAAGATCAACCAAGCATCATGTGTAATCGATTAAAAGGCATATACTACAAGCGAGAGTATCTTTCCCTGCCTAATTTTATGTATCCCAAGTTCATAAGTTTTGCGAGTAGTTCTAGAACACTATCATGATTTCCGTGGAAAAATTTAACACGTGAGTAAACCGACTCTTGACAGGAAATTCCATCTCGTTTGTATAATACAACGGATCAATCAACAAAATCATCAAAGCAATTTTATTTTGCTGACTAAATCTTGTCCATTAACTTTTTCATACAAACAAAATACAATGTTTCCCCCTCAAATAAAATACAATGTTTTGTAAACGAAAACCAAACATAAGTTGGTAAGCTGCCTGAAAAAAATGACGTGCAGGTTGGTCTCCCCGCTCACCTCTGCAAATTACAAGCCGTCATCTTGAAAAATTACAAGCTCTTTGAACCTCACAGGACGCTAATAAAGCCACAAGATTTCCACGCAGTTGGATGAATAGAGGTACAAAACAGTTGTCTATTTCCTAACATTGTCATTGTCAGACACCATCTGAGCACTCGGAAGGAGCAACGGCTTGCTGGTACTCCATACATAATCTTACTGAAACATGCAAATGGTATTACAACCTCGGATGTACAACAACGAAAGATGCCGCTAACAGTGGTACATAGCAGACGAAAACCTTCCGCTTTATCACCGCAGACTCCAAAGAGTCCAGGCAATCGGTGGAAATCAATTAAAAAATCAATTCGAGATCCTTAGTTTGCCGCCAGAAATTCAGTTGGTCGGATTCGTGCCATGAAACTTACGTGCAAATGTTGCGGCAACAAGTAACGGGAAAGCGATAGTAGCGTCACAATGGACCTGCATTTTAGAAAGCTGAAATGTCAGGTTGCAGTAATGATCAAATATGATGTATGACATCATATTGCACATCGCAACTATGTATCTTAAAATCACCCGTAGTGACATAAATCCCAGGTCTGCAGTATTCTACAGTGAAAAAGTTGTACATAGGAAATGACAAATCAAGATGGTTTGGAACTTAGAAGCCAGGGCAAGGTCATGAATGCATTTTTTACAAATCAGTTGCAAAAAAAATCAGCATGTGCATCATGATCATCATACATAAGGAACTATTTTAACAAGAGTCTAGTAGTATGCAGAACACACAACCAAAAACATCTTAAACTTGTGAAGGTATATATATATATACCTTAACAGGTTTTGCTGAGCCCTTGATTTTCCCCCAAGAAACTGCTTCATCTGGCTGCGCTCCTGAGTCACTTCCATCAAACTCTTGAGCTGTGTTAATATAGACTGCATAATCTGCACCATTGCGAAACATATTTGCATTGCATATATGATGCTTTGGAAGCCCTCCACCAAGAATTATGACCCCTGTCTTTCTTGGGGTTGCATGAATGGCTTCACCATTTATCAGCCTTATATCTGCAAAACTTTCAAGCATTTGAAAACGAAAACAAAGTAAGAATAACAAATCCAGTGGAACTTACCTTGTACAATGTCAATAATAAGACCAGGGTTGCGAACTGCATGACAAAACAGCATGTCTCCGAGTGATCCATCAGTCAATGCTGGGCAGTATACAGGAATATTGTTCTGGTCAAATATAATATGTCAGCGCTGTGCGACTTGAGATTTCACTTGAAAGTAAGAACTTCACCCAATAAAAAACAAGACATTCAGTGTGAAGCACATTCCCGCGGAATAAAGTGGAAGACACATGATAGGGGTTTCAGGCTGGCAGGCAGCCACTGTACCCTTTTTACATCTGCTAAACTGTGACCCACTTTAAACAAATAAAAGTTTGGTTCAAGAAATACTACTTTTCTGGGTAAAATCAAGTAGCTAAATTACTCTCAAGAATAAATCCAAGTTTATCTAATTGTTTATCCAATACAGTTATTTACAGTCTTATTAAATATGATCGCATTTACACACTTTTGCATTTGATAATTTGCAAGAACACAAAAGTTTCGTCGAAAACATGTTACCTGGTATGCCCAATAAAGGTAGGAGCTTTCATCATTTATTTCTTTGCCAAGACGAGCAATCACCTTTGATGGTGTCCACACATTCTGCGGGTAACAAGAAATTGATGAAGATAACAGAAACATAAAATCGGCCGGCATTTAAGCTGTTACAACGAATTCACTGTAGAAATGTTGAGTTATTTTAAGTTATAGCATCAAATATCAACCAAGATGCAACCTTCTCTGCGTAAATTTCAGCGATTGTGCAGACACTTATAAAGCATACGCCACACACTAGGTTTGACAAGCTCCAGTAACATGGATTTTCCATATGCTTACTGCTAGGAAGTTATGCACTGATCGATCTAACGGCCACATAGCGAATACATCTGAAAGAAAGAAACTCGTGGCACGAATTTCCAATAAAGTTCATGTTAGGTTGAATTTCATAAGTTTTTATTACATTTATTTTAACATGTGAAACAAACATTAATATAAGTACTTTGAGTCAGAGTTTAGTTCTATTTATTTGCTAGTATTTCAGAAAAATAATTTTGTCCTTGAATAAGGAAGGTTCCAGAGATTCTAAGACAAACATATCAATATTATATTACTAATGCCTCTAAATCTGAATATGATTGATCTATTGGTATTCATACATCTTCTACAAATCAACAGCGAATTTATGATCAGAAGCTTCCATGTACACCACAATGGGCCTATGACACGCGCAAGGAAGGGTAGCACAATCCACGGTATTGGGGGATATCGGCACTAGGGAGTAGGGATACATGGAAACAAAATTCAAACAGGTTACTTTTTATGTATAATTCAAAGAGGTTGTTACCAACTGCGGTTAAACCGGGAGGAATGATTACCTCGGTAGATTGTTCTTGTAGCATCTGGTCAAAGAGTGGCATGATCCAGTTTTCAAACTTGCAATAGTTATCATTGGGCACCAACAGATTTCCTATCCGATTAAGTCCTTTTGACCGCAGCAGTGCCCCAGGTAAAGAAAAATCACCTCGGTATGTTGGTGCAAGGCATTTTATGAGGTCTTCCTCTACACCCCCAGCAGTCGTAACAATAACATCCACCTGGAGAACACATTTTTGTGGGAAATTAATGGATTAGGAAATTATTCATCAAAGTTTATGCACTTAGTCATGTTAGTAAATAACTGGAACAAATGTTTCTAGATGACTAGACATACTTCTACTAAACAGATTCAAAAAGGATATTCAAACTTTCTTTTGGTTTCAGATTGCACAAGCAATATAGAGTTAGTATTTACCATGTGATGTTGGACTAGAAACCGGACTACATCGCGTATGCCAGAAGACACAAGGTTCGAAGTGAAACCAAGAAATATCTTGCACTTCACAGATTCTCTGTATTTCGGGTCAAGTTCAGCTTCATCACAATCCTCAGTTGGCTTCTCATGCGATAGCCTCCAATCTAACTTCATTGCAGATAAGCACAAGAAGAGTTAGTAAAATGTAAGGAGATTAGCAAATCGGCAGAAATTCTGGAAAAGAGTAAGATTCTGAAGCAAGCATGGTGATGAAAGACATTTCTTCATATAGATTACCTCCAGCTTACTTTCTACACATCACTTTGATAAAAAATTAAAATTTCCCAGTGTTTAAAGTAGCTATCAGTACTAGGAGAGAACTGACATTGCCTGAAGAAGATCCATTTATGTACTTTGGTTGATACTCATGTATATGATAAATTTGCAGCAATTAGTGCATTACTTCATTTCCTAGTCACTCCACAAAAACACATTCAGCTACGCTGTTCATGGCTTCATGCTATTCATACATCTAAACGGTGCACTTATTTATTTGGGGGAAAAACAGAGCAATCTGTTTCACCCACGCATCTAATCCAAGCGCACCAGAAATATTCACAAAGTGGCCAAATAAACGGATTAAATCATCTGCTTCACTTGTGTTTACAAGTTAAATTTCCACTCGCAAACAACAACTAGTCCCACGCTCAAAAGGCAAAACTCTCCCAACAGCGGGCCAAAGGGAAAAGCGGGTGGCGTACCATCTGATTGACGACGTCGATGGCGTCGCCGAGGTGGGACGCCTGGAAACCCGTGGAGGCGAGCGAGCCGAGCAGCCCGTCAAGGCCGAGGCTGGCGTCGTTGAAGTCGGCGCCGGCGATCCTCGTGAACCGCGACTCGTCCAGGGACTCGGACGGCTTCAGCACGATGGCGCGCACGCCCTCCAGCGGGTCCGTGTTTCTCCCTCCGCCACTGCCTCCCTCGCCGGCCATCTTCGGCGAATCCCTGTAGCCCGAGCCGCCGCCGCCGCGCAGTGAAACAAGCTTCGCTTTCCCGAACCAGGTTCCGCGCGGCCGTCCCTCCTGTCTCCTTTACTTTGCTGAGGTGGACTCTTGGGCTTTCTCGGGCTACTAGTCTGATCTGCCGACGGCCCAACAACTATTGGGAGGCCTGGAATTTGAACTATGTTGATACTGCATTGGCGCGCATGGAATCCTACCAATTCCTAATCCAGTTCGGATGGTTAAGTGTATAAAGCTTCAGTCTGCCCCAGTAGTACCTTGTACTTTTGTTGCTTTCTTAAAGCAGGGCAATTTATTGCCTTTTATCTGAAAAACATAGTGACATGGTCAGATTCAGTTTAGTTTTGGAATTTAGGGGAAAAAAGATTTGAAGTTCAGCAGCAAGCAAAGAGGTACCCTAAATCCTACAAAAAAAATGCACTGGTCAAACAAAAAAAATCTTGGATCAGTTGAGTGATTTGGGGATTAGGATGGTGTCATGGTGCGGCTGCTGCATTGAAGGCAGAAGATGAAGGGGGCGAGGGGAGGGACCTTGCCATGGGGCGCATCCAGAAGAGGCCGGCCTCCACCGGAGCTTTTCAGAACGGCCGCTTCCGTCGGAAAGTTCAGGCGGGTAGAGGGGGCGACGCGTGGTAGCCGTGGGCATAGCCAGCTGGGAGAGAGAGGAGATAAGGAGGAGGATGACCGGAGACCACTCACATGCGCACCATCGTGAAGCCCCTGTGTTACCTCCCTCCCGTCGAATGCCTCCCGTCCCGCGGGTGTTTTTTTTCCTTTTCTGGCGCGGGAAGGAGTAAGGAGATGTGCGGGAAGGGGAGAATTCCCTCAAATACGGGAAAGGAGCCACGCAGTATACTCCCTCCGTCTCAATGCATGTGTCGCCTTAGTTTTGCGTGCACGAACTATAACCATAAATTTGACCACTAATACATGAAAATTATGTCATAAAAATCATACCAGTAGAAATTTTATTTTAATACGAATCCAACGGTATAATTTTCAAAGCATATAACACAAATCTTGTTGATCAAATTGATGGTCAAACTTAGTGCACGCAAAATAATGATGCCACTTAATTTGGGAAGGAGAGAGTAGTACTATAGTTCAATCCCCTCAGGTTATATTGAGGTTGATTTCCGGGAGCAAATTCCGTGAACATCCAAACGGCGGACTAGCGCTAGGGTCAGTCTCAATTCCAACTTCCATGCTCCAAAACTAACATCCAAACATGCACTTCACTGACCATCTTTTTTTTTGGCGGGGAACCGACATATAAGACGTTACTTTTTTTTATCTATGCCAAGCTCATACATTTTGCATTTTGCAAGTGTATGTAGTAATTTTAGCACATGTAGACACGCAATCAGAAAAATAGAGGAATTTATCAGAAGTGTATATTGGAACAAATGCACAATGACACTCCACGCATACTCTCACTTAATCATATAAATGGAACCGCATGTGTACAATGAAAATTGAAATAATTCAGAGTCCATACAAGTGGTTGGAAAGCATAAGTAAATAAATTACAATTTGATCAAGGTCCTTAGTTCACCGCCCGAAATTCAGTTGGTTCACTTCACACCATGAAACCTACGCGCAAATGTCGCAGCCACAAGTAACGGGAAGGCGATGGTCGCATCGCAATGGACCTACATTTCCAAAAAGTTGAAACATTAGATTGCAGTAATAATAATCCAATAGGACTTGTTTGACATCATGGCATGTGTATCAGGTTTTATATACACATGCAACTTTCTAGTAACTAGAGTCAAGCAGTATGCAAACCACAAAAACAAACAAAGTCATCTGAAACCAGTGATGGTGTGTATACATTACCTTCACAGGTTTGGCCGAACCATTAATCTTTCCCCATGATACTGCTTCATCCGGATGTGCTCCTGAATCACTACCATCAAACTCTTGAGCTGTGTTGATGTAGACTGCATAATCTGCACCATTGCGAAGCATATTTGCATTGCATATATGATGCTTCGGAAGGCCTCCACCAAGAATTATAGCCCCTGTCTTCCTTGGGGTTGCATTGATTGCTTCACCATTCATCAGTCTTACATCTGCAGAAAACTTTCAAGCATTTGAAAATGCAAACAAAGTAGGAGAGTAAGTACAGTCGAACTTACCTTGTACAATGTCAATGATAAGACCAGGATTGCGAACTGCATGGCAAAACAGCATGTCTCCAATTGATCCATCAGTCAATGCTGGGCAGTATACAGGAATATTGTTCTGGACAATTTTAACGAATCAGCACAGGGTAATTTTAAGCAAAAAACAGACGTATTCATTCCCTTTTCTCATCAAGAAACCCTAGTTTATTTCATTTCTTAACCAAGTGTTTATTTACAGACTTATGTATGACCAGCGGTTCACAGCATGTAGACCTTTTGATCCTTTGTACGAAACATTTGCGTAGTCAGAAGCATGTCACCTTGTGTGCCCAGTAAAGGTAGGAGCTTTCATCATTTATTTCCTTGCCGAGGCGAGCAATCACCTTTGATGGTGTCCAAACATTCTGCAAATAGTAAGATATTCATGAAGAAAACAAAAACATAAAGTAGAGAATTGCTTCCAACAAAATAGCTGTTTTCCATAATATTGAAAATATTTCATTTAATCGTTTCAAGATGAAATCGAGATGTTTCCGAATAAGTGGAAATTTTCTTCTATCCAGTGGAGAATTTGCTTCCATGAAGATTGTGAAGCACTACATTATGGTGGTGACACGCTCAGTCTCCAAACGCGTGAGATAATATATATGAATTAATGCCCAAAACCAAGATATAATTAATCCACTAGCTTTGTATAAGTCTCGGTTGATTGTGAAAACTGTATTTCTCACTCGACTTTACAAAGTGCAAAAAAAATGTATGTTATGTCCGATGAGAAAATCTTATTTCTAGGTCGACTTTAAAAATTTCTTCATACACATCTAAAGACTTTTTCTAGTTTATCTAGTGCAAAGAAAGAAGGTTGTGTGTTTTCTCATTGTTCCAAAAGAATGGAATTTTGCATGGATATGAACACTGAATCAACGATGTTGGACGCTAAGAAATTCTCATAGGGCTGCTTATCAGAATTAGAAAAACTTAATCTACTCATATGCCATCTTAAATTACCCTTTTTCCATCTAATTTATGCATCTGAAGCTTCCCGTCATCCCCGCTATTGGGAGATTTTGTTCGTGGCATATATGAAACAATATTCAAACATTTTTAATGATATTCGCATTTTCTCTTATTATTCAAATATGTTGATGCCAATCTCAGCCAAGAGGACTTGTTACCTTAGTCGATTGCTCTATTTTCATCTGGTCAAGGAGTGGCATGATCCATTTTTCAAACTTGCAATAGTTATCGTTGGGCATTAACAGATTTCCTATCCGGTTCAGTCCTTTTGACCGCAGCATTGTTCCAGGTAGAGAAAAATCACCACGGTACGTTGGTGCAAGGCATTTTATGAGATCTTCCTCTATACCCCCGGCAGTCGTAACAATAACATCCACCTGAAAAACACATTTTTGTGGAAAATATAATAATTAGCCATGGATTTGGAAACTTGTCATCAGTGGCTATGTATTGTAGGTAACTGGAGCAAAGTCTTATTGTATTTTGGCACTTAGGCTGGTAATTTCTGTCCCGCACGTGATTCTTATGACAGTGGAACCCAGCCGTTTTTTGTGGTCGTATGGGAAAGAGTTCGTACTTGTACTGAACAGATTCTTATTTAAACTTTTCTTGTTTTCAGGTCTGCACGCGTGATACAAAGCTGGAGTATTTTACCATGTGATGCTGAACTAGAAACCGGATTACATCCCGTATGCCAGAAGACACAAGGTTTGACGTGAAACCAAGAAATATCTTGCACTTCACAGACTTTCTGTATTTCGGATCAAGTTCAGCTTCATCACAGTCCTCGCTTGGCTTCTCGTGAGACAGCCTCCAGTCCAGCTTCAAATGCAGCCAAGCAACCAGTGCAGAAGGAAGTCAGTAAAATGTAAGTAGTCAGAGATTTTGAAGAGTTATACAGGCTGAACATTTCCACCTACGCAGAGTACAGGTTACAAACTCAGAAAGACAAACTCGATAGCTACTGAGGGAGATCGATAGGGTAAAGCCAGTGGTGTGCGTACCATCTGGTTGACGACGTAGATGGCGTCGCCGAGGTGGGCACTGGCGGAGCTACATGCAACCAGCCGGGTGCATAGGCATCCGGGTAGCTTTATTTTTTACCTTGCAATTAGCTAAAAAATCACCGTGTGCACCCCTGTAAGCAGTGGCGGACCTTCATGGAGGCCAAAAGGGGCCATGGCCCCCCCAACTCTATTAAAATTTGAACAATACTACTTAGTATTCACAATTTTTGACCATACAAAATATAAAATGATTCAAATTCGCCCCCTCAGCTCCCATCTAATGTGTTTTCGCCCCTCCTATAATATTGGTCAAGGTCCGCCACTGCCTGTAAGCAACGATTAGTCATCCTGGTGAGTTAAATTAGTACATATTACATGGTAGTGCACCCTGATTGAGTTTGCTCTAGCTCCGCCACTGGAGGTGGGACGCCTGGAACCCCGTGGAGGCGAGCGAGGCGAGCAGCCCGTCAAGGCCGAGGCCGGCGTCGTTGAAGTCGGCGCCGGCGATCCTCGTGCACAGCGACTCGTCGAGGGCCTCGGACGGCTTAAACAGGATGGTGCGCACGCCCTCCAGTGCGTCGGTGTTGCGCTCTCCGCCGTCGCCGCCTCCTCCATCGCCGGCCATCTCCGCCGAATTCCCTGAGCCCGAGCTGCTTCTGCTGCGCGAGAAACAAGCTTCACCACTTCTTCAACGAAAATGGAAGCGAACCAGGTACTGCGCGGCTGGCTGTGTGTGCTCCAGGACTCACTTCCTTTCCTTTTAACCTTGCGAAACGCTGCGCTCGGACGCCAGGAATAATGCTCCATATCCATACTTCTTAATCGTTCCAGAAACAGAAAGCTGGCTAGTATGGGAAGCTGGGCACGTCGCCCTCACGCGTGTTTCGTGTGAGGACGTGGGTGGGCGCCGGGTCGTTGTTGCATGGATGTCCCATATCGGTCTCAATGATCACACTACATGGCGTTAAACGTGAGATTTGATTCTTGATAGGCCAAATGGCCAATGGTAACATGAGAGAACGTACCCGATACACTTAGATATAGTGTGCATCAATTATTTCACAAAGTTTAAAATCAAAAAAATTAGCACAGCTCGAGGAATAAAATAAATAAGTATTTTTTTGCTCTCCTAGTATCAGTGAGCTCAATTAACAGCCCAACTTGAAATAAGTACTATTCATAATGTTGCCTATTTTGATTCTTAACCTTAGATGCATCATGCATGCGAAACCAATAGTTGGTTCTTGATTACACTTAGATAAACTTGCCCGTTGTTTGTGCTATTGTGTCATTTTTCTTTTTGTGAAACACGGTACAAATGCATACACGCGCATACACTCACCCCAGTGAACGCACACACGTAGACTCTACCCTTATCAGCACATCTGAAAGACCGAGCTAGCGGATCAGGTCTTGAGATTGATGAAGTCACCACATGCTTCTCGCTATCGACGGGAACGCTGCCTCCCACTGAAAAATATTCCACCTAAATATGACCCACATGTGTCGAACCTAAGCTTTGAACTCTGCTGGGCTGATGGTACAACCACCCTACTAGCCATCCAACCAAAGATTAGTTCGCTATTGTGTCCTTTCACCTTAGAAACTATAGAAGAAATGTGTTGAGATCTCCGAATTCTCTAGTCGAGAGCTTAGACTATAGAGTCGAGAGGTAGGGTTGTAATACAAAATGTCTAAATAATTGTCTCCCTAAATTATGTTTGTTGCCCTCTCATTCATCCACCTAACCCAAAATAATATTGGCCTTCTAGTTAGACACTCAAGGCTTTGATTTATATTTCAACGATTAAAGCAAGTGCAAATAAGCCCTACAACACGCAACCCCAACCATATAGGGCTCACATCAGAATATATTCTCCTCTATTATTTCCCACTTAAACAAAATCCGCAAGTCTCTACTTGTGTTCCGTTCTCTTATTTGAAATGGTATATATTATGTACGTTGGTTCCATATTTGCAGTGGCAGATTTAGGATTTAAACACAGGGTGCCAAACTCAATGTTCAAATTTAAATATAGCGTACATGGACTTTTAACACCCATAATACACCTAGAATCTGACTAACTGTAGTACTAGTAGCTTATAAAATTTGCATTTTTCTGGGGGTGCCATGGCACTTCCACTAGATCCGCCCTGCATATTGGCATGGGAGTAAGCAGTGTTGCTGTCTAGGTCACTATAAAACATAGCTTCTTCAAATGCAAGTTCGCTCATGCAGCTTATTCTATTATTTAGGTTGCATCTTGTACGAACCTCATAGTGTTGCTATAATTAAAATCTCCTTGATGCAAGTTTTGAGTCAAATGAAATCTCTGTTTATTGAAAAGATAAAATAGATGGAGACACAAAGAAAGCACCGGAGACGTGGAGCTTACAACTCGAAATGGGATACAGACATACAGACCAATAAAGATTTTATTATAGCTGTTTTAACGGTTTTCCCCAAATCTAGTTTTAGGGTTTCTTAATCGCGACGTTGATGTTAGACCTCCCTTCATCGATCTCCTTCGTGGGGGTCATGACCCGCCACCAGCAAGGCCACGCTGATCGCGCGCTCCCTTCTTCCTGTTCCATCACGTGGCTATGGCTTGGGGAAGTGCTAGGCGTCCCCGGGGGATCTGGGGGAAAAATCCTCTGGGCCCCCCTGCCGACACGTGTCCCTCTCCCTGACCCAATATCGCACCAAATTCCGCTTTTGCTACCGTGTAGCAAATAATTACCCGCTTTTGCTCCCTTGTAGCAAAAACGGTTCGCGCAGAAAAATAGAAAATGAAAAGATTGACTTCGCCGGAGACCTCGTCGGAGATTTCGTAGCAACAAAAATGTGCTACTGTAGCAAAATCGACTTCGCCGGAGACATCGCCGGAGACATCGACGAAGACCTCGCCGGAAAACATCGTAGCAATTTTTTAATCTATTGTAGCAAAATCACATAACAATAATAGCAAAAAAATTGTTATATTGTAGCATCGCAGCAAAAATTCTTACGACGAGGTTCTCTGATGAGACTTATGATGCAAACAGCAGAACAAATTGAAGCAAAAAATTCTTCTTATAATGCAAATTCACAGAACGTGTGATGCACAAATTCTGACATGAACAGAACCTCGTAGCAAAAACATTGTGCTATTTTAGCAAAACGACGAAACTATTGTATCAAAAAAAAATTACAGTATCGTAGCAGAAGCAACATCGACGATGTCGATTGCCTGCAACTGCGACCGGAAGCACCCGCGCCTTGCCACGGGAGCACCGTCGTGCTCGCTCGGTAGCACCGCCACCCTACCATGGGAGCACCACCGAGCACCTTTGGCAGTGCCGCCTCCCTACACATACGAGCACCTTCGACGGCACCGCCGAAGCGCCGCTTGCTCCTTGTAGCACCTCCGTCGCCTGCACCTTGAGGGACGGAACTCGGAAGGTATTCGCCGGTCCCGACGGTCGGCGCTGGAGCAGGGAAGTAGTGGAGGTCGTTCAGTGCGCGGCGCCGGGGCCGGAGGTCGTGGAGGAGCGGCGCCGGGGCGGGATGTCGTGGAGGGCGGCGCCGGCGCGGGAGGTCGGGGAGGGCGCGGCGGCGGCCGGCGATGGGAGGAGAGCAGCAGGAGGTCGGGAAGGAGCGGCGCCCGGGGCGGGAGGTCGTGCAGGACGCGGTGCCGGGGCGGGAGGTCGTGGTGGAGCGGCGCCAGGGCGGGATGTCGTGGAGGGCATCGCCGGCGCGGGAGGTCGGGGAGGGCGCAGCGGCGGCCGGCGGCCGGCGTCGGGAGGAGAGCAGCAGGAGGACGGTAGCAGTGGAGGTAGACGATGGGGAATTTTGGGTATGTGCGGTCGAGAACGAACGGGAAAGGATAAGGACAGAAGAGCTCGCGTGGGGCCCGTGGGCCGATGCCACGCGTCGCGTGATGGAGGCGGAGGACGCGAAGGCAACGATCCCCCAGGGGACTACAACCCTTTCCCTATGGCTTGGCTTGTGCAGCATGCCAGCATTGCAGGTATACTAGGGGACTGAGCGCGGGCTCCGCCGTGCCCGTGGGCTTAAATTTTGAATCGTTCAACCGTAAATTTGTTGTGAATTGAAAGTTTCAAAAACTGTTTAAATTCGGAAATCACTCAGTTTTTGAATAGTTTGACGCATTTGAATTCCTTTTGATGTATACGGAGAATAAAAAATTGTAAAGCACATGGATATTTGAATTTTGAATTTTGCTCGTGCGTATTTATTTTTATGTGATCCCGTTGATATTTTCGCCAATTTTTCTGGAGAACATGTGTTGAACTGTTAATCTGCATTTCAGGCTATTTTTCGGGGAAAAAGATGTGGGCGTTTGTTAAACTTTAGTTTGCATTATTTAGGGCGTTTGTTAAATTTTAGTTTGCATTATTAGGAATCAATGCAAAATCATATTTAGAATTATGTAGAATTGTTTGGGGAAAAAATTGTGGACATTTTTTGTTTTTGTTTGGCACCATAATGAGAGGGGAATTTTTTTTCCCCCCCAAAGTTTTTGAAACGGTGGTTTAGATTTGTTAGGAATTTGTGGAAATTAGTTTGGATCGTTTTGAATTTATATTTGGAAATGTACAGAAGTTTTCGAAAATAGAAAAAGAAAAAGGAGGAACGGGAAAATAATTATTTTGAACTCTGTTGTAATTAGTAAACTGAAAGTTTTTATTTGGTGTTTTTTTAATATATTAATGAGGCTTTACGCATTATTTGAATTTGTAAGTTTCGTTTTTTTGGGGGTACAAAAGTTTATGAGTTGTTGGTTTCGATTTGTTTGTAATTTGTAGTTTTTTGTATGGATTGATTTAAATTTGTGTTTGCAAAATTATGGAAGTTTTTGCAATTTTAGTTTGCATTATTTAGGGCGTTCGTTAAATTTTAGTTTGCATTATTTAGAATCAATGCAAAATCGTATTTAGAATTATGTAGAATTGTTTGGGGAAAAAATTGTTGACATTTTTTTTTCTTTGGCACCATAATGAGAGGGAATTTATTTTTTTGCCACCAAAGTTTTTGGAACGGTGGCTTAGATTAGTTTGGAATTTGCGGAAATTAGTTTGAACCGATTTGAATTTGTATTTGGAAATGTACAGAAGTTTTCGAAAATAGAAAAAGAAAAAGGAGGAACGGGAAATAATTAATTTAAACACTGTTGTAATTAGTAAACTGAAAGTTTTTAGTTGGTGTTTTTTTTTAAAAAAAATCTATTAATGAGGCTTTACCCATTATTTGAATTTATACGTTTTTTTTGGGGAGGTGCAAAAGTTTCTGCAGTGTTGGTTTCGATTTGTTTGTAGTTTGTAGTTTTTTGTTTGGATTGATTTAAGTTTGTGTTTCGAAAAATATGAATTTGTTTTTATTCCCAAATAGTCAACAAATTTGATTTTGCAAATATGTTTACAATATGGCAGAAGTAGTTAGTTTTTTTTTGTGAGATTCATTAAATTAAATCCATAATTAGAGGATTCGAAGCAGAAGTAGTTAGTTTTTTTTTTTTGTGAGATTCATTAAATAGTCAGCTATTCGAGGATGTTATGTTTGTGTTGTGCCCTAAATGTTTAATTTAACTGGATATTCGGAGGGAGTACATTGCGTGGTTTTTTATTAATTCCATAATCTGTGAAAGTGATTTTTTTTTCAATAGTTATTAAATGTAACCACATAATTAGGGGGGTTTCATTTTGCTATAATTTTTTATTTGGCACTATCACTGGAGGAAATATATTATGGTAATGTTGGGATGTTAGTTAATTTAAGCGGTTTTTAAATACATTTCCATAATTGGAGAGAGTTTAGTTAAATCATAATCTATTTGAAACTGTATAATAAGTTTGTATGTTACTTTTAAATTATAATTTGACTTTGTAATCGGAGGGAGTGCATTATGTGAGATTTAAATTAAATCCATAATTAGAGGATTTGAATTTGTTTTTATTCCCAAATAGTAAACAAATTTGATTTTCCAAATATGTTTACAATATGGCAGAAGTATTTTTTTGTGAGATTCATTAAATTAAATCCATAATGGGAGGATTCGTAGTAGAAGTAGTTAGTTATTTTTTTTTGTGAGATTCATTAAATAGTCAACTAATCGAGGATGTGATTTTGTTTTTATTCCCAAGTAGTCAACAAATTTGAATTTTCGAACATGTTTACAATATGGCAGAAGTAGTTTTTTTTTTGTGATCATTTTGATAATTGAAATGTAGACTTGTTTTTGCAGAAAGTTTGGAGAATTTGGTTTCAATTGTTTTGAAGATGTGTTTGAAAAGTTTTGAATAGTAGAAAAAAATTTGCAGGAAGTTTGGAGAATTTGGTTTCAATTGTTTTGAAGATGTGTTTGAAAAGTTTTCAAAGTTTTGAATAATAGTAAAAACAGTTAAAAAGAAAAAAAAACGGAGGCATCCGCTGGGCTGAGCCAGCCGCAGAGGCAGTGGCCCAGCCCAGCTAGAAGCCCAGCTCTCCGCCGCAGCTGTGTTTTTTTTTTTTTGGGGAGCAGCTGACAGGTGGGCCGCGCTGACGTCGGAGTTGACGTCAGCCGGCCGCGGAGATGCCGGCGACGCGGAGCTCGCGGCCGCGCAGCAGAGCAGGCGCGGGAGGCCGGCGCTGCGCGGATCTGCTGGGCGGCGTCACTGGGAGGCGAATGGGCGGCGCGGCGCGCCATATGGTCGTCGGATGCGGCCGGCGGCGACCTTAACCATGGCGGCGGAGACGGAGGACAGCGGCGAGGAATCCCGGCGATTCCAGCCGTCTCGGGACGCTCCCGCCGGCGAGGATAGAGAGGAGGCCGCGGCGGAGCTCCTCCTCCCCTCCGATTTGAGCGGAGATGAACGGAGCGGCGGGGCTGGGCGGCGGCGCCGGCGGCGACCTCGGAGGCGCTCGGGAGAGAGAGAGGAGGAGGGGCTGCTGCGAGTGTTTTTTTCAAAAAAGTCCTTCAGTTCCTATGGATTTGCAGAAAGGTCCCTCGTAGCGTTAATTTGTGGACCGCGGTTTGCTGACTCTTTTTTCCAGGCGCTTTTCTGCAAAAGTGGCACGGTGACCGGCGGGACGGGATGGAACCGGATGGTGACCGGGACGCGTGGCGATCTCCTATTGGTAGAAAATAGGAATGAACAGGAATCCGCGCGGATGGAGCGACGTGGCCTAATCTGGGCCGTTGATCGCGTGAATTGGACGGCTGCGGTTCACCCGCGACGTGGACGAATGACGGGAGCTGGATTCCTCTGTCCATTATATATAGTAGAATATCAAAAATAAATATGACATAGAATAAGTAGCATGATCAAGAGCGAAATACTTCTTCAACAATGCTGGACAAAATGCCTCTCGCCAAGTACTGCATATATAGAGTTTAACATCCACAAACCACACGATGACCTTCGTCGCGAAAAAGAAAAAAAATCACAGGATGACCTTCGTCACAAAACAGGAAAAAAATCACACAATGACCTACGTCATTACAAAAATATAAAGATGCATTTTCAATATAACCGATTAAAAATTAACAAAGCATATTACTCTCCAGAAGATATAAAAATTAAAAAGCAAACATGATTTTTAATATCTTAATATAATCAGGTGTACGTCGCGCGCTGACTGTCTGAACATGATTGACACCTAGCTTGAGATGCGTTCGGGAACCGTGTGCTTACATGATTAGCGGCTTACCTTTCATATCGCTGGAAAATTGAACTCTTTTGGCTCGGCAAGCGTCGCACTGCTTGCACATACCCTAACTAAATACCGAGAGTCAAATATTTCAGAAGGGAGGAGTATATTTTATGCTGCACGTGATGGTAGACTAGAACGCGGTATCTTAATATAATCCTAACGTTAACTGGATCAAAAGAAATCCCTAACAATATGTATTCCGAATTAAAATAGGAGATATTTTTATTTGGCCTATTTGTAAAAGCTTCGAATTAATAATCATACCCACCACAAAGTGCAAATTGGATAAATAACACACTCAGAGGTAAGTGGAGAAGAAAATAAAGGAGAGTTACTGTACAAGGTAGTAGGTGACCATGGAGTTTTTTTTTTAATAGTACATTTTTTTATTAATTTCGACTAATATTACGCGAATCTGAAGATTTGCACAAATAATGCACCCTCGGCATGGGCTAAGCCGATAAGGGCCTATCGGCTTCGCCTGGGCCGATTAGGGCGTCGGCCGACGGATGCATGCGGAATAGGACCCTGTCGGCCTCGCCTAAGCCGACTGGATCCAGTCGGCTTACACTGGGCCGACTGGACCTGCTCGTCCGTGGCAAAGCCGCCCAGGCCCAGTCGGCTGCTGCTGGGCCGACTGCTGCATGGTTTTTGTTTTTGTTTTTGCTAAAACCTTATTTTTCACCTTTTTCTGTGCCGCCACCGCACAGTCCCGCAATTTTTTTCGCGCCACTTTCGCTACCACCCTATTTTCTCCCGCCACCGTCGCTTCCCGCCCTTATTTCTCCCGCCACCGTCCCTCCCGCCCTTTTTTCCCGCCATCGTCGCTTCCCGCCCTTATTTCTACCGCCACCGCCGCTCCCGCCCTTTTTTCCCGCCATCGTTGTTCCCGCGTGTTTCTCCCGCCAAATCCTCTCATCTCGTCCTATAAAAGCTCCTCCTCACTGAGCATTCGAGTCAATTCACTCAACCATGTCGGGACATCATTTCGATCGTAGTTTCCATCGTCATATGTCCGAGCGCCTTTTGTGGCTTGCGTCCGACTTCAAGGTAGACAATAAGTTAGTGCCATGGGAGGAACTTATTAGCCATCCACCTCATTTCCTTGAGCTTGCAGTTCAGCTACGTAAGCATGGGTGGCCATCTAGAACCTGGAAGGAAGTACGGGAAGAACTTCTCAGGTTGCAGGCTAGGTGGGAGAAGAAGAAGCCAACATATAAGACTGAAGCACATCTGAGGTGGGCTGAAAGCAATCCTTACTCATGGGCCAAGGAGAGCGAGGATGAAGACGATCTTTTCATGCCAAGTGAAGCGAGCAAGAGATCTGCAAAGGCGAAGGCCAAGGGTGAAGCGTCGTCGAAGGGCAAGAGAGCTGCATCGTCGAAGGGCAAGGGTGTTGCGTCGTCGAAGGGGAAGGGTGTTGTGTCGTCGAAGGGCAAGGGAGCTGCTTCAGCTGACGCGGGAGGCTGCATCGACGGGAGATGACTTTGTGTAGTGTTGATAGTACCGATGTATGTTGATTTGCATTGTATCGTAAATTTATGTTGTCAATGTAATTTGCAAGGTTTGTTTAATATCAACGCGAATAGTAGTCACCCATCATCAACAGTAATCGAAACAGAGTAGTAGCAAACGGGAGATAGACAGGTCTCAACACAGATATAAATAAGTCTTGGTACATAGACAGATAGACAAGTCTGAACATAGATATAAAGTCCGGTACATAGATAGATAGACAAGTCTCAACTTATAGATATAAATAAGTCTGGTACATAGATAGATAGATAAGTCTCAACATAGATAGATAGACAAGTCTCAACGGCGTCTGCCACGACGCGGAGGTGGTGGGTTAGGCATCGTCCACGCTAACCTGTGCGGTGGCCGAACGTCACGTGCCGGAATCAGGGAACCGTCATCAGCATACTGTGTCTCCTGTGTGAGGTAGGGTGGAGGAGTGTTGTACATACTGATGGATGTAAAATACATACATGAACTTTACATTTTATTACATGTTATTCCAAGTTATTTGCATCATATAAGGGTTATATTCATGATTTATATTGAGTTTTGGGGATAATTAACAACTTCCCCATTTTTCTGGAATTAACCCTGCGCTGTCAGAAAACCCCTTTTTCTATATTTTGATGTTTCAGGGACCCAAACGACGTCCAAATGACCTGAAACTTTACGGGGATCACTTTTTTGGAAGGAACGAAACGTAGGCGCAAAGGAATCGAAGAAACGGAGACCAGAAGGCCGAAAGGGGTGGGCCCACGCGGCCAGATTCCCTGACCGCGTGGGACCCACCATGGCCCTCGGGCCTCCGCTGCCGTCGATCTTTCTTCCCGAAGCTTCGTCTTGACCTAAAAACGACTATATATAGACCCCCCAGGGCTTTCGCGAAAGGAGCGCCGCCGAAACACAGAAACCACGAAACAGAGACCTGGAGCTGAAGATTGGAGGGGGAAAACTCCGGCGGGGCGCTGCCGGTGTGGTCTCCTTCCCCTCCAACAACATCTCCACCGACACCATGATGAAGAGGGAGTAGTCCACCCCTGGACTATGGGTTTGTGGAAGTAACTTATGTATCTCTCCTCTCTATGAGCTTCACTAATTAGTACCGTATGAGCTGCTGAACATGATTACGGTCATCTATGTAATTCCTTTGTGGTGGATCTTTATTATGAGTTAATACATGTTTGAGATTGCAATGGTTTTGTTTCAGTTATGAAAGTAGATGCATATTATGTACCCCGTTCTTATTTACTTGTCATGATCAAGCATGTTTATGAGAGCATGTGAGGGGGAACGTGTGCATTAGTTGGAGTAACGGGGGGTGGCTAGTGCAGTGAACGTGAGAGAAAGTTCTGCGATCCACTTGGGTTTTCTACCTTACTTTGTTGCCTCACTAGGGATAAACAAAAATACCATGCTACCGGAGAGTGGATGTGACCTTGGCCACTATCTCCATGACTAGATCTAGCATGTTCTTATTTTAACTTCATGTCATTGAACTTATTGCTATGCTCTGATTTATCTTAATTACTAAGGTGTTATGATTTAGTTCGCATCTTGGTGGAGCATAAGAGAGAGAACAACTTATACTTGAGATCTCTATGTTAGGACGTGATGCCCATATTATTAATAACTTGTCAAACCATGTCTTGCCATCTTACATGTTAATTTTAGTGTTCCATTGTCTACCACGTTATCAAGAGAGAGTGCATTTGTGAAACCATGAACCCCGGTCCATTTTTAATCATAAGAAACACCTTTCCAACACTTTTATCACCACTTTTGTTTGCTGCCATTATTAAATCCGAAAATACAAAAACACTTTTACATCTTGCATTCATCATAAAAAACCCAAAAATATCATTTATCATTACTACCATCATCCTTGCATATTTATTTTACCATCATTGCATATTTACTACTGTTTGCATATTTATTTTATTATCATTCTCACACCTTGTGCTTGACAACCACTTGGTGAGGTTGAGGGCACAAAACAATTTATTTTGTTGCAGGTTCTCAAGAGAAGGATAAGGAGATAACACCTGAAATACTGGTTCCCCGAGAGTTCGATATTAAACCCTCGAGTCACCCCTCGTGGGGAAAACTGTCTTCCACTACTACATACACTCTGCACTTGGAGTCTCAACCTAACCCATTTACTTTTCACGCAGGTAACCACACGAAGGGCCGTCAAGACCGTTTTCTGGCGCCGTTGTGGGGTAACTACGTGAAGGGCCATCAAGACGTTTTCTGGCGCCGTTGCCGGGGAACCATAGCTGAAAGGTTTATCCAAGGATCACTCACATCAAGTCAACTTCATCACCAACTTGTGTAACAACCTAAGCTTGGGGAGGTTGCACCTACGTGAGCATCATCTTATCCATCTTTACCTACAATCATTTTATTTTGTTTTGTTCTTGTCTTGCATATCATCTTTATATTTCGGTTTGCATTTTATATTCAGTTTTGCATTTTTGTGTTGCATTTGTTATTTCGAGTTGCATTAGTGTCATTTTACTTTCAGTTTTGCATAAAAAATTAAAAACACATAAAAACTTGCAATCATGAGTCTTGAAAACAAAAAGAAAGTGAGTCTTCCTTTAAGTTCCATTTCTAGTTTTAAACAACAACCTGGAGAAACATTAAAAGATGCCTGGGTTAGAATTAATAGGATGCACTATGAAGATCCTACACCTTGTGAAGATGAAAAGCTAGATCTTTACTTTTATTATGGAATAGATCCTTGGTATCAAAATGCTTTAGATGGGGCTACAGGTGGAAGTTTTGTCCTGTCAACACCATCCTGTGCGGCCATGACACTTAGAAGATTTTTGGTAACTTTGTTGGTAGAAAGAAAAAGGTAGAGGATACCACAGTAGCACTTGCTTTGTCTAAAGATAAATTCGAAGCTGGTTTAGAGAAACTACCAAATAAAGAGGATTTTGAACAACTAGCATCTGTTTCTAAAAATATTATTCCTAAGATAAATGATGAATTAGTTAATGTCATGCATAAACTAAGATTATGTGAGAAAGAATTTCTTGAAAAAATATTAGTCTCAACAGTATTGAGGAAAAGTTGGTTTGTGTTAGTGATTTATTAAGGAAAAACCCATCATTTAAACATGTGAAGGAAGTTCCTATTAAGAAACAAGTTTGGATTAAAAAAGAGAAAAAAGTTGAGGAAGTTAAAATGCTTAGTGAAGTTAAGGAACCATTTGTTGATTTAGAGAAGTGTAGCTTGCATGAATTAATTTCTATCTTACAAAAATTTGCAAGTGATCCTTCTGTTAATATTAACCAGGCTGGTTTTGGTTCCTATATTGCTAATCATGTCTTAAAAGAAAAGATTGCTAGGTACAATCAAGAAGCTATGATACCACCTAAGCTTGGGGATATCTGGATCCCTAAGTACTAGTAACCATTGGAAAAGAGACACACCATGCCATTTTAGATCTAGGATCTAGTGTCTCTATATTATCTAAAGAACTATATGAAGTCCTTGAACTTAAAAATATTGAGAAATGCTCTATTGAACTTGCACTTGCTGATGATTCCATTAGACATGCTCTAGGAAAAGTAAGTGATGTTATGGTAGAGTTACACATGACTTTTGTGCCTGTTGATTTTCTAATCATGGACATGGGGAATAAAACCTCTAGTCCTATTATTTTGGGAAGACCTTTTCTTCGTACTACAGGTGCCATTATTGATTCAAAGGAAGGGAATGTGAAGTTTCAGTTTCCACACAAGAAGAGCATGGAACACTTCCCAAGGAAGAGGGACACACCAAGGTTCAAGCTCCCTCATGAGCTACGTCCCCTTTGATTATCAAGTAAGCCTAGCTATATGGCTATAAAGAAAGCGCTTTACGGGAGGCAACCCGGTTGTTTTTGTTTGAGATTTTCTTTGAGTCCTCTTGCTGTAACAAGAGAGTAGTTTGTTAGTTTTGTTTCTGGATTTTTAATAAAGAACCAAGTTTTACCTATTTTGGGTTTGAAAAGTTGCTATTCATTTTCGGAGAGTTTTCTGCCTGCACGAAGTCTGTGCACGGTTTGATTTTTCATTTTTTATCTGTAACTCCGATTGAGCTGTAATTTGAACTGTAGCTTCAACTTTTCATCCTCTGTATACGTGATTTTTTGCAGATTTTTCTGACGAGTTTAAGTAGGGTAGAAAAATGCGTTTTGCTGCTGCTGTTTTTCTGGACAGATTCTGTCTTGATATTGTTTGATGCATTCTTTGAGCTTTTTGCTTGAATCTTTTTGATTCAATTGAGTTTATGAGTAGGCATACAACATTATATACTCTCTGGACATTCATATGAATTTTTGCCTAAGGATTTTATGCAGCAAGGAACCTATTTGTTTATCACTACTAATATCACCCCACAGAAAAGAAATGGGAGAAACGGTGTTTTGAAGTTTTTTCACAGGGATTAGAGGAGCTGCACCAAGAGCTATCCAAGGATGGTGAAGACCATAAGCTTGGGGATGTCAAGACAACCCCACTGGACCAACACACTCTCGGTTTGCACACGTCTAACTTCTGTTTTTCGATCAAAGCACTTTATCGTATAAACTTGGAGCGTCTGTTTTTTTTGCTTTTGTTATTTCGGTTTGTTAATAAGACCACCACTATCATTTATATATGAGAGAGCTACTGGAAGTTTGGGTTGAATTATGTTGGATGCTATTAAATATATTGGGATAGGGATGTTTGAGTTGATTTTAAAAGATACATATAGTTGCATAATTCATGTGCTTTGAATGAATGTTAATTTGCAAGTGTGTTGTCAAGAGCTATCTTTTACCATGTTTAGATGTTGAATTTTAACTTTACTTGGTTTAACATGGATTGATTAGTTCTATGGACACTTATGCATGCATTTAGATGGTCAACTTTCTCCCTATTGCTAGCCCAAAAATTACAACAAGTAAAAAGCTTGTTTCCCAACACCTTCAACCAAAGTTTTTCCAGTGAGTCCACCATATCTACCTATTAGCTTTATGCTATTCCAAGTATGTTTATCATGTTATATTGTGTTATCTACATTTCTGAATTTAAATGCTTATGTTATTGATTGTCATGGGAAAAATTGGTTAAAAGCTCTCACGAACTTGATGCACAATTTACTTTTATTGCATTTAATAAGCATGAACCATTGTGATTAAAATTATGAAGTTGTGGGCTTGACAATTGTTTTGGTTGGGAGTTAGCCCATATGTGCTGTCACATGGCAAGCTTTCAACATTGCACTTATTTATATTTAGTTGATGTCATGTACTTTTGTTTATGGATGCCTATCATGGGTGAAATGAATGTGGATACTTAGTAAGTTCAAAGAGTTTGTATAAATGGTTAGAGAAATGCCTGGGCCGCTAATCTAAGCCATGCATCATTCATGGTGGAAATTTACAGCATAACCATAATGTTCATTCAGTGATGCACCTCATAATAAAAAGCTATACCCATAGTAAATAAAAGAGTGCTGAGATTGTTCATTGTCTGTTTGTCTTGTTGTTTTGACATGGGCTTGTTCATGTCAAGGGGCAAGAGGTACCCCAGTGCAGTTCTTGATGATACTATTATTACTTGCAATGACCTTTATTTGAATTTACTTTGTGGACCAAAGTGAGTAACACATGGTGTAGGTACTTGTATTCAAGGGACATGAGACATTCAACCAATACATTGTCAAGCACACCACTCATATTTGCTTTCACTTTAAACATTAATCATTCAAGATGCTATGATAGGGGTAATGAGAGCTCCACACCAATGACTACCACATTGCAAGCATTAACTTAAGTAGAAGTGTTTGGAAGTTAGATGAAACTTATTCATGCTTTACCTCTACTTATTTATCTATCCAAAGTGTCCACCTTTTATATTCAGTTTTCATAAGAAGTACTCTATGACCACCATAGGATGTTTTTACTTTTCATTATGCATACATTTGGTCCATAGTACTTTCTTCTATATTACACTTTGTGAATTTATCATTGAACATCTTTACATTGAGTATTTGATATCACTTCATAATTTATCTTGCATATTGTTATTCCTTTGAAGAATGAATCATTTGACTCTATGTAGCAATAGTAATCACCTTTGATATCCATTGATAGTATTAAAATGCAAAGTCCATGTTAGTTTTATCACCTTCATACTCGGGACGAGCATGGGTTAAGCTTGGGGATGTTGATGCATGTAAAATGCATACATGAACTTTACATTTTATTACATGTTATTCCATGTTATTTGCATCATATAAGGGTTATATTCATGATTTATATTGAGTTTTGGGGATAATTAACAACTTCCCCATTTTTCTGGAATTAACCCTGCGCTGTCAGAAAACCCCTTTTTCTATATTTTGATGTTTCAGGGACCCAAACGACGTCCAAATGACCTGAAACTTTACGGGGATCACTTTTTTGGAAGGGAATCGAAAAACGGAGACCAGAAGGCGAAAGGGGTGGGCCCACGCGGCCAGATTCCCTGACCGCGTGGGACCCACCCATGGCCCTCGGGCCTCCGCTGCCGTCGATCTTTCTTCCCGAAGCTTCGTCTTGACCTAAAAACGACTATATATAGACCCCCCAGGGCTTTCGCGAAAGGAGCGCCGCCGAAACACAGAAACCACGAAACAGAGACCTGGAGCTGAAGATTGGAGGGGGAAAACTCCGGCGGGGCGCTGCCGGTGTGGTCTCCTTCCCCTCCAACAACATCTCCACCGACACCATGATGAAGAGGGAGTAGTCCACCCCTGGACTATGGGTTTGTGGAAGTAACTTATGTATCTCTCCTCTCTATGAGCTTCACTAATTAGTACCGTATGAGCTGCTGAACATGATTACGGTCATCTATGTAATTCCTTTGTGGTGGATCTTTATTATGAGTTAATACATGTTTGAGATTGCAATGGTTTTGTTTCAGTTATGAAAGTAGATGCATATTGACGAGGGGTACACTCATCAAATCCCTTGGTTAAGGACCTAGGGTTGAGATTATGGGGAGAGAACGTGGTAGTACTGGTTAGTTTCGTCGGCTGACAAGCACAGGCAAAGATTTACCCAGGTTCAGGCCCCTCGGGTGGAGGTAAAGACCCTACTTCCTGCTTGTCTGTTATTGATCGCGTGAGATTATGAGGTTACAAGGTGGCTCCGGCGAGATGTCGATCTCGCTAGAGCTTTCGTGGTTTTTGTATGGCTTGTCCAGATCGGCGCCCCTCCCAGCCTTTAAATAGGCTGGTCTCGGGAATAACGTAACCCGACCTGGTTTACATATAAGGAAAGTCCTAACCGACTATGCCTATTGTCTAATCTTGGAGGGTACTCCATCTTCTTTGGGCCTCCTGTCTTGGGCTTCGAGCAGGCCCTTCGTGATTATGGCCTCAGTCGTTACGTGCTCCAGGAGTACCTTCTTGGTAGGGTACCCGAGATGTATACCCATGTCAGTAGCCCCCGAGTACTTGTCTGACTCGAAGAATCGGGCATGGACTCTTTCGTAAGTGCACGTCATATGCTTTGTATTATAATTGGATTTCCTGTATGAATAAACCTGTTGGCTATGTCGAGTATCTCATCGACTGTGGTTTTTGACTTATGATGATCAAGGGATAATAGTTTA
>CAMZMU010000117.1:95007217-95338171 GCA_947311845.1 Poa pratensis | reverse complement strand
TATAACGCCTCTTCTCGGCTATTTCTTCTTTTATTTCCAAAGCTCGGAGTCGTTGTACGCGCCGTTTTTGAGTATGTGTTAGTCCCGCCGGGCACCACCGAGGTCCCGGTTTAGTCCTTGGAGTGACTGATTTAATTTTGCTGCCCCCCGAGTCTCTCGGCATGTACTGACGTATAGTCATTCGTGGGACAAATATTCTTCTATTGGCGGAAATACGTTTCTGCTGATATGATACACCTCCAGCTGCAACTTTCTGGCTTCCTCTATCACTTGGATTGCCATATTGATTAAACGTGCCAAAAACAATTGGAGACCAACCTGTGAAAGTACATGAACTGCTGTTTCTCATAGTTGGATCGGTATGCATGCTAGCTAATTCAGTTTTCTGGCTCGTACTGGAGCTTGCAGCATACGTACTATCCAAATGTCTCGCTTCTGTATTAACATGTTTATTCAGTACTGATCCACTCCTTGCAAATTTTTGCTCCTCTACTACTCTCAGTACCTCCAGTAAATATCCAGCAGATGCATCAGCCGAATCAATACTACTAGCAAGTACAACTTCCTTCTCCGAACGTGTGTGCACATTAGGCTCCATGCTAGCATGTACGCTCATGTCTTCTGCTGCATTATTGTTGCTGCAGCCATGTTCATATTCATCACATGTGACAACATCCTTTATATGGCTTTCACCACGTACTGGCACCCACTTAAACTTCTGACCACCAATAATAATTATACCATCAGCATTATGCCTTCCTCTCGTATCTGAAGCTCCTGGCCTCTCACCACTGCCATGGATTACATGACATCACGTGGTCTATCCCTCTGATATAGACCAAGCTCTTTTTCCATGCCATGGCTTTCGGCACATAATCCTTGTTGGTGGACACTGCGATCGAAAATAATAATATGATGGCCTGGCTGGATATTGCCCGAAGATTAAAACCCCAGGACTAAATTGTGGATACATAGGAGATGTACAGCCCAAGTAAGCCGACTCCAGTGGATAATACGGCTGTTCATCATAAGAATTTATTCTCCAGTGCTCATGATCACCAAGTCTAGAAGGACACTTAGGACGCTTAATGCCTCCAAACCGATTAAAAACATTGCCGGCCTTACGTGTAGTGTATTTGGCCAACAACAAGCTAACTGTCGGCTTTGGTCTTGGAGTTTGTCTCTTACCTCCATTGACTTTCCACATACCCTACTTCTGAATTTTTTGGTTTGATCATCCTTGGTGCAGCATTATCATCAATAACAACATTTTTTCCTTTTTTTAGATTCGGTCTGATCCGACCGAATAAGAACTTTCTTATTCTCAAACTCAATCACATTGACAGGAGAGAAGAATCACTATCAAGTTTCGTGTTAGTACTCTTTGTAAATGTCAATCGTCCGTCATTGGGGCCGATTGCACCTGTCGTCGAAACACATCACAATCATTAGTAGAGTGAGAAAATGAATTGTGCAACTTACAATAAGCTCCGTTACCCAATTCTCCTGGAGGTAGAATAACATGACTTTCTCTCAATCTAATTAATTTTCCTTGCAGCAATATATCAAAAATCATATCACACTTGGTGACATCAAATGTATACTTCATTTCCTCTTTTCTAGCGGTTGTGGGCTTCAAAGTAGAACATGTAAAAGGATTTGAATTTGGTGTTTGAACCCATTCGGCTACACACATGTCAATGTCATCCTTACTAGCCGAATCACTACCATTATCTAAAGAACTACCGTCATGGTTCTCATCTTTATTTTTGTTATCACTAAACCGGCTATATTGTTTATTCCTCAGCCCGGTTTTCTTGCATGGAGTCAAAATAATCAGGGTAAGGTTTTGATTCACACGTGCTCTACCCTTAGGTTCTAAACCAAATTCTCTAAGTATACTATCAAGCTGATCCTTAAAACTACCATTGGGCTTTGGAGATTGGTTTGTCGAGTAGATGGAACACAAGCACGCGTTGAATCTCCGGCAAAGAAATTTGTGCATGTGACATTTGCAACGGAGACCCACTAAAAAGGAATCATATACCGGCCCGGTGGAACCCCGGTATCGACAGGCAGTAATGGTGGTGTATTGTATGCAACTGTCTGATAATTAGGTTGCTGCAAATTAGAACTAAAAACTCCACTTCGGTTGTTGCTATTGTAAATTTGTGGAACCGAAGTAGAAATAACAGGAACAGCAAGCATGAGAAACAATATTACTGGCCGAACTGCTAGCATAATTCTGGCCACCTTGATTAATATTTAAAGGAACGTACATCTGTTGTGCAGTACTTGCTGATGTTCCTGGTGTGTAGCTATGGTTAGAAAAATTATATAACGTGCTACTTTCCGGAGACATCAGCTTTTTTCATAATATGCATGGTTATTTTGGAGCAATAATAAACACACATGAGGAACTATATTATTTTCAAGATTAGCCGAACTGCTCATATATTTCGGCCACTTTGATAATCATGTAAAGGGACCTGAGGCTGGGCACCATGATGTGATGCATCGGATATATGTGTGTACGTATGTACATAATTAAATTTGCTACTAGCCGGATGCGTCGGCTTTTTCTCTGAATATTCATCGTTGCTTTGGAGCACTACGGAAATAAAATTGTCAACCGAACCCGCATGGTTCCGGCCAATTTGATCGCTGTTTAAAGCAATGTCAGGCTGCTGTGCTAGATTAAGCCGAAGCGCCAGTAGTTTGATTATGAAAATTATTGATCTACTGCTTTCGGCCGGAAGCATCGGCTTATACCAGATTTTTCATCGCTAATTTGTATCAATGCCGAGCTAACATTACGAGGTATACTAGCTTCAAGTTGCTCCTTAAATTTTTCAAACTTACTTGCTACAGCTCTAAGCGTGCGTGACATGTCTGTTATGTCGGAATCATGTTTACTAGATACGGACACATCAATGAGATGAGTAATATTTTCGGTTGGTTTTTTACCTCAGCGCCGAGTGGATCTGAAGAACTCGGCGCAGATACCTTCTTGACGACGCCGTCTCTTGTCTTCTGGTATCCAGCCAACATCAGTTTCATCATCTCGGCTTGCTCTTTCTCAATCTCCCGTTCAAGTTCGCGCCAATCCTCTTCCGACAGATCTTCGAGGGACGGCGATGGTGATGTCCGGGTCGACGACGCTGCCGTTCTTGACGTTGGTGTTCATCGTGTGTAGGTCTGTATTCTTCGTCCCCAGCGGAGTCGCCAATTGTGTAGCCACGCAAAACTGCACAGCACCACGATAACCGTCGTACTTTCGTGACGACGAAACGATTGCTTTCCAGGCAAAGCAACAAAGATCCCCCTCGCTTTCGTGGAGGAGAACGACCGCTTTTCAGCGCAAAACGGCAAAGATAAGCCAAACCCTAGGGCTGCTAGAGCTCGGCAGGAGAAAAACTATGAAGAAAACGAATAAGTAAAAAGATACCTAAAAAAGTAGATATGTTGTTTGTTGAATAACGATTGATTGGGGGTTTCTTCAATCGGCCGTACACCTATTATATAGGTCGCCTGGACTTTGACGTACAAAACACGGATCGGATCGTTTCCTTGGCATGCAAGCCAAATAAAATATTCCTATTCCTAACTGATCCGGCTATGCATCTAACAGGTACAGAATAATACGACTTCTTATCCTTGTTTGAAACGGCTTTGCAATCCACGCATATCTCAGCCTGGCATCTGAAGCTAGGTAGGACTTGTCCGAGGCAGCCGCAGATTTTGATTCATGTAACGTACAAATACCCTTTGGCCCAAAAGGAATAAATATCCGGCCACGATGTCATACCAGCCAATGGAAATCTCATACCATATCATATGACCCTGCGGCCTTTGTTTTCTGATTGCGTGACTCCTTACGTGTTTGCACAACTTCGGCAAACTTCTCCAGCTCGACGTACATCCGAGGCCATTTAGGATTTGTCCCAGTAGAAACGGTGTACCTCCAAATATCTTTGATTCTGGCTAGGACTTATCCTACGTATCTTATGATCAAATGCAAATCTCTGCTGCAACACTTGAGAAATATTAAATATCTCGGCTCATTTAGCCTGGTCAATAAATAAATAAATTTGACTGATCATAGCCAAATTACACCATGAACACAGCTTGAATGTAAGCTCTTATGGAAATTGAATTGCTGACTCGACTCAAAGATCGACTGGGATAACAGTTTTGCATTATTTTTGCCATAGGTGTTTGTTTTGACCAGTCGAAGGAGGAGGCGCGGCTATAGGACCGACTCGACAGTCAAGCGAGTAGCGCGGAGTACGCTGCCCACTTTTGGTCGGACAGGGCGAGGAGTGCCATTTTGGTAAAGCTTCTGGACCGTGTGTGGCGAACTGCCATTCGACTGGAGAGCTGCAGGTTAGCCTTGTTTCGAGTCCACGAGGTTTTGTTTCCTTTGAATGAGCAGCCACAAGGCCTTGCTGCATTACTAAAGAAATTTCGAAAGGGCAAGGCAATCAAGAAATTTGTACGCGAGCAACTGATTAGCGGGGCTAACGTTGCTCTTGCCTTTGTGCGGTCGCACTTTCCGCACCTTGATTTAAAAAAGATTGCGATGGGGCCTGCACCCGTACCAGGTGGGGGTCCTGTGCCAATGGAGGAGCACTACCGACGGGTGGACGCATTGGTCCTAATCCATCATGTGCTAAAGGAGGAGGAGAAGTGGACCCAGCCAAAGGAAGAACCTGTAGATTAAGGTTGTATGTGTAGGGGTCAGCCCCCGAGTGTAATTTTGCCACTTGTAGAAAATGTATATTTGTGTACTTGTGCGTGTGCAGCCCCCGAGTGTATCGAACGGTGTTTATGACAAACACTTAATATATAATATGACTCCTACAGCCCCGAGTGTTCGAATGAGGCTGTGAATTTTTGCGATGTTTGGAGCTTCGACTCATGTTATTGAGCAACTTGTTTGTATGATTTTTATGACCCAGCCCCGAGTATTCGAGCGCGGCTGGAGTATTATGTTTGAAGAAGGAGCGAAAGCTCATGTTTTGAGGTAACACAGCCCCGAGTGCTCAGTTGAGGCTAAGGTTGTGCGAGTAAATTATGCGAGTAGTAAACAGAGAGAAATATGAGGAATCATTGATTATATTCCATTTTTGAATGTTAAGCTGCAGGCCGCCTCATTAAAAACCTTCCAGTCCCCTTAGGTACCCTGGTAAGGAAAAGAGCGCGTCTGAAACCTGCAGCCATCCGACATATGTGCCTATTACATTATGCGACTGAGCAACCTAAGCATAGAAACGGCGCAGCTGCGCAACGTTCCAAGGATTATGTGAGAGTTCGCCTGTCTTCGCGTGCTTCAGTCTGTATGCTCCACCAATGACCTCGGTGATGATGAAGGTCCTTCCCATGGCGAAGCAAGTTTGTGCACCTTCTTTTGCTTCAGTCGAAGTACCAGGTCGCCAACCTCGAAGGACCTGGTACGCAGTCGACGGCTGTGATAGTTGCGTAGATCTTGCTGGTAGACAGCTGTGCGTGCTAGCGCCGTGTTGCGTGCTTCTTCGAGCAAGTCGACTGCATCTTCGAGTGCTTCATCTGCATCTTCTTCGTTGTATGCTTCGACTCTTGGTGCATTGAACCTTACGTCTGATGGCAGGATTGCCTCTGCGCCGTAGACCATGAAGAATGGGGTAAATTGTGTTGAGGCATTGGGAGTTGTGCGTAAGCTCCATAGCACAGATGGAAGTTCTTCGACCCAAGCACCCGCTGCTCTTTTGAGTGGGACCAGGAGGCGTTTCTTGATTCCACTCGTCACAAGCCCATTGGCTTTTTCGACTTGGCCATTTGACTGCGGGTGTGCCACGGATGCATAGTTGAGCGTGATATCTTGCTCTTTGCAGAAAGTTCGGAATTCTTCAGCCGTGAAGTTTGTACCGTTATCAGTGATGATGCTACTTGGCACACCAAAGCGGTATATGATGGATTTTATGAAATTGACTGCTGTAGTGGCAGTCGAACTTGTGATAGGGACTGCTTCAATCCACTTGGTGAACTTGTCGACCGCCACCAGAAGGTGAGTATGCCCTCCATGGGAGGATTTTTTGAGTGGCCCAACCATATCGAGCCCCCACTGGGCGAAGGGCCAGGCCAATGGTATTGTCTTCAACGCCGATGCGGGTGCGTGCGGCTTTGTGGCGAATTTTTGACAGCCGATGCACCTTTTGACTATGTCCTCCGCGTCTTTGAGTGCTGTGGGCCAGTAGAAGCCTGCGCGAAAGGCTTTGGCTACGAGTGATCGACTGCTGGCATGATGCCCGCAGTACCTGCATGAATATCACGAAGGATGGCTTGGCCATCTTCAAATGCTATGCAACGTTGGAACATACCTGATATGCTGCGTTTGTAAGTTCACCGTTGATGACAGTGTATGCTTTAGATCGTCGAGTGACGCGTCTTGACTCTGTTATGTCTTCGGTACCTCGCCGCGGAGTATGTATGCGAGGAAAGGTTGAGTCCAAGTTGGCTCGATGAGGAGTACCTCGACTGGCGGGTCCTCTGTGCTAGGTGCTTTGCTCTTGGCTGGTGCGGCTGATGTAGGAGTTGCTCGTTTTTCTTGATGGATCTGTGCTCGATGCGCTCGAAGAAGACACCAGGTGGAACTGGTGCTTTGGTCGCGCCAATGTTGGCTAACTTATCTGCTTCTTCATTGCTCTCACGCCCTATGTGCCGCAACTCGCAGCCTTCGAAGCTGCCCTCCATGATGTTGTACAGGTCACGGTAGGCGATCATGTTATCTGCGATTGCATCGCAGGCCTTCATTGTTTGCTGCACCACAAGATTCGAGTCACCGTAGATCATCAGTCGAGTGCACCCGAGGGCTTTGGCCATCCTCATGCCATGGATCAGGGCCTCATACTCTGCTTCGTTATTGGATGGGAACTCGAATCCCATTTGCAGGATGTAGCGAGCTTGTCGCCTTTTGGTGATATGAGGATGACACCTGCGCCTGCGCCTTCGTTTTTCTTTGAGCCGTCAAAGTACATAGTCCATGAGTTGGACACATCTGGCGCTCCTGGCAGCTGAGCTTCGATCCACTCGGTGTGGAAGTCAGGTAAGACTTGTGCTTTGATGGCCTTCGGGTAATCATACTTGATGTCTCGCGGTGCTAGCTCGATGAGCCATTTTGCGACTCGCCCAGTTGCGTTGGGGTTTGTGAGGATGTCCCCGATCCCTGAGGTGCTGATTACAGTGATCGGGTGCTCGGAGAAGTAATGCGTCAGCTTCCTTGAGGACATGAACACGGCGTAGGCCAGCTTTTGATAGTGCGGGTACCGCTGCTTTGATGTGGAGAGCACTTCACTCAAGTAATAGACTGGACGTTGTATGCTTTGGGTGTGTCCCTCCTCCCTTCGTTCGACTACCAGTACGGTGCTCACCACCCTGTTAGTTGCAGAGACATATAGGTACAGTGGCTCGCGTTCCCTTGGTGCGACGAGGATTGGAGGGCTTGTGAGGACTCGCTTGAGGTCCGTGAAGGCTGCTTCGGCTTCTGCGTCCACTCGAATTTGTCTGCTTTCTTCATCAGTCGATAGAACGGGAGTGCTTTTTCCCAGCTTGCTGATGAATCGACTGAGTGCTGCTACTCGACCCGCCAACTTTTGCACGTCATGGAGCTTTGAAGGCCTTTGCATCGTCAAGATGGCCTGTATTTTCTCCGGGTCTGCCTCGATTCCTCGAGCTGAGACTAGATACCCGAGGAGTTGCCCGGCTGGCACGCCGAACGTGCACTTCTTCGGGTTGAGCTTGATGTGGAAGCGTTTGAGGTTTGCGAACGTCTCTCGCAAGTCATCGAGTAGTGTGTTTTCCTCCTTGTTGTGATGACGATGTCATCTACTAGACCTGGACGTTTCGCCCAATTTGCTTCTTGAGGCAATCTTGCATCATGCGCTGGTAGGTTGCGCCTGCGTTCTTGAGCCCGAAAGGCATTGTGTGTAGCAGTAGACCCCGAGTGGGGTTATGAACGCCGTTTTCTCTTCATCCTCTTCCTTCATCCTTATCTGGTGGTAACCCGAGTAAGCATCCAGGAAGGACAAGCGAGCGCACCCGGCGGTGGAGTCGACGATCTGGTCGATTCGAGGTAGTGGAAAGTGATCCTTTGGACACACTTATTGAGTGCTGTAAAATCTACGCACATCCGAAGGATATCTGTGTGCTTCTTCTCTACGAGTACGGGGTTGGCCACCCATTGTGATTTCTTGATTCTCTGATGAAACCTGCTGCGAGTAGCCTGTCGACTTCGGCTTCGACTGCGGTTCTTTTTGGGCCGGATATGCGGCGCATTGTTTGCTTGACTGGTTTAGCATCTGGAAATAATTGGAGAGAGTGCTCGGCGAATTCCCTGGGAATACCTGGCATGTCGGCTGGACACCATGCAAATATATCCCAGTTCTCACGGAGGAATTCGACGAGCGCGCTTTCCTATGCGATAGGCAGACTCGACGAGACATTGACTGTCTTGGTCGGGTCAGTCGGGTGCACCTGATGCGATCTTGTGTCATTGGTGGCATTGAATGCTCTGTCGACTGCCACCTTTTTGTGTTCTGGCATAAGTGTTCGATCGTTGGAGACCGCTAGATCAGCGAGTGTTGCTTCCATGCCAAACATCTCAGAGATTTTGCTGAATTCTCGGTCGCAAGAGTCAGACTTTTGGAAGTTCCCTTGACTGTGATTACTCCTTTTGGTCCAGGCATCTTCAGCTGGAGGTATGCATAGTGTGGCACCGCCATGAATCGAGCGAACGTCGGGCGTCCAAGTATAGCATGGTATTGTGACTTCCAGTCGACAACTTCGAACTCAATCGACTCTGTCCTGAAGTGGTTCTTGTCCCCGAACGTTACGTCGAGTTGTATGGTGCCTTCTGGGCTTATTGCTTTGCCTGGGACGATACCGTGAAAGGTATTTGAAGACCTTGGCAGGTTTTCGACTGACCTGTTCATTTTGCGGAGCGTATCTGCGAAGATGATGTTTATGCCGCTGCCACCATCCATGAATACCTTGGACATGGCGTAGCCTCCAATTTGCGCGTCGAGTACCAGAGCAGAGTGCCCTGGACGAACAACCGATGGAGGGTGGTCCTCTCTGCTGAAGCTTATTGCGGTTTCAGAACCCTTCAAGAATTCAGTTACAGCGGGAGGTGACATGACCGCCATGTTTACTTGTCGAGTGCGAAGTTTTTGCTCCCTGTTGGAAGGGCGACCTTTCTGTATCATGTACATCTGCCCTTGGGGCGGAGGGTACTGTGGTTCGTCCACCCGAGGTACGGGCTGTATGGCACCCGCGAGATTTCCGCCTGCGGCAGGCTGTGGTGGTGGAGGTGGTGCCATCAGAACAGGCACATTGTTTGGCTGAGGCACGGGTGCAGGTGCTTGTGTGGCTGCTGCCTTTCTGAGATTTACGTAATCAGTCGCCATTTGGTCGAACTCCCTGCAGTTTCTCATCGAGTGATTGGAGCGCAGTTTTCCGTCTTCCCCCTTGTACAGGTGGAATCTGCAATCAGCATCCATCTTTTCTTCGAATGATCGCTCGGATTGTGCTCCGGTCGTGACTTGCGCCAGTCTTTCCTCTTGTAGCTATCACTGCGTTGGCCGCGGTCTCGACTGTCCCGCGATCATCTCGACTGTCCCGTCGATCATCTCGACTGTCCCGTCGATCTTCTGACCGTCGGTCGCTTCTGTCTTGGTCGTTGCGGGGTGTGGAGAACCCAGCCGCCATGAATTCGGGTCTGTCATCGTCGTAGTGACGTTTTGAACGCTTGCGCCTTCGGTCGTCTCTGTACGAGTCTCTGCGGCTTCGACTGCCGCTTTCATGATTGTCACGGGGTGAGGACCCGCGTGTGGTGCGCGCCATGTCTTCTCCGTCTGCCCACTCAGTCGCGATCATCAAGAGGTTAGCCACAGAGGTTGGCTTTTTGCGACCAAGTGCTTCTTTGAAGTCCGCCTGGCGAGTCCCATTATGAAAGCGTCCATGGCCATATCTTCTGAAATTACTCCGACTGAGTTGCGTATCTCAGTCCATCGTCTGATGTATGACCTCAACGTTTCGTCTGACGTTGAACGCAGGCTCGCAGCTCCTCGAACGTTTTTGGGCGCTCACATAGAGGCTCGAAGTTTTTGATGAAGTCAGTGCGGAAGTGATCCCACGAGTCGTATGTTGATGGAGGTAGGGCTTTGAGCCAGTCGCGGGCTGTGCCTTCGAGCATGAGTCGTATGTATTGCATGGCTGTGGTGTTTGTGCCTCGCTGGCACGCGACAGCCAGCCTGTAGTCTTCCAGCCACCCGAAGGTTCCTGTCGACCCGTGTACTTGGGCTGTTCAGATGTGAGTTTGAACCCTTTGGGCATCCGTGTCTCGCGGACGCGTCGAGTGAAGCACAGAGCTCCATGTGGCTCAGGCTCTCGATCAGAGTATGAGTCGCTACTGTAAGATCTGCGTGATCTGCTCCTGGACCTGCGCCTGCGAGCCGCTTCTTTCCTTCGAGTGGTGGCGGCGACCACTGTGATTGTGCTCTTCACGACGCGTGTCAACTAGGGCACGGTCTCGACTCCCCTGGAGTTTTGGAATTTGGCGTATGGCCTTCGCGCTAAGGCGAGTGATTTGATCTGTTGGCGATGTAGTTTTGCATTGGGGTCATCAGCTGGAGGCTTGATTGCCTCTAGGTATGCTGCAGCGGTAAAGAGAGCACCCGCAGCTGTTTTGGGTACTGGCACTCCCTCCTCGTCGTATGTCATGAAAGAGTTGCCTAAGTTGCGGGTGAGTGCCGCCCTCTCGTCGGCGAGAGGTGTGACAGCCTTGATCTGGGTCTTGTGTCTGCTCGCCCGGTGGAGCTCAGGGAGAGCTGTCTTCGCGCACTCGACAAGCTAGCTTGCTTTTTGCGTTCTTCGAGTGTTGCTCTTATCTGCTTCAGTCGAAGTGATTCCTGCCAGTTGAAGTACTGGAAGGTCAACATCTCCTCTTGTGTTGCGTCTGCTGGCATCATTGTGCACTCCTTGATGACTTTATCTGCTTTTGCTGCCATCTCAGCAGTAATTGTGAGATTTGTGACTCCGTCCGGCATAGTAACGTGCACGGGAATTCTGTAGGCCTGCGACTGGCCGCAGCATCAGATGATTCTGCGGCGAAGGCAACGTAGACCTGCTGGGGTATCACCCGAGGGTATGTGTATGTGTCTTCGAGTCCCCATGGACTCGACGTCGTCATCAAGGCTCATGTCGGAGTCGATATGCCCATCGAGTGGTCCGTCTGGACGGATCTCGCTGTCGATGCCTTCATCGCCTATGCTCATCTCGGCGTCGCGAAGTTGTTATGAATCTCGAAGTCGAGGTTGTTGTTGTTGGTGCAGATCTCGGAGTCGACGTGGTTGTCGATATGAGTTTCGGTTCGTCGAAGTCGCTGAGGAGATCCCGCAGTCGAAACTATCCTCGAGTGGGAGATCGAGCTCGGGATCGTTTGTGCGGTATGCTGATTCGGCCTCCTCGCCCTGGAGTTCTTCAATGAGCTCGTGCATCTCTCGTGTGGACATGGTTGTTGCAGACGAGCAAGCTTGGAGGATCGACGATGGTATGGACGCAGTTGATGGATCCGCAGTCGAAGGAGCCGCAACCGATGGAGCCTCGGGTGCGGAAGTCGCGAGTTGGCGTGGATCCGTCAAGTCCTGCACACCAAGCTTGTTGACGAAAAAATTGAACGAACCAACGGTTAAACCCAAACCTGACTCGAGATCGGAGAAGGCCTCCTGGAATTCTGGCGAGTGTGGCTCGAAATCCATCAGAGGATCCGATGCGCTTTTTGCGGGTGAAGCTGGCGTGTTGCCGTTTGTCGAGTGAGTCGGCGAGTTGCCGTGTGCCGCCTGAGTCGGCGAGTTCTGGTTTGTTGATGCAGCCGGCGAGTTGCCGTTTGTAGATCCGATCGGCGAGTCGCCGTTTTCCGATGGAACCGAAGAAACCGCGAGTCCAGCACTATTCTTTCCCACAGACGGCGCCAATTGACGAGGGGTACACTCATCAAATCCCATGGTTAAGGACCTAGGGTTGAGATTATGGGGAGAGAACGTGGTAGTACTGGTAGTTTCGTCGGCTGACAAGCAGAGGCAAAGATTTACCCAGGTTCAGGCCCCTCGGGTGGAGGTAAAGACCCTACTTCCTGCTTGTCTGTTATTGATCGCGTGAGATTATGAGGTTACAAGGTGGCTCCGGCGAGATGTCGATCTCGCTAGAGCTTTGGTGGTTTGAGTATGGCTTGTCCAGATCGGCGCCCCTCCCGGCCTTTAAATAGGCTGGGTCTCGGGAATACGTAACCGACCTGGTTTACATATAAGGAAAGTCCTAACCGACTATGCCTATGTCTAAATCTTGGAGGGTACTCCATCTTCTTTGGGCCTTCTGTCTTGTGCTTCGAGCAGGCCCTTCGTGATTAGGCCTCAGTCGTTACGTGCACCAGGTACCCTCAGGGGAACGTGTGCATTAGTTGGAGTAACGGGGGGTGGCTAGTGCAGTGAACGTGAGAGAAAGTTCTGCGATCCACTTGGGTTTTCTACCTTACTTTGTTGCCTCACTAGGGATAAACAAAAATACCATGCTACCGGAGAGTGGATGTGACCTTGGCCACTATCTCCATGACTAGATCTAGCATGTTCTTATTTTAACTTCATGTCATTGAACTCATTGCTATGCTCTGATTTATCTTAATTACTAAGGTGTTATGATTTAGTTCGCATCTTGGTGGAGCATAAGAGAGAGAACAACTTATACTTGAGATCTCTATGTTAGGATGTGATGCCCATATTATTAATAACTTGTCAAACCTTGTCTTGCCATCTTTCATGTTAATTTTAGTGTTCCATTGTCTACCACGTTATCAAGAGAGAGTGCATTTGTGAAACCATGAACCCCGGTCCATTTTTAATCATAAGAAACACCTTTCCAACACTTTTATCACCACTTTTGTTTGCTGCCATTATTAAATCCGAAAATACAAAAACATTTTTACATCTTGCATTCATCATAAAAACCCCAAAAATATCATTTATCATTACTACCATCATCCTTGCATATTTATTTTAGCATCATTGCATATTTACTACTGTTTGCATATTTATTTTATTATCATTCTCACACCTTGTGCTTGACAACCACTTGGTGAGGTTGAGGGCACAAAACAATTTATTTTGTTGCAGATTCTCAAGAGAAGGATAAGGAGATAACACCTGAAATACTGGTTCCCCGAGAGTTCGATATTAAACCCTCGAGTCAACCCTCGTGGAAAACTGTCTTCCACTACTACATACACTCTGCACTTGGAGTCTCAACCTAACCCATTTACTTTTCACGCAGGTAACCACACGAAGGGCCGTCAAGACCGTTTTCTGGCGCCGTTGTGGGTAACTACGTGAAGGGCCATCACATACCCATCCAATTGTCCAGCTGTGTGTATGCCTCATGGGTGTCCCCACCTTCCTAATCACTCCCCCACGTGGATCCAGACGACTGCTGACCGGACATAGACGGACGATATCCGTAGGGTCCTGCATGCAATATAACATTGAAAAACATGTAAGTATGTAGTCGTAGCCTATTGATATGGGAAGTAAAAGATAACAAGATACTTGCCCTGTGGCTGGGGTGGTGGACGAAGCACGTAGCCCGTAGTGGGACTTTGCTGTTGCCAGGACGAGCCTCTAGCCTGGTCAGGAGAGGGTGGCCTGGGCGACGGCTGTGGTGTATGACGAGGACGTGGGTGCTGTCGGTCCTGCTGGGGCGTCGGCTGCGTCTGCTGCCGCGGCTGCTGCTGCTGCTGCATCGCATGCACCAACGACTCTGCAGGTCTAGCCATGACGTTTGTTCCTCAGGCCCAGGTTTTGTGAGTGCCTTGATGGCGTTCAGTATACCAGCATGCCGGTCATGAAGGATGCACACATTCGGCTTATCTTGCACAACTGCTATTTTAAGCTGCCTGAAGAACCACGTCCAACTATCAGTGTTCTCGCTCTCCACAAAAGCAAATGCGAGTGGCACGATTCGATTGTTGCCGTCCTGACCAATGGCGGTAAAGATCTGTCCCCTATACTTGCCAGTAAGAAAAGTTCCATCAACACAGATGACTGGTCGACAATGACTGAAAGCTTCGATGCATACACTGGAAGAGAAGAACACACGATGCAACACCTTGACAGTCGGAAACTCTTGCATCCAGAAGTGTTTGATGTCAACATAGGTGCCTGGATTACGGGCCTGCAATGTCTGGAGGAGCCGAACAACTGAGTCATATGAATCCAGGAACGAACCAAATCTGATCTCCAGTGCCCTCTGCTTAGCCCTCCAAGCTTTCCCATAAGAAATTTTGTACTTAAACCTGGTAAACACCTTATGCTCAATAGCCTTCACTTCCATCGCTTTGCCCTGAACTATCTCCGAGTGAAGCAACCGAGCTATAAGCGTCGATGAAATGTTACGATGATCTTGAGGGATACAATCAATTTTACATGTGTGTTGTACTACGTCGCTCACTTTCCAGTTTATTCCCCATTGAGGGCGATAGCCATGCACCCTTCCAGGACAGTCTGCAACCTCACATTGCATTGTCAGATATTTTTTACTTGACACCTTGGTTCTAAATACCCTCCACGTCGACATTGCCCACTTAATGAATGCGTCTTGCAAATATTGCTTGTCGGGATATAGAGCACCCACGGCAATCTGGTTCTGGTGGTATTGCCAGGCAGAGTCATGACCATCGTTCACAGTCATTGACGAAGAGAAGTCATGACTCCATGACGCAGGATTAGGCACCACATGTTCGTCATCCGACTCGTCGGAATCATGGGCATAACCACTATCACCATTTGTATCTTCCTCTTCCATCTGGGTCTGCATATGCCCAGATTCCTCGTCTGCATCTGCCTCAACACCATCGTCATCTCCTACTTCTGCCTGGTTGTTCTGCCCTGAATCGTAACCACCACCTCCAACATCTTCCTGACTATCATCATGTCCAGATAAATGCATCTCATGGCTGCTCTGGCCAGGATCGTGCCCACCCTCGCCTTCAGGAGGGTTAACCTCCTTCGCGACAGGTATCAGTAAGGCGACAGGGGTTGTTCCTCTGCTTTCGCAACCTTGCAGCTAGCGCACCAACTGAGAGGTCCGATCTATTGGCCTCAAATAGAAAAACACCGGTGACCTTGACTTCGTCCACAATGCATGCACACCGACGGTATCTGTTTCAGGATTAAGCCCTAAACATCCTGCCAACCAATCTTTCAGCTGACTTATGGACCATGTTTGGGGGGAGTTCAGTTCCAACTCTGACCATCGAAACTGACCCAAATCAGCTCCCAACTCAGTTATTTCAACAGTACCAGGACCGTAGTAAAACAGACACTTCACTAAATTACTCATCTCGACAACCTAAAAATGTACCACTAAATAATCATTATAACCGGAACAACCACATACTTAATTATTACTACCGCGACAAATACCTAGTAATTTATACCGGATACTTCGCAATATCAATATCACTCGACTAACTTAACAATAATGCAAACCTAACTAATCTAAACCCTAATTAGGCAAAAATCGCATACCCTTGAAGCGTGCCTTAATTCAATGGAGGAGCAGCACCACCACCACCACGGCCAGAGCAGCAGAACCACCACCACCCCCTCTTGCTCGGCCTACACCAACGTCCACCGCATCTCCACCATTGCTCCAAAAAAAGCACCACCAAATCACCCCCACAACCTAACCCATCTGTAGATCGGAGTTGCCCTTACTCTCTAACACCTATAGGCTTAAGATTTGATGGCTGGATGGATAAATCACCGGGGGAGGGAAGAAATCGCCATGGCTGCTCGGGTTGGAAGAAGAAACAGAGAAGGACGTGAGGAGGAAGAAGAAACCCGTCGGCACTTATGCAGCGACTAATCGGCACCGGCCTGGCCGAAAGGCTAATCGGCTTGGGCGCGGCCGATTAGGTCCACTCGTGACCCGACAGGCCTGGCCCGCCATGTCACCTGGTCGGCTTCGCCCTGGCCGACAGGATCTAATCGGTCCAGAGGAGGCCGATAGGGGCCTATCGGCTTAGCCCAGGCCGATGCTGTATTATTTCTGCAAATCTTCAGATTCACGTAATATTTCCCGAAATTAATTTAAAAAATGTATTATTAAAAAATTTGGCGAGCATGGAGGCATGGACACACCGCTCTGTTCCGAAAAGAAGAAAGAAAAAAAGCAAATTGGACACATCAGTCAGTCCTCCTCAGTCCTCACCATCCTACTCTATCTCAAGCGTTCTCTCTCTCCTCAAGCCACGGTCCGCTCCACTGCCTCTCCGCCACCGGCGCCAAGGCCCGCCCCCTCCCCTGCATCCCCGCGGCCGGCGCGAGGACCTCTCCATACCCTGCATCCCCACCCACTCCCCGCTACAGCGAGCCTGCGACGACCAGCACCTCCCCCTGCCCCCCCGCTGCCTCGCCCTTTCTTCCCACCGGCGGCACACACCTGTTCCCTTCTTCTCTATATTCGTAGGTTCCAGTCACTGAAGATCACGATGAGGCAATGGAGATCCTTTGGAGAGAAGGTGAGCCAAGCTCGGCATGCTCGTAGAAGGCCAGACGACCCCAAGCTAGAAGCTGACGGAGGTCTGCATTAGATTCGCTGTGGCGGCTAACGCGCGCGTTTTGAGGGCTCCACGGCGCCGGCCTCCTCCTCCCGGGGACAAGCGTCGGTGAATCGTAGGAAGCGCAGAGGGATGCCGGTGAGGATGCCCTGCTCCATACCTACCGCTTCCGCGCCTCTTCAACGGTAACGCATCTTCACAAGGTTCGTCAGGTTCCCTCTCATTTCCGTAGATTGTGAATACCGTTCCATCTGCAGTTGCCTCTTCAGCTCTTTAGGGTCCACATCTATGATTCATTATAGTTTGAATTTAGCATCATCTAAAATTAATATAGAAGTGTGCTGATCATCAATCACTTATACCTTGGGACATGGCCAGGGTGTAAGTGGTACATTTTACTCGTCATTAAGCATTGTTGTTGAAACCAATTTCTTTTCGTTGGCTTGACGTCGTTTTTTTGGAATATCATCTTTATTTCGTGCATAATATTCTCTGTCCCTTTAATTATTCAGGGTCTGTATAGATACATTTGAAAAGTTAGCATATCAGCAATAGCAGTGTTCATCTTCCTAAAAACAGTAGGGAGTGGTTTCTGATAGTTACCCAAGGAGTGTGTGTTAATTATATCTTGAAATGGAGTGCGGGCACCCGCGCCATTGGGAGATGACATGTCGTTGCCATTGGGAGATGACATGTTGTCGCCTTCCAGTGAATATTCATGCCGAATTTTCTAAAAAATATTGATACCGTGGAGTATAAACATGAACAACACAGTCAAATTAAAGGTGTATTAAACCATAATAAAATATTTGGAAAATTGTAGTGCATGTGGTAATTATAGTACATGTTGTATTCTCTCGCACTAAACTTTAGAGGAAAAATACAAACTTGATTCATGTGAAGAGCTAACAACTTATATGTGCTCAAGATTTTGCCAGGTTAATTCCATGTCGTTGTGCATCAGGTATGCGTGGTGAAGATTATCCGGTCGATAAATTTGCTAGTCTCTAGCACTAAACTTTAGAGAAAAATACCTACCTTGATTCATGTGGGGAGCTGACAACTTTACTGTGGTCAAGCTTTTCCCCCGTTAATTCCATGTCGTTGTGCATCAGGTATGTGTGGTGAAGATTATCCGGTCGATAGGTTTGCTAGTCCACTACCCTGAATTTATCAACTCTATGTTATATGCTAGGTCGCGGCAAATTTGTGTATCTCCATGCTATGTCGTGCTGCTAATGGCTGGGTGGATAGTTGCTGATGCTTACAATTGAACCGGAGCAAAGAAAATGGTGATGCGGATGACTATTATTCCAAAACAGTAAGTGTTTTCTGCTACGCTGGTGGTAACTTGTGCGAAATAATCTGAAAATATATGTGGTGTGCTGGCAATTTTCTTCAAATTTGTTTAGAACAATCCGTGTGGGTATTTTTTTATAGATTTGCAACTACCAGCCTGATGACAGTTGTTTTATAGTTCAAATTTCAGAGAGATTTTTGCATAGAAAAATATTTGTATCCTGCAAGCAATAAAGTAACCTGAATCCAGTCTTTCTTTTTTGGAAGATCGTCAGTAGGAGAAGAGTAACTGGAGCTGAAGGTCGCCACCTGACGGCGTGTGCAGGGCGGCGAGGGCGCCGTCGAGAACACCTCGTGCTGCCTGGTGGCGATGACGAAGTCCAGGACACCTCATGCTGCGTGGTGGCGAGGGCACCGTCGAAGTTGCTGGTGGGCTGCGAGGGCGCCGTCGAGAAAGGCACCGATGGGCGCCGTGGAGCAAGATGCCGGTGGTGCCGGGCGGCGAGCGCGCCGTCGAATCAGGTGTCGTTGTCAGGTCCCAGTGGAGATTGACCTAACGGCCGTGCGGCGAGGGAGCCTGGTGGGCTGGTGGCGACGGACAGGGAGTCGTGGGGGTTGAGGGATCGATCAGTTTCTATATCTGCGTCGCTTCCGTGATTGCGGGGGGTTGGGATCGCGGGTTGTACTTTCAAAATTTCCTCCGCGATGGAAGTGAAGTAAATTCAGTCATTGCAAATCGCTAAGTGCACACAGGAGGCCTGATTGGTGAGGCTGAGCCAACGGTGGTTGACGTGTTTGGTGGGATAAGGGCGTAAGGCAACGTTGGTATTGGTTTGGTGTTGTATTGTTGGGGTGCATTTAGCCAAAGACCAGTTCGCTTGTTTAATAGCAATGGAGACTCGCGGGCAAATCGGTAACCCATGTCCCCATCAAAAAAAAGATAACCCATGTAAAGTGTGTGGGAACCGTTTTGAGGTAATTATTCTTGGACTCACATACGTGCAGTACGAGGATTTACTAATACAAATCAGATAAACGCACAGGACTGATTTTGCCCATCCCACATGAATACAAGAAGAATCGTTGGCCATGGTAAGCGATGGGCGTGTTGCATTGCACACGATTTATAAATCTTGTGCGATAACAGAGCCAATGCACGCGGTTTTTATAATTTAACCTATACGATAATGCAAGCATTGCACACGGTTTCCGCAGAACAAATCGTGTGTTTTTATCTTAGATCACATACACTTTTCTGTGTTTCCTCGTGTGTGTTGTTTTGTGATCACCCACGATTGTCTATATTAAATCGTTTGTGTTGGTTGTATCATCGCATATGTTTACACAAAACTAATTGTGTGCGATCAGTCCCAAGAGAACAGTATGTGTGTTTGAACGGCAACATTTTAAGAGTTCTTCCATATGTATCATGAAATCTATGATTGGAACCTTAATATTTGGATAAATTTGGAACTTTTAAATTGTGTGTTTGACCAACAACATTTTAAGAGTTCCTCCATATGCATCATGAAATATGTGATCGGTCAACTCACGTTCAATTTCAGAATGATTTGGTTTCTCGAATATGTGTGGACGCATGTAGCAAAACAATAGTTCTATCTTCTCAGATTGTGTGAACAATGTTTAAATATATTTGGTTGTAAACTATGTTATTTAAGTATATTGTGTAAGCAAATTTAGTTGATCTTGTGAAATATTTCATCTGCCGCTGATTAATTAAATGTATAGAATGACCGAAAATGGCAAAACGATGATAAATAGAAGAAAAAACGAACATAACGGACCAAATGGGTAGCTACGTTGGGTGTCATGGTCAAGAAAAAACAAACATGTTTTGGACGCCTGTCGACAACATCATGCAAACAGATACATTGCGTGTATGTTTAGATCGACCTGTTGGAGTTAACCTAGACACTCAGCCGCTCTAAGCGGCTCGAAACCTGCGGTTAGCTATATGGCTATGACAAGCTCGATCAATCCAGCTTCCCAAGGCAATTTCGGCTTGTCGACACCACGAAATCCTTGTTTCGGCCGGGCTGGCAGCCCATGTTTGTGGCTGCTTGTGCCAGCATGTGAAGGAGGGCAGGGTCCGGTCAGCTCCTATTTTCTGCGTAGCGCGGAGCCTGTGCCCTAGGCGAATCCTATTTGCCGACCAGGTTGGCAGTTACCACGCGCCGCACACTCGCTGTAGAGACATGGGCGTGGCCCATAGATCGTGATTTTGTTTTTTTCGACCAATTTTTTCTTGTTTTCTGTCTTTTTTTGTTCTTTTCCCGAAGTTCATGGTTCCTGCCTGTTTTCTCGGTTTTTCAAAAAAAATGTCCATTTTTGAAAATGTTCAATTTTAAAAAGGTTCATTCTTAACATGTTTTCAAATTCGAAAATGTTTAAGTAAAAAATGTTCGATTTTGAAAATTATTCGGATCTAAAAAATGTTCAGATCTGAAAAAAATAGATTTACAAAATGTTTTAGATTTCGAAAAAAGATTAGATTTGAAAATTTGTTCAAAATATTCAGATTTGAAAAATTGTTCAAATTCGAAAATTGTTCAGATGTGAAAGTTTGGTCAAAATATTCAGATTCAAAAACTGTTCAAATCGAAAAATGTTCAGGTTCAAAAAGATTTCAAATTTTGAAAAGTTCAGTTTCAAAATTTGTTGAATATTGAAATTTGTTCAAAATGTTAAGACTCCAGAAAAAAACATACAGAAATCGAAGGAAGGAAAAAATGGAACAAAAAAAAGTTAGTGGGCTGGCCCAACAACCCCGCCTGGGGTGTGTCTGGCCATCTCCGACCCAGCCAGGCCCGGCCCGAAAATACAGGGTCTGGGTGGCTTGGGCTTGCCCACGAGCGGACCTGGGCCTTAAATTTGAGCCCGAAGGTCAGATGGGCCTGAGTCTGGACTTTACATATTGGCATTTTAAGGAAGAAGCCTGGACCGAAGCCCGATGGGATTTTGCAGCCATTGGGCGGGCCTGGGCCTGGGATTTTGATCATGGGCTTTGTTAGGCCTGGCCCGGCCCATGGCCAGGTACCGTGTGCCGCATCTGGTAACGGCCGACCGGTCGGTGTATAGGACCTCCCTGCTCCCTACCGCCTGAAGCAATTCTTTCATAGGACGCACTCAGTGCGGCCCAGTAACCGTCCTGCTTTTTTGTTTAGCTTTTCTTTTTCATTTTCTATTTTTACAGTAATACATTTGAGAAATAGAAGAAAAGAACAAATTCGTTAAAAAAACTAAACAATACATATTTTAAAGTTAATAAAAATATTTATGCTATTTAAAATAAAAATGAGAATTTAATCTATTTGAACTATTTTTAAATATGAATATTTATGTTATTAGAAAGATTTTTAAATATGAACATTTATGTTATTTGAAAGAATTTTAAATATGAACAGTTATGTTATTTGAACAATTTTTAAAATATAATTTTTTATTTGAAAATTTTAATATGAACGATTTTAAAATAAGAATTTATACTATTTGAACAAAAAATGCTCACATATATTTTATTTAAACAAGAAAAAACCAAAAAAATAAACTAAAAAATAACAATAAGAAAAAAAAAGAAACCGGAAAGAAACAAAAAAGAAAACAAAATAAAGCTCCATTCGAGTGGGCCGGCCAACTGCCCCTAGGTGGGGTGCACGGGTGCGAGTACATATTGCGGCAACTAAGGATTTCCTTAGCTGGGCTACCCTGTTCAGCAGGGAGGCGATTCTGAACATAGACTTAACAAACTGTAAGGTGTGTTTGGTAGGTTGGTTCAACTCAGATATTCCCAACCCAACCCGCATGTGGCGGTTGGGTACTCTCTCCGTTTTTTAATATAACATGTTTTAGGTGTTACACATATTGTTTAGATACATACTAAAGTGAGTGAATATACATACTAAAATATGTCTAGATACATTTGTATATAGATGAATGTGTACAAAGGCTAAAATATCTTTTATTTAAAAAACGGAGGGGTAGCATGTTTTAGCTTACTCAACCCACCTTGTCACAACCCCTATTTCTCCCCCGTATCACAACGCCTCCTCCTCTTCGTAGCATTCTATGTTGACGCCGCCCCGTCCGTCCAGATATGTTGCGGCCTGCTCGTGCACGAGGCGGGGGGCATTGGCGAAGGACACCTCCTTCTTCGAGACCTCAAGGGCCTCCGCCAACGCTATGCGGTGTTCTGGCGTCGTTGAAGACGTGCGTTCGTCTCCGCGGAGGTCATCGACTTCCGCAATACCTCCGGGGGATCGACTCATCCGCCCCGGTGACAGTGGCCGCTTCGTCGTCGCTGCGGCCCATCCACATGGCCTGTCGAAACGCCCAAGCCGGGGTCTGGGGCGTCCGTCTCTGCGGGTTTGGAGGAGATTGAATCAACCTCCATCCGTCCCCATCCGGTGCAAACCTCCAGGCAGGTGGCGCTTGTACCGGCTACGCCGCTGACAAGCCCATCGATGTTGCTACTCTCCTCGAGGTAGACACGTACCTGCGCGAGGGCGCCGAGCGCATTGAATTGCGTGTATGACATATATCTATGCACTGCTGGAGCGAATTAGCGACTACATTGGTTGTTGAGCTGCGGAGCAAAGCTTGATCTATGCATGTCATCCAGCGACCGGAGGATGCCGATGCGAAGGGCGAGCTCTGATGACCCACAAGTATAGGGGGTGTATCGCAGTACTTTCGATAAATAAGAGTGTCGAACCCAACGAGGAGCAGAAGGTGCTGGCAAGTAGTTTTGATCAAGAATTCACTGTAAAAGCTAGCAGACAGGTTTTCAGTAGTATTCGAAACAGCAGGTAAAAACAGTGCAAGTAAATAAACGAGCGCGGCAACAAATGCAGCGAGTGGCCCAATCCTTTTGAGTGCAAAGGACAAGCCGAGTGTGTTACTTATAAGAGACAAATGTTCCTGAGGACACATGGGAATTTCGTCAAGTGCTTTCGCTTCGTGCAACTGGTTAATCTTCATTGTTTTGATAAGTGTTGTGTGGGTGAATCTATGCTAACGCACCGCCCTTCCTAGGACTAATACGCACTTGTGATTATACCCCCTGCAAGCATCCGCGAATGCAGAAAAGTAATTAAGATAAATCTAACCACAGCTTTAAACTCTGAGACCCTACGCTCCCTCGTGCACTATCTTACTAACGGGGGTTCAGGTTTCTGTCACTCCGGCAACCCCTCAACTAGCAAGCTAGGTACACGATGCATTCCCCTAGGCCCATAAAGGTGAAGTGTCATGTAGTCGACGTTCACATGACACCACTAGAAGAATGACACCACAACTTAAATATCAAACCATTAAATATTAACGCAGCATTATTTCACTACTAACAACATGACTTCCCCATGTCCTCAAGAACTACAAACTACTCACAAGACATCATATGGATCATGATCAGAGATGATATGGCAATGAATAACAATCTGGACATGAACACTAATCCACCAAACAAACTCAATAGCATCAATAACAAGGAGTAATCAACACCGGGAGAGTCTCCCCAATGAACTAGACAAGGTACAGCCCTAGATGTTACAGCAAGATGGATGTGGAGTCGGTGGAGATGATGGTGATGGCGCAGTGGATGATGGTGATGATGATCCCGATGAAGTCCAGCGTGATGACGATGACGATGGCGATGATTTCCCCTCTCCGGGAGGGAATTTCCCCGGCAGGATCTCCCTGCCAGAGAGCTCTTTCTCTCTCGGTGGTTTCCGTCCCGTGGAGGCGGCGGAATATTTCGTGGACGTACCCCCCGTGCTTAGGTTTTCGGGAGGCAGATATACGCGAAGAGGCAACCTGGGGGGTGGACCCAGGTGGCCACGCCATAGCTGGGCGCGGCCCACAGGCCAGCCGCGCCCAGGTGTGGCGTGGGGCCCACCTGGCTGCCTCCTTTTGGCTGCCTCCGGCATCTGACATTATAAGACCCCCAGAATTGGTTTCGTGATTTTTGGAGTTCCGCTGATATGCTGACTTGACGACGCTTTTTCCAGCAGAAACCTGACTCCGGAAGGATAATTCCCAATAATCATCAAACATGCAAAATAAGGCAAAATAACATAAGTATCATGTATTAATATGAAATATAAGGATAGATAATGACAAATTATGATATAAAATAGTGATGCAAAATGGACGTATCAACTCCCCCCAAGCTTAGACTCGCTTGTCCCCAAGCGAAAACTGAGCTCAGTAAACAAGTCCACATGTTTATGGAGTGAAGTGTCGATAATAAAGAATACGGACAAGAAGCATCAGTATTTACTCAGCTAAACAAGTCATTTTAAACAGCAGTCTCTACACATTCTACTTAACTTGGAACAAGTAATGGAACAACCACAAATAAAGGTACATTAAGCAAACCAATTGGATGTGGCAAACTGTGTTCTTGGTCAGAGAACAATCAACATTCTAACTTATCTTTCAAGAAGAGTCTTTATACTAGAGCTATATTGCAGAAATAGAGTTGCTCAATCATCACTGTTCCTTTCACATTCCAAAGAAAACTGTCAAAGTCATATTCTCAAAGATAAAACTTCATGTGCTCAAGCAAAGTAGACAAAACATGATAGGAAATATTATGAACTATAAATGATTGTATCTATAACAATTCGAGTGCTTGCTCGGGATAGAGGGAATAGGTTTACTGACTCAACAATAAATAAATGATAGGCCCTTCGCAGAGGGAAGCAGGGATTAAAACGTGTGCTAGAGCTTTTTAGTTCCCGAAGGCATAGAGAGTGTAAAAATATTGCTTTGAGAGGTGTATGCTATTGGTCAACAAATCAGTGGTAGAATCCTTGTCATCTTCCATACTAATTAACTTTTAGAGCGGTTCCGAGAGTTTATAGAACTGCACTTGTAACAAGCACTTATTGATGACACTCCTCCCAACCATTTCTTTCCACAAACCATGGCTTGACCGAATCCTCGGTTGCCGACCAACAATCACCGTGGAGGAGTGTCTATTTATTTATTTATTTATTTATGGGTGGACTAACCAGCTCTTTTAATGCAAAATAAAAGGTGGAGAAGCAGATGAAGCTGCCAATCCTTGTAAATCAGTTAGCATGGAAGATGACACATCTGCTACCACGTCCTTATGAGCTTGGTGAACAGTGACACAAAAAGGGATATAATAATAGTTTTGAATAGTTAAAGGTAGCACACGAGAAAATGTACTTGGAGTAGTGCGAACACTACATGATAGGTAGTTATGGTGGACACGAATGGAGTGCTTTGGTTCAGGGTTTTGGATGCACGAGAAGTATCTCCTCTCAGTACAAGGTTTTAGGCTAGCAAGGTTTAGTAGCAAGCACAAGAATTGAGAGAGACAAACACTTATAGATCTAATAGAACAACCATGCTATCTACTTTGTGGGCACAAAACACTTTAATTCAAGAATAATAAACTCATTGGCCAACAAAGAGGAAAACAATAGGGATAATGTTATTGCAACCAGTTCCCTCTTTTCTACTTAAGTGTAAAAAGTATTGATACTACTGACCAGTCTAAGTTTGCCACAACCAACTAAATTTACTTGCTGCACCCAAAGTGATGCCAATACTAATGTAACAAGATCAGCATATGACAAAGGACTTGCTGGCTAAAATAAAGTGTGCAGAAAGTAAAGATAAAGCTTCTCATTAATATTCCATCACAATAAACCTCACACCAACGGATACAACGATAACCAACTAAGGAGTGATACTCCACATTGCAAACTATCTCATATGATAACTTCTCTACTCATGGTACTAAGCAAAAATATAAAGATAAAGATAAAGATGGTGATACTGAAAACACCCCCCCCCCCAAGCTTGAAACAAGCTGGGAGTGTGTTGTTACCCATGGTGAATTACTCCCTGTCTGGTGATTGCGGTGATGATTGAGGCCCATTATTATAATTCTTCCACCAGAAAGGATTCCCATCAACAAAGGAGGACTTGGTTTCAAGGGTCCTGGCGCTGGCTCCCAGACTCATGCGATGAAACCTGGTTTCATACTCAAAATTTTGATTCTGCAGGTCATAAATTTGGGCCTGCAACTTTGTGGTGGACTGATGGAGCAGGAAGATATCATCCCATAACCTAGAGGTCTCCTCTTGGTGTTTATCCCTGAGCTCGGAGATGATCTTGTGATTGGCTTCTACACCACGCTCTATCATCTTCTGGTACCTAAAAACTTCATGTTCCACTTCTTCTAGCCTGGCCATGACATCTCCCTCCTTCTTCGGTCCTCGAACATCTTCTTGCACCATGACACCGTCAACCTTGCGCAACTCCTGTGGGTGCCTCTTCACCTCAGCCATGTATGGGTTGACGCTCCCCTTGAGAGGTTTGCCCTTCGGAGCTCCGGAAGAAGACATGGTGGATCTAAATCTTGATAGGAAACCTGACAGAAACTGCTCGAAAACAAACGCAACAAAAACACGAGATACGGACCTCGGGAGATCCGGGTAAATATATAGCGGAAAATAACGCGTGAAAAGGAAGCACAGGGCGAAGCGGAGTCGGAGGGGGTCTCCGAGGCGACCACGCCATAGCTGGGCGCGGCCCAGGTGGGGCCCGCGCCCTGCTGTGGCGTGGTGCCCTCGGGCACCTCCTCCGGCACTTATTCGTCTTGATATTTCCAAAATTGTATAAAAATAACTAATATAAAAGTTTCGAAGTAAAACGCGGACTTTTTCTTACCGAAACTCATACCTACTTCAAATCAGACTCTGCAGTTTCCTGTTTCTGAGTTTTAATAAATTCCTCCGGAGATACCATTTGAATAATATCAACATTTTCATTATAAGATTCTCCAGAAATATAATGTTTAAGTCTCTGCCCATTAACAACTTGAGGTTTGTCACCGTCAAGTGAATTAATTTTTATTGCACCAGAACGATAAACTTCTTCCACAATGTAAGGTCCTTCCCATTTTGAGAGTAATTTTCCTGCAAAAAATCTGAGACGAGACCTATACAATAAAACTTTATCACCTATGCAAAATTCTCTTTTTAAAATTCTCTTGTCATGCCATCTCTTAACTTTCTCTTTGAAAAGTTTAGCATTTTCATATGCTTCACTTCTCCATTCATCTAGAGAGCTTAACTCTAGCAACCTTTTCTCACCAGCTAATTTGAAATCTCTATTAAGCTCTTTGATTGCCCAATAGGCCTTGTGTTCTAATTCTAGAGGTAAATGACAAGCTTTTCCATAAACCATTTTATAAGGAGACATGCCCATAGGATTTTTATATGCTGTTCTATAAGCCCACAAAGCATCATTAAGCTTTCTAGCCCAATTCTTTCTAGACCTATTGACAGTCTTTTGCAAAATCAACTTAATTTCTCTATTTGATAACTCTACTTGACCACTAGTTTGAGGATGATACGGTGAAGCAATTCTGTGATTGACACCATATTTAGCAAGAGTTTTTCTAAAACCACCATGAATAAAGTGTGAACCACCATCAGTCATGAGATATCTAGGCACACCAAACCTCGAGAAAATAACATCCTTAAGCATTTTTAAGGAAGTCTTACCATCAGCACTAGAGGTTGGTATAGCCTCTACCCACTTAGTAACATAATCAACAGCAACTAGAATATGAGTATAACCATCTGAAGCGGGAAAAGGACCCATAAAGTCAAATCCCCAACAATCAAAAGGTTCAATAACAAGAGAATAATTCATAGGCATCTCATTACGTCTACTAATATTCCCAACTCTCTGACATTGATCACAGGTCAAAACAAATTTTCTTGCATCTTTAAAAAGAGTAGGCCAATAAAAACCTGATTGTAGAACCTTTTGTGCAGTTCTGTCTCCGGCGTGATGTCCTCCATAAGCACTACCATGGCATTTATCCAATATTTCCTTCTGCTCATGCTCTGGAACACATCTTCTCATAATACCATCAACTCCTTCTCTATATAAATGTGGGTCATCCCAAAAATAATGCCTCAAGTCACAGAAGAATTTCCTCCTTTGCTGATAAGTAAAAGTTGGAGGCAAATACTTGGCAACAATAAAGTTAGCATAATCAGCATACCAGGGACAATCATTCGAATTTACCTTTATAGAAGCCAACTGCTCATTTCGAAAATTGTCATCAACAGGAATAGGATCATGCATTATATTTTCTAATCTAGACAGATTATCAGCAACAGGATTTTCAGCACCTTTTCTATCAACAATATGCAAATCGAACTCTTGTAACAGGAGAACCCATCTAATAAGTCTAGGCTTAGCATCCTTCTTATCCATAAGGTATTTAATAGCAGCATGATCAGTATGAATAGTTACCTTAGAATCAACAATATAAGGTCTAAACTTATCACAAGCAAACACTACTGCTAAAAATTCCTTCTCAGTAGTAGCATAATTCTTTTGAGCTGCATCAAGAGTCTTACTAGCATAATGAATAACATTTAACTTTTTATCTACTCGCTGTCCTAAAACAGCACCTACAGCAAAATCACTAGCATCACACATAATTTCAAATGGTAAAGTCCAGTCTGGTGGTTGAACAATAGGAGCAGTTATTAAAGCCTTCTTCAAAATTTCGAATGCCTCTTTACACTCGTCATCAAAAACAAATGGAACATCCTTTTGAAGAAGATTGGTAAGTGGCTTTGAAATTTTAGAGAAATCTTTAATAAACCTTCTATAAAAACCAGCATGACCAAGAACACTACGAATACCTTTCACATCTCGGGGGCATGGCATTTTCTCAATTGCTTCCACTTTAGCTCTATCAACTTCAATACCTCTTTCAGAAATTTTATGCCCAAGAACAATGCCTTCATTAACCATAAAATGGCATTTCTCCCAATTAAGAACAAGATTGGTTTCTTCACATCTCTGCAAAACTTTGTCAAGATTGTGCAAACAGTTATCAAAAGAAGTTCCATAGACGGAGAAATCGTCCATGAAGACTTCCACAATTTCTTCACAAAAACCGTGAAAAATAGCAGACATGCATCTCTGAAAAGTAGCAGGAGCATTACATAAACCAAAAGGCATACGTCTATAAGCATAAGTACCATAAGGACAGGTAAAAGTGGTTTTCTCCTGATCTTCCTTTCTAACAGCTATTTGGGAAAAACCAGAATAACCATCAAGGAAACAAAAATGAGTTTTCTTAGACAACCTTTCTAACATCTGATCAATAAAAGGCAAAGGATAATGATCTTTCTTAGTAACCTTATTGACCTTACGAAAATCAATGCACATTCTATAACCAACTACAACTCTCTGAGGAATAAGCTCATCATTTTCATTAGGCACAACAGTTATTCCTCCTTTCTTAGGAACACAATGAACAGGACTAACCCATCTACTATCAGCAATAGGATAAATTATACCTGCTTCAAGAAGTTTTAATACCTCATTTCTTACCACTTCCTTCATCTTAGGAATTAAACGACGTTGATGCTCAACAACAGGCTTGGCATCAGGCTCAATATTAATAGCATGCTGACATATAGCAGGAGAAATCCCTTTTAAATCATCAAGAGTATAGCCCATTGCGCCTCTATGTTTCTTCAGAACTTGCAATAATTTTGCTTCTTCATCTCCTGAAAGTTTAGAACTAATAATAACAGGATATATTTTCTTATCATCAATATGAACATACTTAAGATTATCAGGTAAAGGCTTAAGATCAAAAACAGGGTCTTCTTTAGGAGGGGGCGCAATTCCCAGGTCCTCCACAGGTAAATCATGCCTAAGCATTTGAGGTTGACGCAGAAAGATGTCGTCAATCTCCCTTCTTTCTTCTGCAAAAACTTCACTTTCGTGGTCTTCCAAAAATTGCTGCAAAGCATTGTTAGGACCAACAGCAATAGAAGCAAGTGTTCAACTTGAAAGTTCTCATTAGGCATTTCAGGTTCATAATGATTCTTAGCAAATTTTGAAAAATTAAACTCATAAGACTCTCCATCGAATCTAGTAAATTTTTCTCTTTTTGACAGTCAATAATAGCACCACAAGTATTCAGGAAAGGTCTACCAAAAATAATAGGACAAGAGTCACTAGCAGCAGAACCGAGAACTAAGAAATCAGCAGGGTATTTAGTCTTACCACATAAAACTTCAACATCTCTGACAATGCCAACTGGACAGATAGTTTCCCTATTAGCAAGCTGAATAACCACATCAATATCTTCCAATTCGCAAGGATCAATTTCCTTCCTGATTTCCTTGTAGAGAGCATAAGGGATAGCGCTGGAACTAGCACCAATATCACAGAGACCATAATAACAATGCTCACCTATTTTAACAGAAAGCACAGGAACACTAGGCTTTCGAGCTCTTTTAGGATGTGTAACCATGTTAGAAGCTTCTTCACAAAACACAATATGACCTCCTTCTACATTTTCAGTTACAAGTTCCTTAACCATAGCTACTTCATGTTCTACACTAATTTGCTCATCAGGTTCCCTAGGTTTACGTTCACTTTTGCTAACCACACTAGCCAAAATAGAGTGTTCTTTTACTTTAACAGGAAAAGGTATTTTTTCAATATAGGGTTCTGGTATAATGCGATCAACAGTTTGAACTTCAACATTTTTAGCAAGAGCAAATTAGCATTATCTTCATAAGGTTCATGATACTTTTCCCAACCTTGTCTAGGAATATCGAGATACGAGGCAAAGGCCTTAAAGTAATTAACAACAACTTGAGAATCAAGACCATAAGTAGCATTAAAATTACGAAAACTATCAGTCTCCATAAAGGATTTAATGCATTCGAAATCATAATTTATACCTGACTCCCTACCTTTGTCGTTCTCCCATCCTTCAGTATTTTCCTGGATACGATCAAGAAGATCCCATTTATCTTCATCCTTCATACGAGTGAATGACCAAGAACAAGAAGTGTCCAATAAATCTTTATCATGATAGGAAAGTCTTGCATAAAAGTTATTGATGACAATATTACTTGGAATCCCATGAACAGGGCATTTGAGCATTAATAATTTCAATCTCCCCCAAGCTTGGGCAATACTTTCTCCCTCATAAGGCCAAAAAGTGAATATAGAATTCCGATCCTTATGAATCTCACTTGGAGGATAAAACTTGTAATAAAAGAGAGGGACAATTTCAGCCCAGCTCAATGAAGGACCATTCTTCAGCAGACTATACCATTCAGCAGCTCTGCCATCCAGCGACAGAGTAAATAATTTCCTTTTAATAATGTCCATCGAAATACCTGCACACTTGAACAAACCGCATAGTTCATGTATATAAAGCAAATGATTACCAGGATGAACAGTTCCATCATAGCGGTTATCCATAATACGTCCAACAATTTTCGTAGGTATTTTAAATGGAACAATCTCAGCAGATGGAGGATCATCTACTACCGTAGCAGTGGTAGTAGTCCTCCCAAACAGCGAACCAAATGGATTTGACTCCATAACAGTCATTACAGTAAATAATTTCCTTACCAATTTCCTTACCAATAGCGCTTCACTCCCCGGCAACGGCGCCAGAAAATAGTCTTGATGACCCACAAGTATAGGGGGTGTATCGCAGTACTTTCGATAAATAAGAGTGTCGAACCCAACGAGGAGCAGAAGGTGCTGGCAAGTAGTTTTGATCAAGAATTCACTGTAAAAGCTAGCAGACAGGTTTTCAGTAGTATTCGAAACAGCAGGTAAAAACAGTGCAAGTAAATAAACGAGCGCGGCAACAAATGCAGCGAGTGGCCCAATCCTTTTGAGTGCAAAGGACAAGCCGAGTGTGTTACTTATAAGAGACAAATGTTCCTGAGGACACATGGGAATTTCGTCAAGTGCTTTCGCTTCGTGCAACTGGTTAATCTTCATTGTTTTGATAAGTGTTGTGTGGGTGAATCTATGCTAACGCACCGCCCTTCCTAGGACTAATACGCACTTGTGATTATACCCCCTGCAAGCATCCGCGAATGCAGAAAAGTAATTAAGATAAATCTAACCACAGCTTTAAACTCTGAGACCCTACGCTCCCTCGTGCACTATCTTACTAACGGGGGTTCAGGTTTCTGTCACTCCGGCAACCCCTCAACTAGCAAGCTAGGTACACGATGCATTCCCCTAGGCCCATAAAGGTGAAGTGTCATGTAGTCGACGTTCACATGACACCACTAGAAGAATGACACCACAACTTAAATATCAAACCATTAAATATTAACGCAGCATTATTTCACTACTAACAACATGACTTCCCCATGTCCTCAAGAACTACAAACTACTCACAAGACATCATATGGATCATGATCAGAGATGATATGGCAATGAATAACAATCTGGACATGAACACTAATCCACCAAACAAACTCAATAGCATCAATAACAAGGAGTAATCAACACCGGGAGAGTCTCCCCAATGAACTAGACAAGGTACAGCCCTAGATGTTACAGCAAGATGGATGTGGAGTCGGTGGAGATGATGGTGATGGCGCAGTGGATGTGGTGATGATGATCCCGATGAAGTCCAGCGTGATGACGATGACGATGGCGATGATTTCCCCTCTCCGGGAGGGAATTTCCCCGGCAGGATCTCCCTGCCAGAGAGCTCTTTCTCTCTCGGTGGTTTCCGTCCCGTGGAGGCGGCGGAATATTTCGTGGACGTCCCCCCGTGCTTAGGTTTTCGGGAGGCAGATATACGCGAAGAGGCAACCTGGGGGGTGGACCCAGGTGGCCACGCCATAGCTGGGCGCGGCCCACAGGCCAGCCGCGCCCAGGTGTGGCGTGGGGCCCACCTGGCCCACCTGGCTGCCTCCTTTTGGCTGCCTCCGGCATCTGACATTATAAGACCCCCAGAATTGGTTTCGTGATTTTTGGAGTTCCGCTGATATGCTGACTTGACGACGCTTTTTCCAGCAGAAACCTGACTCCGGAAGGATAATTCCCAATAATCATCAAACATGCAAAATAAGGCAAAATAACATAAGTATCATGTATTAATATGAAATATAAGGATAGATAATGACAAATTATGATATAAAATAGTGATGCAAAATGGACGTATCAAGCTCCTCGTCGTCGTAGACGGAAAAAGAGCTAGAACCTTCCTCCGCCGCAAGAGCATCCCAATCGACGCTCTCCTCGGAGCTAGTCATGGATCAGAGAGGGGAGCGGAACGGACGAGAAACGAGAAGAATGAGGAGTGGACTGAGAAATGAGTGAAGCTAGGATTCGGCCGTGGGAGATATGTGGGGACGGAGGCGGGCCATCATGGGCCCATCCTACGTGGCGGCCATGTCTGGACGTGCCCAGGCTGCCCCATATCCGCTCCACACATGAGCTGGGTTTAGGCCGTGCGAGATAGTCCGGACAATTGGGCTGGATTTGAGATGCGCGGTTGGGTCGCATATGGCCCGGTTGGGATGCTCTAAGTCCCCCTGGAAGGCATGCCTTGAGTAGAGCGAGAACTATGACGTCGTGATCATCTCAATTATTTTGGGTTTTTTCAATCCCAATTAGGACTCCTTTGATTCATAGGATAGGGAAAGTGTAGTAATAGGAAACTCATAGGATTGGTATAGCATGTCTAGTTTAATCCTATGGGAAGAGAAAGTTACTTTTATTGGTGAAGAAATTTTTCTATGAGGTTGGAACTCATGTTATTTTCCTATAAAGTTTGTACTATAAGATTCCTTTAGTAATTTTTCCTGTGAGATATAGATATAATCCTATGAATCAAATGACTTGGAAGGAGCACATTACCATAGGATTTCAATCCTACATCAATCTTTTGAGAGTCCTTTGAATCAAAGAAGGCTTACTCTGTTTTATGCTGCAAAGGAACGCTCTTTTTTATTCTTAGAACACCATTATTGTCAGGCTTAGCGTTCGTTACGTACAACAGTTATAAATTCAACCGATGAACTCGCCATACAATTATGCCATTCTCGTGGTATCTTCGTAAGAGTGTCATTTTAACCAAGGATAATCTTGTCAAACGGAATTGGCATGAAAGTACAAAGTGTATGTTTTGTTCTAAACAAGAGACAATAAAACACTTATTCTTCGAATGTGATTTCGCTCGTTCTATATGGTCATCCATCCAAATAGCATCTAACTTATATCCACCCAAGTCTGTTGCAAATATCTTTGGCAATTGGTTACATGGGATTGATAAGAAGCTTAGAACGGTTATTAGGGTGGGAGCGATTGCCGTTATATGGTCGCTATGGCTTAGTAGAAATGACAAGGTTTTCAATGACAAAAATGTTTCTCTTTTGCAGGTACTCTACCGATGCACAAGTACTCTCCGTACGTGGTCCACCTTACAGCGTGTGGGACATCGAGACCTCTTTACGGAGGCGTGTGCACGCTTGGAGGAGGTGGCAAGGGACATTTTGTCACAACATGGGTGGCCGCTTGATCGCCGGATTGGTCCTCCATAGGCTGTTCAGCTCGCCCTGACATAGGCGTTTTACATTTCTCTACTGATTGTAATCCGTCTATTCTCGCACTTCCTTTTTACTTGGTACTTTGGTTGCGGCTGTGTGTATTTGTTATGCAGAGCCCAGGTATAATACTTGAACTCTTGAGTAATAAAGCCCTTTATCTAAAAATACAATTATGCCATTCGGCACACAACGAAGATAAACAAACGAACTCTGAATCCCTGCTGAACCATGTAACCTCTGCTCCCAGTTTCTACTCAAATTACCAAGGGAAACAAACCAGTGACTACGCATGGTTGGGCGTATCACGCTATCAGCATCAAAGCTGCGTTACAATCCCCGAACATAAATTGCAATATCAACCATAGCAAAAAGAGAGGAATAACACATCGCTCACGCACGCACACCTGTTAGCTCTGTTCACCCCGCGGACGTCACGCTCAGCTCAAGACGCAACGCCGCCGACGAGGAGGCGCCGCCGCTGTCCAGCCGGTGCCTCCGGTCAGCGATCACGACGGCGTGCCCGCGCGCGAACGCGAACGCACCCGTGCCACCCACCACACGGAGCGCCTCCTCCCCGTCGCCCTTCTTGCTCCTGGCCGCCTCGACGCAGAGGCCGCCGGACAGCCCGGGCGCGTCGAACGCCAGGTGCACCGTGTCGAACGCCGACATCCCGCGCTCGCCCGGGAGAACGAACCCCGAGGCCGCGCCGACGGTCCTCGACGTGGTCTCCGGCCCCGACGTGATCCGGTGGCGGAACAACAACGCGCTCGCCACCTGTTCGTCTTCCTGCGCGGCGCCAGCTGCTTGATGCTGCTGCCTCACGGTTCCAGCTGCCGGATGGATGTACACCGTGATGGCTCGGCGGCCCTGAGGGGACTTGGTGGGCCGGTGAGGGACGGGGGATACGGTGGCGAGGAGGACGACGGCGAGGACGGCCGCCGCGATCACCACGCAGAAGATGACCCTGCCTAGCATTATTTACGGCCGTCTCATCTTCCGTACTATAATGATTTGGTTCTGATTAGGTTGGGAGGGCAAATGCAAATGCAGCTGGGAGTGGTGAGCGTTCTAGCGATTGCGCTGCAAACAGAGTGGTTGCATTCTCTACTTTACTTAATCCATTATGACGGGTAGAGTCAAACATAAACTAAACCATTGGGGAAAGGGCGACGTAGGTTAAGCGAAAACTAATGCTCGAGGTGTTAGTGGGGTTGGGCACTTGGAACAAACAAGTGTGCAAGTGCAACAAACTGGTTCTGCTTTTCTTCATGCGCACATTTCAAATCGACGGGTAGAATTTTCGGTATGAACTCATGAAAGGTCAATTGGTTGTTTCTTTTCGAAACGGGCCGTTTCAAATACCCCCAACACCCACACACACAGAGACACACAGAGACACACACCTGCCCGTTGCCTAGCGGTGGGCGGAACCCTAAATCGGTGCTGCCACCACCCCATTCCTCCACCTCAGCCTCCCTCGCCGGCACTCGATAATGCAGTCGGGTAAAGCCGCGTGCAATGGTTGGCGGCGACGGGGCTCCTGCTCCTTCCCCCGCTGGAACCTTGCGGTTTCGGGATTGTAGGAGCTCAAACCCGTTCAATTTGGCTGCTTCTTTGGCGATTTCGTGGTCGGTGGTGCTGATCTGGCTAACACGATCTTTGTCGGCACATCAGGGAGCCAAGGCATGGTGTGTGTGCGCGGTGCTTGGCTCGGCTGCTCAATTCTGATAACTTTGATGATGGACTTTGCGATCTCTTCGTGGCGGTTGTCGAATAACCCGTGGTGGGTTCTCGCTGGGCTAAAACCTTGTGTGGCACCCCGAAAGCCGGGGATGCGACCCTAGAGCGGTGGGAGGAGCTAGGACACTGCCCCAACGCTGGCTTCTTCTAAAATGATTTCGCTCGTTGGCTAGACGGTGTGTGGCCTGAGGCTAGCATGCTTGTCGAGCGGTGGCTCCGGGTTTTGCTTAAGCTATGTTGCGTTGAGGTGTTTGGCTGTCGATTTTGAATTTTTTTATTGCTTGAGCGATTTGGTTGTCGACTGGTGTGAGGTGCGGCATCAGGACCGGTTTTGTTGCGTTCTTGTTGTATCGGTTTTTGGCTCGGTTGTGTCACTTTTTTCTACATATCAATTTCGGCTCGGTTGAAGAAAAAGTACAAAATCTGTCCTAGATCATTTTTTTTCGAAAAAGGAGGGAACGCCGGCCTGTGCACGTGTGGCTACTGACTACACTCTTTGTTGGCCCCACTGGGTAGTCTAGATTCATATCATGTTAACCTAGTGATGCCACTGCCTCACTGGAAACCAATATTTTCTGACTCGACTAGAAACGGATCTCGCAGCCATGGTGGTACTGTGATCCTTTTCCAAATATGTGTCCCAGACGACCTCCCGTGTTGATTATCATGATTCATGATTCTCTCAGGTGGGGCAGCGAGCCGATCGAGTGGTGACGCAGCTACTGGACAAGAATAGTTTAGGGCATGGTTTGGTTAGGGAGATTTCAGATCACTCAAATCAGAAGCGAGTACAAATTGCAGTATCATATCGATCATGTGGTGCAAATACCACCACACGATTTCGCTAACAGTATACAATTAGCTTGGACACCAGCTATGTGACTTGGTTATTTGATTGTAAAATAAAAAAGAGGAAGTGTGAACAGCAACGTACATCAAACCCTCGCATCCGCCACCAATTCAATTCAGATCAAAGGCTTGGCCCCTACAATAATGCACGCAAGAAATAGCAACAAAAGCAGTGCAACCAACAGAACTGCAATCCAACGCAACGAGGACCTCCACTTATGATTGGAACTAGCTAGGGCCATGAAGAGATCCATGCAGGGCATCCAGATCAGATTCAGACATAATCAAGAACCGATCATTGGGCAATGTTCACTGCACTGTGCCCAGTCAGTGGATCCCATCAAGATCCCTCTCTCGCACAAGCTAGGCATCATCTCATCATGAGCGTGGATTAATCTAAACAACAAGACAGGATGCCGTCCTCTTCCTTCCTCTCCGCTACAGTTCCAGAGAAAGGCGATTTTTGAGAGTCCCTCGTCGTCTCATCCTCGCCGCCGCTGGGGCGTGGGTTCCTCCCTCTCCGTCGGCCGCTTCGGCGGCGGGAGGGTGGGGGAAGCCCGTCCCACGGTGTGTACATAGGGTAGGGTACGGTGGGTGTCCGGCCGGCGGCGTCTGGGAGGTGGAGGTGCTGCCGGTGCAGGTTTTGGTGTCGGTGCGGCCCCCCTTCGGCGGCGGTGCTCCATGGAGGCCGGTCGTCACGCGCGCGACTTCCCGAGCCCGGAAATCGGTGGATTTCGTCGGCTCCTTCCACCACGGCCAGATCCGGGGGCGGCGGATCGGGATGAGCAAGTTTCGGGGGTGTTTGCTTCAGCTCTTCGCGGCGGCGGTGGCGGTGTCGGCAGTAGTCGTTTCTTCGGAGGCGGTGCTGGAGACCTCCCGTCTGTCTCATGGTGGGCTTCGACGACCAAGGTTGGGAGCTTGGGCAGCGGCGCGTCAATGGCAGCTTCGTCGTCGTCTCCGTTGCTGGGATCCAGTGGACCTCGTTGTAATTTCTTTTTGTTTCTGGATCTATCTGTAAGTTCGTCGAGCTGATGTAACTCCTCTGTCCGCAAAAAAAAATCTAAACAACAAGACAGAGAAGAGGGGAGGATAGGGGATCTGCACAGAAGTTCAGTGCCACTGTGCGGTGCACTTGGTTTGGGTGAGGCTTGAGCCCAGCCACGACCACCTTGGCGGGCACACGCATCATCCTCCCCAATCGAACAACTGGCCGCTTGGATCTTGTGTCGGCGGTTGGACTTGGACCAGCCAATCGCTGTTTGCCCAACTAATCACTTTCCTCCGACGCTGAATTTTCTAGAGGGAGAGAACGGGTGGCAAATTTCGAGCCAATTTGCGCGCTATAGGAAAACTATGCGTGCTCGACTAGGCTCGAAATTGACTGAATTTTCTAGCTCGACTGGCACGAAATTTGTTTTAGTAAATTTGATAAAATCTCGAGTTGGCTTGAGCTCACCTCTATGAAACTATGAGAGTTACTCTCTCCGTTTCTAAATATAAGATGTTTTACCCTTTGTCCACATTCACATGTATACAAATCTATGAAACTAGTGTATATTATGCATCCTCCCCGATCGAAGAACTCACCGCTTGGATCTTGTGTCGGCGGTTGGACTTGGACCAGCCAATGCCTGTTTGCCCAATCACGTCCTTCCGACACTGAATTTTCTAGACGGAGAGAGTGGGATGGCAAATTCGTGGGCATCACAATACTCCTCCGATCTGTAGGACATGATTATTTTCTTACGTCGTAGTAATTTGGGAGGTTATGTACTACACATTCTTAGTTGGTGCGGAGGCCTCAGTGCTAACCAAATTCTGCCATTGCTAGGTGTTGTTTGATTTTTTTTCCACGTGTACTTGTAGCATCTACTAGTTGATACTAATATAATCTCTTCATCGGAATAAACTGTGTAATCCATTATCCATAGTACTCTTTGGCTTGATGACTTGATCCACTGGGTTTCTTCTTTTTCCAAAGTGGTTCTGGGTTGCTTCTGACGCTTGCTAACATTGTATTGTGCATAACAACATGACATAATGTTGAAATAACATTTGATGGCATTGAACGGCATGTACCAACAAACACCTATAGATTTGTTTCCCGAAAATTAAAAATTGTTACAGCGCAAAAAACATTGGCTCCTACTCCCCCCGTTGCTAAATATAAGCCTTTCTACCTTTTTTTGGCACACATGTACATAGACTTACATGAACTTTACACTAAAATATATATAGATTCATGTGTGCACAAAAAGCATAGAAAGGCTTACATTTAGAAATGGAGGGAGTACTAGATTTTGTTCCCCTCGCAAAAGACAATTGTACCTTAATTTTTTTCCTGAAAGCTGAAAGCAGTAAGATATCTTCCATTTCACTGAAGGATAAGGGATGTTCGACCAAAAGCCAATGAGTTTAATTTGACATCTGAGCTTAGTTCGTAAGTTTTTGAATAAGAATTAGATGATCGGCTCATATAAATTGGATCCTGTAAACTCGAACCTTTATATTTTTACAGATATAGATGAACGCTGAGCTGTAAACTGGACGGCAGTCGGCAGGTTGATGCAAAGCTGTACAACAGTAAGATGCGATGAGAACAATCAATCGCATATGGCATATATCCTTAGAAAGGTCTATCGAATCGTGATCCATAACGTCTACTAGACGTACAGAGTTCCTCCCGACACGGCTATGGCGATCGATGGTCACGCATACATGCTCGATCAGCTGGACTCAACGCCCAGGTCGCACAGCTGAACAGGGTTACCGATAGATGGTGCGCTGAGGGAGACGTTCCAACGCTAGCTGCTGACACTTATTCGGACGGAGCTAATCTATCAGCATCCCCTCATCAGAATTCAGAACTGCACCTGAGCCCAACGCCTCTATCGAATGGAGCGTAGAAATGGATTTGGACAAGGACTCATTGCACATGCGGCGTACGAGCGGCCGCTGTTTCTATCAGAGGAGACCGGCTGAAATTATTGAGGCATGGCTGTAACAGGAGAGGCGGCAATGTGTTCGTGCATGTGCGGTCAGCACAACGTAGCAACCCCAATTGGAAATCTAAGTAACTGTTCAGTGAAGAAAATGGATAATCATATCGCCCCGTTTTGTTTCCTTTCTCGACAAAGTGTCGACAATAGATTGCAATGTGCAAATGGGCAGATGCATCTACGCATGCAGCATAACAGGAGCAGCGTTAACAGTTACGTGAAGAAAAGACGCTTGCAGATGCATCTCTGCATCGATTGATGCATGCGGCTGGAATTGGTTGCACGGGATTTGTACAACCGGTTCAGCTGGCGTTTTGATCTTAGGATTTCATGTTGATGCAGTGTCATTTCATGTTGTCCTTATGTTTTAGATGGTTGATACATGTATCAACCCTGTGTGACCCATGATGTAATCATCTGTAAGACGTGAACTTTAATAAATTCAATAAAAGCCACATGCATCAATCGATGCAGAGGCTGGGGCGACCCCTTTTCTAAAAAAAACTCTCGGTTTTGTTTCCTCTATCGACAGACTGTCGACCCTCGATTGCAATGTGCAAACGGGAGAATGCATCTACTAACCAAGTAGCCATCTGCGGCATTGCCGTATAGTTCGTACTGTGCCCCGTAGGCGCAGCAGGAACAGCTAAGCCGGCCGGAGAGATCCGCGGAAAACGGGGCTTGAGATAACAAGCAGGCAAGGGAGTCACATTGTCACATCAGAACCCACATGCTAATGAAAACGATTCCCATCTGTGACAGCGGCACAAGATAAGAGAATCCCAATCTTTGTTAAAATCTCCCTGCTGCCGTGAGCCAACCGTTTCGGCTTTGAGCCCTCGTCGTTGATCGGACGGAGAGCGACAGGTTTCACGCGTCAGTTAAAACTTGGATCCGGCCGGCGAGCACATGAGCGGGAATCCGCCGTGTCCCTCCGGTGTCGGTACGCCGGAGAGCAGAGGCGAGCTGGCAGGAGATTCTGCCAACAGGAGGGACCTTTCTTCTTCCGCGTGTTTACACTCGATTATGCGGCTGCATGCGGTGCATGATGGGCTTGACAGCAGTTTGATCCAAGTTTTAGTTAAACAAACAGACGTTTGCCGCTGTGTTGGAGTGCAGCAGTAAATTAATCCAGTCGTTTGACTACAAGCCTGGCGCTGCAGAGCAGATGAAATGTGTTTGGTAGCAGCCTGGTTCAGAGCACTGATCGAGCTGATCTGAGCACAAGTTGGGAGTTGCGCTAACTGCACGTGAGCATAATGTCTTACTAACCGAGCTGTGAGAAGAACAAAGAAAAGAGATAACAAACTGCCCATTTTGAACATTCCCTCATTCGCCATCTATCGTCCAGCCTCGTGAATTGTCACAGCTAGACAACAGAGTAACAATGGTGAAGAAGGAACTGAAGAAGATGCTGATGATTCAAGGACTGGATACTGTCATGGCGAGCTCTCAGGACATGATTTTCTTCCAAGAGAATTAATGAGATGCGGGTAGGACCGCGACTCCGGCTAGGTGCGTCGCTCCTGTTACGGATGATTGGAGTGGAGGTGGTTATCCACGCGGGGAGAGTGTCGGAGGAGGAGGAAATGCTGCCCGATCCGCGCGCACGGACGGACGCAGCGACTTAAAACTGTGATGATTCGTTCGCCCGTCCATTCAAATCTTGCAGGAGGGCCAGTGCCAATTGTAGAAGGATAGAGAGAGATTGGTGGAATCGTTGTTTATTGCTTGAGCCCCATGAACATATATATAGGAGTACAATGATCTACTTGAAGTACAAGGCAAGATAGAATAGAATCCTACTCTATCTCATATTTCCTAAATAACCATGATACTCAACATCCCCCCGCAGTCACAACGTAGCGACGCAGACGGTGAGACTGGAGAAGAATCTGAAGACGGAGCCGACGGACATCCCCACCACAGTCGTAGCGGTCGGCGCATCGCAGAAGTTGTGGCTGGAGTGGTAGCCGATGAGGTTCCCAAGCAGGCGGTAGCCCTTTTGTGCCGAAGTGGAGGTAGCCGAGAGCGTAGGGTGGTGTAGCCGTGGTCGAGGTAGCCGTGCGAGGGGCGCCGTGGTCGATGTCGAGTCGGGGTTGCCGGTGTCGAGGGAGCCGTCGTGGAGCCGCGGGCGCAAGGGTGCGCCGGTAGTCAGGGCGCAGTGGCGCCGGGTAGTAGATGATGTGGACGAGGCGTCGCGCCGGGTTCGCAAAGCATGGGGACACGTCGTGGACGAAGACACGCATCGGTGTTGCCGGCACCGAGCATGCGTAGGGGCGGTGAGAGGATGCGGCGTGGATCAGCGAGTCACAGCGGCGCGTCGGAAGAAGCGACGTGGCTCGGCGAGCTGCAGCGGCGCGATGATGGTAAGTTAGTCGATGTTGACGAGGCGCCGCACCAGGCTTGCCAGACCCGGGGACACATCGTAGACGAAGGCACACGGCGGTGTTGCCAGCACCGGGCATGCGTAGACGGGGACCAGTACAAGCTGTACGCCATGTCGAAGGGGCCAGCAGAGGAGGACTCGACGACGGGTGCGGCGTCAATCGGCGGGGGGTAGAAGGTGCCGATGTCGCCCGCGACTCTCGGAGTAGATGAAGTGGTCGGGGAAGATGACGGCGACGCTGGCGATGAGCAGGTACTGGACGAAGACGAAGATGCGATCGGCGACGGCGGCGGTAGCCTGTGAAGGGCCACGGCGGTCACGTGTAGAAGCGCGGCGACGGTGCTCAAAGTAGGCGAAGAAGAACCCGACAACATGACGAAGACCAAGCGCGGACGGTGGCGTTTCCGCGCCTAGGGAGGCGGCGCAGCGCATACCACGTAGAAATCGACGCGCGGAGACGGCGGAGTGGACCGCGTGCCGCGGAGCTACGGCCCGAAGGGGCGACGCAGCGGCGGCGCGCGTATCGGGGGCGACGGCGGAGAAGACCTCAGGGAGGCGGCGTGGACCGCGTGACGCGGCGCTACAGCCCGAAGGGGCGATGCAGCGGCGACGTGCGTGTCGGGCAGCCACGGGGACGGCCTCGGGGCGGCGGCGTGGACCGCATGCCGCAGCGATACGACCCGTAGGGGCGACGAATCGGCAACGCGCATGTCGAGGTAGCCGCCCTGAGAACCATGGGGAGGTGGCGCTGCGGCCTGAAAGGGCGACGCAGCGGCATCCCATTGCTGGATCGGTGGATAGGCGTTCATACTTGGACGATCTTCACGGGATCCCGCGGAGGCGCACGCGGGCGACTGATCAGGTCGGCGGCATTGCGTGGATGGGGCTGATCGCGGGCGGGCGGATGGCCAATCCGATCGCCCGCGAGGTGGATGTGCTGCTCGGTGATGAAGGCGTAGGCCGGCGCAGGCGACGTGCGGCGTTGACGCCCAAGCGTGCGGTCGGGCAACCACGGTGGAGGTGCCCAAGCGGCCGACGCAGCGTCGTGCGTGAGGTGGCCACGATGGAGGCGGGGTGGCGGAGGCGTCCGAGCAGAAGATGGCGTCAATGGTCGACGCGGGCGAGGCGTGACGCCGGCGCCCAAGCGGGCAGCCGGGCGACCGCGGCGGACGGCCCGAGCGGCCGATGCAGCGCCGTGCATGAGGCGACTATGGTGGCGGCGAGGAGCGGAGGAATCCCGATCGGAGCAGGGGCGGCGACAGCCGGCGAGGGCGACGGGCGAGCTGAAGCGCGGAAGGCGGCCATTACGGGTCGCCGCATCGCGCGAAAGCCGCCGAGGCGGCGCGCGAAGCCGTCGTGTCGGGGAAGAGGCCGGTAGTCGCGCCGGTGTCGGAGTAGAGGCGCGTGAGAACGACGGCGGCGGTGGGCGACGCAAACCGATCTTAGATCGGAAAACCAAAAAAGAACGCCGAACAAAGACGACCGGCGCGAGAGAAAAACCTCGATCAAGCGATCGGGAGAAAAGACGCTAGGGCAGCCGGTCCACAGGACCGGCGGACGAACCCTAGGTACGGGCGGCGCGGCCCCCGGCGGAGATCATGGAGGTCGACCTCGCCGGGGACGCGCGGTGCGGAAGCGGCGGCGGCTAGGGTTTAGGATCGAAATAAGGCTGATACCATGTAAAAGGATAGAGAGGGATTGGTGGAATCGTTGTTTATTGCTTGAGCCCCATGGGCATATATATAGGAGTAGAATGATCTACTTGAAATACAAGGCAAGGTAGAATAGAATCCTACTCTATCTCATATTTCCTAAATAACCATGATACTCAACACCAATGAGGCCGAGCATGGGCTATCTTCTCTATTCTTGGTGCTCCTAGCATGGCCGTCGTCGATCTGATGGTTTCGCCATCTGGCATTGTGTGGACGATGATTTATGGGCATGGTGCGTGCCCAGCTAAGCTTGCTCTACTGTACAGGCCATGAAGGCGTCGGAGCCAGATCTTGATTCTTGAGCGATTGCAGGGCAGGGCGGGGTCAGCCCGTCAGGACTGGCTACGTAGCTAGCTGTACAAATCTGACAATGTTTCATGATTCGTAGATGAGCGCTAGCTACATGCCGCTACAGCGAGGATGAAGTGTGTACGCATGGCTCCTGGGAATCCCATGTCTATAAAACTGCAGAAATACCAGAATATAAGGGTTTTTTTTTTTGACGAAACTTCTGGCGTACTTACATAGTGTGTACATGTATTAGTGTACCAAGTTTCAGGTTTGTTTGAAACCTAGAAGTATGAGTTTCAAAAATTTCAACAAACGGGCACACTGGTGGTCGGGAGCCACTACCGATTTTCGAGAAATATTTCGGTACTGTAAATGAAAACTGGTTTGTTGATCAATACTGCCTGAATACTAGGTACAGCCGGCATCTCCATGTTTTTCTTTCGCTTACATGCATGAACATATTTATCTTCAGGATATGTGTTTCTGAAGTAGGACTGCATTGGCGCCTCAAGCTATAGCTGATCCGACATATCCCAATCCAACATGGCAAGAGAGAAAATGGCGCGAAGTTGCCAACTTTTTTTTTTTGAAACAAGGCAAAAGATTTGCCTTTCATATTGATAAAAAAGAAACAAACATGAAGGACGAGGCCTAAACAAGAAAAAAAGTACAACTCGATCCACACCGGCCCCGAGGCCGCGCCCCCACACGGGTCGACGGCCAAGTTGCCCAAGCAACCATGGCCAACACCAAAACCCCTCAAAGCAACGGCGGAGGGGAGAATCCGGAGCCGCCGCTCCGACATCCACGCCAACTCCAGAGTCGCGCTCCACACGGGTCGACGACCAAGACGCCCAAGCGACACAAGTCGACACCACACGACATCTACGCAACACGGCGGAGGTGACCTCGACGCTTCACAGCGGAGGCGAAACATCCGGAGCCGCCGCTCCGACATCCACGCCAGCCCCAAGGCTGCGCTCCATACGAGCCGACGACCAAGACGTCCCAAAGACCAGAGTCGACGCTCCGTCACCTCAACGCAGCACGGCGGAGGCGAAATCCGAAGCCGTCGCTCCGGCATCCACGCCGGCCCCTGGGCCACGCACCCCCTAGCCGAAGACGAGACTCGCCGCCGCCATCCACCATCACACCACAGGTCCCCGCTGGTCGGTGGAACATCCAAGGCGAGGCCCCAAGAGGCAAGCGACGCAGGAGCGCCGCCCTCGCCCGATCCCGCGAGGGATCTGGGGTTTCCCCGGAGAACCCGGCGTGGAGAAGCAAGAGCACCACCTCGACGACGCCTTCAAGAAGGACGCGGCGCCAGAGGGCGTCGCCGTCGTCGGCCCCGGCCGACAGCCCGGGCTAGGCTTTCGCCCGCGGTGAGTCGCAAACCCCACCGACCGCCCATCGGGGACCGACCAGACCACCCTCTCCACATGCCGCAACCACCGCGTCACCTCATGCCCCGGTAGGCGGCACGCCGACCGCGGTCAACCCGCAGCCGCAACCCCGGGGCCGCCGCCCCGGCTTTCCTCCTCCTGACCTCGCCCCTGCCGTAGCAAAGGGCGGCCAACTCCTCCCCGACACCGTCCGCTCCTCCCCCCGCTGCAGCCCCGCCGCCGTAGCCTCGCCCGCCTCCGGCCCGAGCGGCCCAGATGCAGACCGCATCGCGCGCCCCTGGCTGCGCCGCGCGCCTCTGGCATAGCCAACGCGCTCCTCCTGGCCGCGCCTCGCGACCGCCCGCTCGGGCCCGCCAGGCCCAGATCGAGCCCGAGCGCGGGGACGACCACGCCGATGGCGCCCATCGCGCCTCACCGTCGCTGGAAGTCCACGCCGGCCACCTTCTCCGCCCGAGCCCGCCGGCTCGGCATCCCCAGCCCCGACCGCCGCCGCCCCCACGAGCCGGTCCGCCACCGCACGAAGAGAGCAACCCCCGGCCACCTTTGGCAGCGCGGGAGGAGCCGCCACCGCCGCGGACGGAGCCGGCGACGGCAGCGGCAGAGGGCGCCGGGCGGAGGAGGTCCGGCGGCAGAGTTTTTTCTCCCCTAGCGCTGCCTGGGGGAGCAGCGCGAGGGGTCGGGAGCGCCTAGTAAAAAATATACGTTGCGGCTGTGCGGCGTTGTGCCAACTTCGGCTGATCTTCCGCCGATTCTGTGATCAAGCTTGCATGCAAGCGGCGGCCCCTCCTGCAATCATCCATCTCCTTTTGCATGCCCGTTTGGATCTTCCTCGCCATTTCCTTGGGTTCCAAAAGCTCGGCTAATAATAGATTAAGCGCCGTGATCTGCCCAATGATGTTGATGATCATGATCAGCACACGTGGTCAATTGCTTTCGCCACAAAACAAAGCACCTAACATCAGTTAGCACTTGATTTCGTGCTTAATTACGACATGACATGCAGTGTACTTCACAGTTTTACCAATTTACCCGCACTACCCTAGTTTCTCGTGCATACACAGTTACCGGCCGGAGCAGCAGTAGTTCACCAACTGCACAGGAGCTTGTATCGACACATCAGCAGGCACTGAGCAATGGCCCCCAGCCATGGATGCCAATGTGCCATGCATGCAGAGAGCTACACACAAGGCGACGCCATGGATGCCAGTACCCGGCCTATAGGAGTCCTAGCTAGTGAGTACCAGACGAGACGTCCCTTGCACAGTGGCACACATTTACGCGCGCGTACCATAGTGCAAGCTGTCCTCAACAACTTCCACAGCTTGGCATCCTCCTTCGTCACCGCGACACCACACTACCGGACGCGCCACCTCATTGGCCTCGCCTCTATATATACCCTCAGCGCACGGCTCGCTCCTCCCCACACAACCACTGCCGTGTGCGCGCGCAGCTCGAGCCTGCCAGACCAGCTCCCCACCTCGATCTCCGTCCGCGCGAAGGATTAATCTTTCATACTGTATCACTTCGAAACTCTGCCATGGGCGCGTGCAACTCGTGCGAGGCGACGGCGGTGGCGTCGGTGACGGGGGGTGGCGCGGCGGGGGAGGCGACGGCGGCGAGGGTGGTGCTCGCGGACGGCGAGCTGCAGCGGTTCCCCGGGGGCACCCGGGCGTCGCAGGCCCTCAAGGCGGCTGCAGCCTCAACCGGTGGCGCGGGCGCGTGCTTCCTGTGCAGCGCCGACGGGCTCGAGCTGGGCGGCGCCGTGGCGGCGGTGGCGCCCGACGAGGAGCTGCAGACCGGGCAGCTCTACTTCGTGCTTCCCGCGCCGATGCGGCGGCGGCCTCTGCAGGCCGAGGAGATGGCCGCGCTCGCCATCCGCGCCAGCGCCGCGCTGGTGGGCGACCACGATGGACCGCTCGTGTTCCCCGATTCGGCCGCCGCCGCCCCGGCGAGGTGCGGCGGGGGGAAGGGGTCCCGGCGGCGCTCTCGGAGGACGCCCAGCCTTGGGCGGGACTTCGTGCCGGACCTCGGCGCCATTGCCGAGTAGCTGTCCCATGTCCGGCCGACGAGGATCGAGATCGTCGTACCAAACGTACGCGCGCGGCGGGAGGAAAAAAAGAACTCAGTGTAGTAATTATTACGTGTATACTGACCCACCACTGGTCCGGAGACTTTGACTAATGCTAACCTAGTGTAGCTTAGCTGGCTGGCTGGCCGTAGGTACTACTGTACGTTGAAGAAAGACAGAGATATTTTTTACAAATATAGCCTGCCCAATACAATTGCTAAAAATAGTCTTCTCTGAATTATTTTGTCAAAAATGGCACTGGAGGAAGACACGGAAGCGACACGTGTCCTCCCGCCATCTGGAATGGCGGGAAGTCTCCTGCGGCGACCCGTGACACATTCTGCCGGATGGAATGGCGGGAGGTGGTGGGGTCAGAATGACAAGACGCGGACTGGTGCTCAGTGTCAAGGGACTTTCCGCCACTTGGTACGGCGGGAGGAGACTTTCCGCCACTTGGTATGGCGGGAAGAGACTTCCCTCCAATTGGAATGGCGGGAGGGCACGTGTCGCTTTGTTGTCTTCCCGCCAGGGCCACTTTTGACAATAAAATTCGGGGGGGGGGGGCAATTTTGACAATTACGTTGGAGAAGGGGTTATATTTGTAAAAAAGACGCGTAGGGCACATTGCATGCATATTCTGATTTCACGGTGGGCATAAAACCCGAAACCCGAAGCCCGAACCCGAAAAAACCCGAGCCCGAACCCGAACTACCCGAACCCGACCAACCCGAGCGCTGCAACGGGTAGCAGATGTGAAAACCCGAATTTAGTTCGGGAAATTCGGGTTAGGGGTCACGGCACCCGAATTACCCGAAATACCCGAAATTGAAAAGGCCCAGTAAGAAAAATCCCTGGAATTGGCAAAGCCCAGCCCAAGTTTCCCACCTACCCAGCGTCCTAGGCTCCCAGCTAACCTAATCTCACGAGGCCAGGATCCCGCATCCGCTCCTCAACCCATCCGCCGCCAGCGCCATCTTCTCGCCCCGCGCTGCCCCATCGCCGACCTCTCCTTCCCAGGCTTCCCTTCCGCCGTCGCCTCAAAGCAGCAAGGAGCAGCACGACCGCGGCGCCGGCTGGCGGCTGCATCCCTTCTCCCCCCCGTCGCCGGTGCGCAAGCAAGACTCCAAGACGACGACCAGTTCCGCGGCGGAGCGGTGCAGCGCCCGGCCGGCGGCCGCCCTCTTCCTCGCCCCGCGCTGCCCATCGCCGACCTCTCCTTCCCAGGATTCCCTTCCGCCGTCGCCTCAAAGCAGCAAGGAGCAGCACGACCGCGGCGCCGGCTGGCGGCTGCATCCCTTCTCCCCGTCGCCGGTGCGCAAGCAAGACTCCAAGACGACGACCAGTTCCACGGCGGAGCGGTGCAGCGCCCGGCCGGCGGCCGCCCTCTTCCTCTCCCTCGCATCCCATCTGTCATCTCTGACCGCCGGCGGCCGCCCTCTTCCTCCCTCGCATCCCCATGCTCGAAGAACTTCGGGCAAATCGGGGAAACCCGAACCCGAACCCGAAATATCAGGTACCCGAATTGTCGGGTTCTTGATTTTTCGGCCCCGTTTCGGAAGGATCACTGGATCTCGAGAGGCAAATATCTAAGTCCTATAAATATGATTTTTTAATATTTTTTGGAAGGATCACTGGATCTCGAGAGGCAAAACTAAAAGTGTTTTGCTACGTAGGCGCTAGTTAAGTTGCTTCTGTATTTCCTTATGGTGTACGTGGTCGTACCTTCGTAGAGAAGCAGGCAGGATAGTTTTTTTTTGTTGAGGGAAGGCAGGATAGGTAGCAAGCAGCAGCAAGGAGTGTGGACGAAGGAAAGCCCAATTCGGTACGAGGAAAATGACAAGGCGAGACCTTTTCTATCAAGCTAATTTTTTTTAAATAATACACGAAAATTATTTAATTCCGGAAATATTACGCAAATTTTATTTTTTTCAAAAATAGAATCCAGTCGGCGTCGCCGAAGCCGACTGCCGCTAGTCGGCGTTGGCGAAGACGAGTACATGCCTGTCGTTGTTGGCGAAGACGACTACACGCTAGTCGTTGTTAGCGAAGCCGACGCCCACCAGTGCATGGCCAGCGACGCAATCATGCTGGCACCGCCTGTCGTCGTCGCCAACACCGAGTAGGTGGGGCCAGTCGGCTTCAGCGAAGCCGACAAGGTGAGCATCTCGCTCACGGGCCTTTTTCCTGTGTGAGCTAATCGTTGTTGCTAAAGACGACTACGAGCTAATCGTTCTCAGCTACACCGAGTACGAGCTTGTACGTACAGTACGTACTGCATGCAGCCTGCATGCATGCATGGATGGACTTGTCGGTGTTGCCAACAACGACAAGCACTAATCGGTTTTGCCAAAACCGATTAGTACCAGTCGGCTTCGGCGCGACCGACTGGATTCTATTTTTGAAAAAAAAAATAAAATTTGCGTAATATTTCCGGAATTAATTAATTTTCGTGTATTATTTAAATAAAATTAGCTTCTATCAAGGGGAGACTTGGGTAGGATCTCACCCTTAGGTGAGATAGTAGGATCAACTTTTTAAATAATTTTTTCAAACTGTAAAAAAATCTGAAAAAAATAGACAACATACTTACAATCGACTCGTACAACTCCAAAAATTGGCAGCTCAAAACTCGACCTACAGTTAGAGAGGCAAAAAAGAGAAACTACACTGTGAATAGTGTCAGATTTGAGTGACACTATTTACACCGAAATTTCTCTTTTTTGCCTCTCTAAGTATAAGTCGAATTTGAAGCTGCCAATTTTTGACGTTGCATATGTAACATAGATGCGTGTTGTCTATTTTTTTCGGAATTTTTCGACATGTTTTGAATTTTCAAAAAACTAGGTGAGATCCTACCCAAGTCGTGCCTATTTCTATCAATGCATCTATCTATCCTCCTGCATTTGCATGGCTGGCTCCCGTCGCTCGCGCTAGCTGCTTGCCACTACGGATCGATCGGTCGATATCTTCTATCCGTGCCCCGCTAGCTTCAACAACTTGTGACTAGATAGATGTTCCACGACCGGTAGGCGAAGGCGCCTATAGTTATACGTAGTAAATTCGTTTTCCGGGAATTTATCTCGCCATGCACTTGCTATTACGAATTTACGAACGATGTGCCTAGCTGGAGATCGATCAAATTCGAAGCCCTCTCCCTCCCGCAACCCCGAACCCTAGCCGCCACCCGTGATCGCGCCCGCGGCGGCCGGCCCGCGCCGCCCCTCCCCGCCCTTCCTCCTCTCCCCCTCCTCTCTCTCGTGTCCACGCCGCCCCCGCGGCGGCCGGTCGCGGCGTCGTCCTCTCCCGCCCGGCACCTCCCTCCCGCATCTCCTCTCCCGTCGCCGTCGGCGCGAGCTGCCGAGCGTGGCTCGGTCATCGCCGGCGGCGGCGGATCTTTTCTACCCGCGTGCGTGGAGGGCATCTCGCAGGGCAACGATCTCCGGCGGCGGTGCGCTTCGGTTCGGTGGTGGTCCGGCGTGGCCCGGGTAGACATGGTGGCGGCGGAACAGCTGGTTGACTGCTGGGGCCGCGTCAGGCTGGTCGCCGGTGTGCGGCCGGCAGCGCCCTCCCGGCCTAGATCTGGGCCCTTAGGGCCCCATCTGGGTCTTGGCGGGCCGCCTCGGCGTGGTGGCGGCTCCTTCGGTGGACAAAAGAGCAGGGGCTGGTGCCGGGGACGGTGGCGCGCCTGCTGCAGTGCGGCGGCGGGGGACTTTACGGCCCATTTCGGGCTCGGCCGGGCCGGTGAGGGCCTGGTGTGTCCCGGACTCCCGGCTGCTGCATCCGGTCGGCTACCGCAGTCGGCGGCGGAGGTCGATCCCTCTCGCGTGCTACTATACCGCTATCCCTCGCCGGTGCTCCTTCTTTTCGGTCTTTCCGGCCTCGCAACATGGATCACGGTGAGACGGCGTTGATTATTGCAAGACCGTGGTGGCGTGTGCTGGTGGGTGGCAAGTCTGGTGGAACACTATGGAGCGTCCAGGGGTGTGGTCTTGGGGGTCGGGAGAAATCCCTGTCGTTCTCGACACCGACGCGGTGACGCCTGCGGGTATCGCCGTCCTTACTGAAGGGCGACGGGTGTACTTCCTCCCCACCCCGATGGTATACCGGGGAAACCCTAGGACGGGCACCAGGGGTAACCCTAGTCCTGGTTCGGGCAGCAGCGTCGTCGTCGCTCACCTTCTTGGAGGTGCTGCTTGGTACGCGGAGCGTCAGAGTGCTAGGAGCGTGGTGGAATTCTCCGGAGGGCGCAGCGGTTGCGAGTCTTTTTCGTTTTCGTCGAACCGCCATTGTCGGCGTTGTTTATTTTCTTTGTCTTTTTTCCTTCTTTTGGGCTGGATTTGTGCCATTTGCCCCAGCAGTGGACTCGTCGTTGTATCGGTCGGTTGGTATATTAATATAGCGGAGTGAAAGCCTATTTCGAGAGATCGATCAAATTCGATTCCAGACGGGGTCCGGATGATCACAACAGTAGGAGGAAGACCGTACGTCTTTGTTGAGGAGAGACTAATTCGTCGATCGATAGGGTCCAAATCACAACAGTAGGAGCTTAAGGTGGTCTTTGTTTTTTGGCCATGTTTTCCTCATAAACCGGGCATTGTACAGTTTGTATGGTTTTTGGGTCCGGTTTCTCTTATAAATTGGATCAATTCTATTCTATCTATTCGAACGGTGGATATCGACAAAATGCATCATACGTATTCATAGCATATTCGTGGGAGCTAGGGAACAAGTTCGGCGTCAAGTTATGTCGGAATAAAATATATCCCGTCTTTTGTGTCACAGTTTTCGCGTAGATCGAATAAATCGTACGAGCTGAACATATTCTTGTCTGAAACGCAGAGATGATGAGATCACCGACTCACTGTCGTTATCGTACGTATGGAGATAAGGAGTGGTCAAATATACGGGCCGGCAGCACCGTGAAAAAGTGATACTAACTGATAAGACATTGGTGCTGATCAACAGAGCCTAGTCATTTTCAGCCGCGCTGCTTTTCTTCAGTATAGTAAAAAGCGAACTCCTTGACGTACACGCACCGGAATAAGTTGCTTTCTGCATTTTTTATCTCACGTTTCTAACTATACAGCGTGCGCGTACTCGGTGATTAAGTATCGAGCAGGCAGTTACCATGGGACGATTTATGTCCGTTTGGGTCGTGGTCTGGGCAGGCGGACAGCGGAGGACACGCGACGGATTGCACGTGCACCCAACGTACCACACGACCTATTTGGCTAAACGTCCGCCGCCTCCTTCAGTGAACGAGAAGTACTAGTTCCTCCATCCTCCGGGGAGTTAGAGCATCTCCAACCGGAACCCCCAAAGGCAGCCCAAACGTCCGGACGGACCGCCCGGACAGCATTTGACCAAAAAACCTCCACCCAACGGAGGCCTCCATAGCCATCCGAAACGACCGGGCGGTCCGGCACACCCCAAACCCAGCCCATATCTGGGGCGGGTTTGGGGGCGCCCGGGCGCGTCCGCCCCGTAGTCGATGACAGTGCGGACCCACGCTTTGACCGCCTGGCGGAGCGGATAAGCTAGCTTGACCGGCGTCGGCATTCATGGCGCACCGGCCGGCATTCATGGCGTACCGGCCACCTCCGACTATAAGTGGAGGGGCCGGAGCAAACCCTACTCCGCACCGCACTTCCGCCGCCGCCGCTCTCTTCTCCTCCTCATCCACCGGTGCTGAGTTTCCTCCTCCACCTCATCCACCATGCCTCGCCGCCTCCCCACCACATGCGTCAAGCTACGACGGAGAAGTGGGCGCAGCTCCGCCGCGAAGCGGAGGCCGCGGAATCGCGTGTGTCCGCAGAAGTGTTGGCGGCGGAGGGGACAGACGTCGGCTACGGCATCCTCCGCGAGGGCTCCGACATCGTCGAAATGACGGGTTCGGAGTATCTCCGGCAGATGCACGAATCGAATCGGGCGCAGTCGGACGCGATGGCGGAGGAGTGGAATCAGCAGGCGGAGGCGGAGCTGGCAAGGATGCGGGCGGAGGACGAGGCTACGCGGGTTCGGGCGGAGGAGCGCGCAAGGGTGACGGCGGAGCACCATTTGGCCGAGGAGCAGCTCAAGGCCGAGGCCACGGACCGCATCCTCGTTGGGCAGATGAAGAACAGGGTCGGTTTCGTCGAGAAGCAGAAGCAGGCGGAGGAGGCGTTCCGTGAAGGCTGCATCTATGTGCCAGAATCTTCCGGATCTGGCTCCTTCTACACCGACTTCGACGAGCAGGGGTCTTCTCCGGACCCTCCTCCAGCTGCGGCACAGGGCGGCTCCGGCTCCGGCGCGGCAACGGTCATCGTCCTGTCCGACGATGAGTAGACTAGACTAGGTGGCTATCCGGTCGCATGAACTGCACGTAGGATTAAGTAGCAACTCGTATGCACGTTGCATTCTTTTGTAGTAATTTGGTATCTTAAATTAGAGGTGTGTAGTTTTAGCAACATGTTTTTAGGGGGTGCCCGGTCACTGTCCGCGGACGCATCCGGACGCGTCCGCGGACAGTTTGGGGACCGAATTTGAGGGCTCCGCTTGGAGATGCTCTTATCTCGCCATGCAACCTTATGACTCATCACTGATGTGCTCAGCTATAGGTCGAACAAATTCGATTTAAGACGGGTCCGGATGAGATGAGCACAGTAGGACCAAGACCGTACGTCGCCCAGCTGTTGAGGAGACTAATTAGTCGATCGGGTCCAAATCCATCGTACGTATTCGTAGCATATACTAGTTCCTCCGTTTTTTTAATATATTCCAGGTGAAAACGCGGAGATCGCCATCCGTATGGATGGATAGGAGCGGTCAAATATACTATTTCCTTCGTTTTTAATATAAGATGTTTTAGTGGCTACACATGTTGTTTAGATACATACTAAAGTAAGTGGACGTACATACTAAAATATGTCTACATTTGACATGCAGTGATCGACTCGAATTTACGGTTTTACCTGCACACAGTCACACGGATCAGCAGTAGTTCACCAAGTGCACAGGAGCTCGTATGGACACATCAGCATGCACTGAACAGTGGGCCCTCCGTGATGACAGTGTGCCATGCATGCAGAGAGCTAGTGATGCCAGCACCCACCCTATAGGAGGAGAGTGAGTACCAGACGAGACGTCCCTATGTAGCTAGGACGTTGCACACATTTACGCGCGCGTACCATAGACCATAGTGCAAGCTGTCCTCAACAACCTCCAGGTTGGCATCCTCCTCCGTCACCGCGACACCAGTACACCACACTACCCGACGCGCCACCTCAGAGCCTCGCCTCACCTCTATATATACCCGCGGCGCACGGCTCGCTCCTCCCCACTCAACCACCGCCGTGCGCGCGCAGCTCGAGCCTGCCAGACCAGCTCTCCACCTCGATCTCCGTCCGCGCCAAGGATCAACCTTTGATATCGATTTACTCCATTTTTACCATGGGCGCGTGCAACTCGTGCGAGGCGACGGCGGTGGCGTCGGTGACGGGGAGCACCACCGTGGGTGAGGCGACGGCGGCGCGGGTGGTGCTCGCGGACGGCGAGCTGCAGCGCTTGCCCGGGGGCACAACCGCGTCGCAGGCGCTCAAGGCTGCCTCCGCCGCGGCCGGTGGCGCGGGCGCGTGCTTCCTGTGCAGCGCCGACGGGCTCGAGCTGGGCGGCGCCGTGGCGGCCGTGGCGCCCGACGAGGAGCTGCAGACCGGGCAGCTCTACTTCGTGCTTCCCGCGCCGATGCGGCGGCGGCCTCTGCAGGCCGAGGAGATGGCCGCGCTCGCCATACGAGCCAGCGCCGCGCTGGTGGGCGACCACGATGGACCGCTCGTGTTCCCCGATTCGGCCGCCGCCGCCCCGGCGAGGTGCGGCGGGGGGAAGGGGTCCCGGCGGCGCTCGCGGAGGACCCCCAGCCTGGGGCGCGACTTCGTGCCGGACCTCGGCGCCATTGCCGAGTAGCCAGCGGCCGGCGAGGATCGAGATCGAACCAAACAAGTCGAGTGTAGTTACGTGTATACTAATTCACCACCGGTCCGGAGACTTTGACTAATGCTAACCTAGTGTAGCTTAGCTGGCTGGCTGGCCGTAGGTACTACTGTACGTTGTAGAAAGACCCGTAGGGCACATTGCATGCATATTCTGATTGATCCTCCTTCCTCTCTTCGCCATTGTTCTTCTGGGAGAGGAGGCGATTTTTGGAAGCGACCCCGCCAGATCCACCCGTGCGGCCGCCGGGCCGCGGGATTCGCCTCCACCGCCGGCCGCCTCGGCGGCGGGTGGGTGGTGGATCCCCGGCCCCGGTCTGTATATAGGTAGGGTAGGGGGGGGGTCGCCGGCGGCGCTCAGGAGGAGGGGCGGCTAGTGCGGTGTTTGGTGTCGGCGTGGGTTCCTCCGGCGAGGCGGCTCCTTCGGGTGCGGCGTCCCCGCGCACGACTTGCGGGAGCACGGGGCCCGGCGCGGCGCTCGTGTTCTTCGTCTTCCTGCCGGATTCGCGCTGGCGGCGGATCTGGCGGGTGGATCCCGGAGCTGGACAGGCTCGGTGGCTGCCGTCTGCGTCGACGATGGTGACGGCTGCGGCAAAGCGGCGAGGTAGAGCCGGGGGGACGTCTGCCCCGCTCGTTCAGCGACTCAAGTTCCGCCCGGCGCGGCGGAGGCTCACGGCGGCGTCTTTCAAGGGCGCAAAGTACGCCCAGGCTCTGGAAAGAAGGTGGTCGCCGGTCTTCGTCTTCTTCGTCGACGGTGTTGCCGCGGTTCTCGGTTCTAGCTCTGGATCTTCATCCTCTTCGTTTTGTGCTTTCTCTGTTCTCGTTCTTTGTACTGGGTACGTGGTTTCGAGATGAATATACGGAGGTTTGGATGTGTCAAAAAAAAAAAGGGTTGTAGAAAGATGCCCAGGTCACTTGAGTGCCTATGGCTGACTGGTGGGTCCCACGGCCCACGAGGCTAACTGTCCCGCACTGTCATCTGAATAGTTCAATTGGGTATTGTTTGACAGAGCGCCAACTGAACCAGATCGATGCTTATTTAGCTAGTACTTCGTACATAATACGGTATAGCATGTAGATTAGAGATTTCTGACACCCGGACTCCATTATTCTGCTCACTTAAAAAATATTACATTTACTAACTTCCCAAGATTTGAAAAAAAACCTGGATGTATTAGTAATGGTGCATGAGTGTATCTGATAAACGTGTAAAATATTAAATTCAGATATTTCGTATTATGAACAACAACAAAAAAAAATAACGCCGTTGATCTGACTCCTATAAATATGATATTTTAATATTTTTAATGAAAGGATCACTGCATCTCGAGAGTCAGAGCTAAGAGTGTTCGATCTGCTACGCGCTAATTAAGTTGCTTCTGTATTTCCCTGATTCCCTCTTGCATACATGGTGGTACCTTGGTAGAGAAGCAGGCAGGATAGCTAGCAAGCAGCAATTCGGTACGAGGTATTCTACTACGCGCTAATTTGTAAGTTTCTTGTGTATTTCGTCCTGGTTTTGTATCTGTGGTCGTACATACATATATATATATATATATATATACCTTGGGAGGGAAGCAGCATGATAGCTAGCTGCAAGGAGTGTGGGCGAAGCAAAGCCCAATTCGGTACGAGTAAAACGACACGGCCGGCGAGACCTTTTCTATGAATCCATCTCATCGTGCATTTGCATGGCTGGCTCCCGTCGCTCGCGCACAGTACGCTTCACTGCCTGTGCCTGGGCTGCTTGCCACTACGGAGTGCGGATCGATCGGTCGATATCTTGTGACCGTGCCCCGGCCGCTGGCCGCTGCAGCAAGCAACTTGCTACCAGGACGAATAAATTCGACTCCAGACGGCCGGGGGTCCGGATGAGCACACTAGGACGAAGACCGTACGTCTTTGTTGAGGCGACTAATTCGTCGATCGGGTCCAAATCCATCGTACCATTCGTATGTGGGAGGGAGGGAACAAGTTAGGCGTCAAGTTTTGTCGGAATAAAAATATATCCCGTCCGTCGTCTCCGTTCCTACAATAGATATCCTGTCCGGCCGGATCGAATTCATCGTACGACCTGAATATATTCTTCTCCAGTACGTAACGCATAGATCACCATCCTTATCGTATATTCGTGTATATGGAGATAAGGAGCGGTCAAATATACAGGACGGCATCACCGTGAAAAAGTGATAAGACACGTTGGTGCTGATCGAGCGATCGCCAGAGCCAAGTCCTTTTCAACCGCTGCTTTTCGCTATCTATACTACTATTAAAAGAGCAAACTTGTGTTGTGCTGTGTTGATACATTAAATCTGATCTGTCCATATTTGATCAACGGTCGAGCATAGTTTGACCGGTCCAACAGTTTTTTATGATCCGTCTATGGAAAGGAAAAAGAATGCAAGTCCTCTCCCGCCGCCCCCGAGTGCGCCGCCGCCCTGGAGCACCGCGCTGTGCATCTCCCTCTCCGGCCTCCGTCCAGGTGCGCCGCGTTGCGCCTCTCCCCCTCCGCCGCCCACGAGTGCACCGCCGCCTCGGAGCGCCGTGCTGTTCATCTCCCGCTCCGGCACCTCCGACCGTGCCGACGCTTCCGGTCGCGCCGCCGTCAAAGAATCCGACCTCGCGGGCACGCGATGGCCAGCTCCATCTCCACCCAGATCGAGTCCAGCAGCCCCCGCACGACTTGAGCACATACAGTATGCGCTGGAATATGACATCGCAGGGGAATAGGGCGGCATGGTCAATCGGCGCAACCATGTCAACCCAGCTGCACGGAGAAAATCCTTCACTTCGGATTCCTTCACTTCGGATTGAGACTCGATTCTACAGATCCAGTGTCCTAGCTTCCTACCAGCTGCGTCCCAAAAAATAGGAAACGCCGGTGAGCACCCTGCTTTTCTCTACTGGCTAAATAAATTGCTTTAGAATATAGAAATTTTATTTTGGTTTCTTGATTGCACCTGCATCATGGTCCTAATAAGCAGGTAAGGGTATGAGTGATTGAGGGCAGTGCCTTTGCATGTCCGGCTACTTTGTATGGTTGAAGAATGAAGAGGGGAGAATTAGAACCCAGGAAAACTGAAAAAGATTCAGTGTTGCATTTTTTGGAGAACGTTAAAAATTCTGTATGTTTGGGCAAGAGTTAGTTATGTAAGTTCTATATAATCTTACATTTATCCTTGCTTGCAGGAACCCATGAGATACCTAGCTGATAGTTCTGCTCACCAATAGCTGGTTCTTTCGTTGCAAAGCATGATGCACGGTATGACGATGAAGTGCATTGATTTCTTCGTTCTTTGGTGAGAACCTTTGATTTAGTTTGACACATTTGTCTGTTTTTGTCTACACTTTGTTTTGAGGCTGTCAGGTTTCTAATTGGCGTTGGGACAATCGCTTTTGGTTAGCGGACAGAGTTGGTGTAGTGATGCAATACAGTCTAACGCCTTGTCAATAGCACTCTTCACATGGAAGTACTTATGTTCTTGCTCCAACTTGTCACCGTTGTAGATTATCTTTCGCTCTTAATTAGTACATGTTTAGCTCTGGAGGGCACACAAGTAAGCCATTCCTAATTAAGCATTGAGATATCAAAACCCAAAATGGTTTATGCACTGAACTAGAAAGCGTAATTTCATATTAATTGTCACATCCACCTCATTCACATAGATGTGCTATGTGCGACATCCTTTTGCGGCACGGTTCAAAAGTAGTGTGGTCATCAGGTCCTCTCTATTCTTTTCTGATGCAAGGACATGCTAGCATATAGGGACAACGAACATGAAACCAACATCTCTCAAGTTGTAAAAATATTTGGTTTGTATCATGAGTTCAGGACAGATTTTTTCTTTGAAATTGGTGGTTTTCACTTGGATACTAATATTAATTTTTTCAATAATTCTTTTATATATGATAAAATATTATACGTGTGTTGCACGTGCACGTGTACTAGTAGTAATAAAATGCTAAAAACACCTTGACGTACACGCACCGGAATCAGTACGTTGCTGTCTGAATTTTTATCTCAACTATGCAGCGTGCGTGTGCAAAGTGCAGTGTCATTCTACTCGGTAATTAAGTATCGAGCTGGCAGTTGCGAGTAACAACAGATCGGGTCCGCCGGCTGGCCATGGAGCAAAAGCGCTAGTTAATGGTGGATGAATATCAAGGGCGTGACCTGGCAGAGGAGTTAAGTTCAGCGCTAGACTAGTCACAATGGGGAGTATCATATACTAGTATCATGTATAATGATACTAGTCTATGTTACTACTTCTGAGTTCCCCCGCCACTACCCCTAGCTCCAGCGCCGCCCAAAGCCACCCTATGCCGCCCCCGTGCTCCAGGCAACCCTGCGCCTTCCCGGTGATCTCGAACGCCTCTGGTTCCCTTGTTCCGCCCGCGCCTGCCATCCCCACACGCGAAATCAAACGCCACCGCTCCCTTGTTCCGCAGGCGGCCTTCCGTCCTCCACTGGGATCGAGATCTACCGGCCCCATGCTACGCGCGAGGCGGTGCCGGCCAGGTGCCGCTCTGGATTTCGGGCTTCACCTCCGCCGCGAGTCCCCTTCGTTTGCCGGGAGTCCAACCACCCGTCGATTTCCTCCTCTGCGGCGACCGCTCCTCGGTCGGAAGAAGAAGGTGGAGCAGTAGCCTGGCGGTACCAGGTGGAGAAGCTGCACTGGGGAGGAACGGCCTCTCGCCGGTGGGTTCCGTGCTGGTGAGAGAGAGAGAATTGGGAAGGAGAGAGAGATATGTTGGGAAGAAGAAGATAAGGTGAGAGAGAGATGCTACCTTGTGGGTCCCACATGTACGAAAATACCTCATTGTTGCCTAATGGCACATGGACGCAGCTTCGGTGCTCTATCCTGCCAATTTCACAGCAATAGTAGCCAAATTTCTTAGCAGTGCGTAGACAACTTACATAAACAGCGATGTGCAATTTTAAAACAGTTGTATGCAACTTCACAAAACACTCTTAAGAAAAATCAAGATTCAATAGCAGGCAACTTTGACGAAACTTATTTCGAGCAACTTTCTACGTGACGAACAAAAATGTGATGCGGGACCAGATAACTTTGTGTGCGACAAAAAAATGATTCAAAATAGCCGTAAGCAATTCAACAACAGTATTTTAGGCAACCAATTGGTATAATTAAGCAACTAATATATGCAGGTAGGCAACAAAATGGTAGATTTGAGCAATTATGTGGGTTTATTTTTTTTCCTTTATGAGGTTTGGCAACAAAAATGTCAGAATTGAGCAAATGCTATGTGTTGTTAGGCAAAACTCTAACAAAAATAAACGAGTAGTCTATAAAAAAAAGATTTTAGGCTCAATCCAGACCAGCCCCTTCTTTCCTTTCTCTCCTTCTCACGTCCAGCCCACTGAGGCTTGCCTAAAATCACATAGTGGTTGGTCAATTCTGTCGATTTGTTGCCTAACATCTCGTATCACATGCTCAATAATGTCCGATAAAAAAGTAGTTGCTCAGATAGGTTAGTTTGTTGCCTAGCAGTACACTAGTTGTAAATTGCCCCATCCTGAAGTTGACTACCGGTGTTGTGAAGTTGTGGTGTTGTTAAGTTGCCTATCGATGTTGTAAAGTTGCCTACCGGTATTGTGAAGTTCCCTATGAATCTCTCGCAGAGGCCTCTGAATCTCGATTTGGTAGTCCCGGTTGGCCCTCCCCAACCGGGACAAGAGGCCGTTTTACCACTAGTGGTGGGCATGCACCATCCATCTGTTATGGGTGTTTTTGGTTTGGTAGCCTTCTCATCCTATCATGTCCATCCCCCGATACTGAGATGAGATTTTGTCTTGTCTTCGGTAGCCTGTATGTGAATAAGCTATGCTAAGCCGAGATGTTATTTACTACTCCCTCCGTTCCAAAATAGATGACTTCCATTTGTGTAGATACGAATGTATTTATACTTGTTACACATCTAGATACATCCGCATGTAGACAAATGGAAGTCATCTAATTTAGAACGGAGGGAGTACTACGTGTCTGTTGGTTTGGTGGTAGGACGACGTGGCAGGGCTTTCCAACGAACTGCTGAATTGGATCCTGAATTGGTGGGAGCCTGCTGCTAACCAGGATCCAATAAGACAATTGGGTGTCTCCTGAAAGAAAATAACTAGAGAGGCGGTGTTGTGAAGAAGAAATCAAACAAGTTTGGAAGAAAAAAGAGTGGCGCTACATGAAAGACTTCCCTAGTTGCTTGATGGATGATTCTCTGACATCATGTTTCTACTCGTGTTCGTTGCATTTGCCGATGAGTTTTTCTTTGAGTACCCCCAAACTCCGGTGATGTTGTGTGTGTGTTTGTGTCTGTGATCGCGTGGTCTCTTTTTTGGGAGTAGTCTGCTTGTAAGTTGGGTTGTGGCTTGGTTGCTTTTTGTGACCAAGTTTGTAACGGTTTTCGCCTGATTTTCCACAATTAATTGGGCAACACTCTTCTTCTTAATTAATGAATGAGGCAAATTCAAAAAAAAAAAAACTATGTGTCTGTTTAGCCATCTGAGCTGAGACTTTGTTTGGTAGACTGTATCTTAGTTATATGTGGTTACATCCTCTCTGAAGTTTAAGGATACCACCACAACTGATAAATAATAAAAATGGATGTGTACACAATTGTACTTCGACATGAGAACTAATACAATATTTGACAAAGTTGAGAATAATATAAAGTGTATATTTCAGCAAATATTTCATCATTTCAGCACATAAATACTCCCTCTGTTCACCTATACTATGTGTCCTATCTTTTTTTTTTTAATTCCCTTTTAGTCTGCGTTGTGCACCTTTTGCTAGTTGATTGCCTAATTTGTCCCCAAATTAATCTCCCGATGTATTAAAACCGTTCCTCCGTAACTGTGTTCCCACGAACAGCCGCGCGCTGGGGAGAAGTATTCATTTGCATGCGGAGAAAGCTAGTTGACTTGGGCCAATGGATGCATTCATGGTATTAATCCCAGCGGCATTTTCCGGCCAGCGCGACGTGTTTTACTCAACAGGGGTAATTTATTACATCCATTCCATTAGCCTTTCGTTAGTGTGATTAGCCCAAAACGCAAACTAAAAGTGAACGGAGTGAGTATAAATTTCAGCACCAAACTAACACAATTTATATTAAACTTTTGTACTTATTTTTAACATGCAATAATATAATGTTCTTTTTTCTTTTTTGGCATTATTAACCACATAAAATTGCAAAATAATTTGTAACATTCTTTTTATATACTCGTAATTCATATAGTTGAAAGATACATTTGAATTGCGCTAGATTTAAACTATATTTTGTAGCATAGTTTCTTCATCAATTAATTTTGATTAACTGCATAAACAATATCGTGTATATATTAAAGGTAGATATATCTAAGGATATGGTATGATAAATATCTGGCAAGTGGGTTTTAGTGTATGATTAGCTAAGCCTATTTACAGAAACCTCTAGAATATATATTGAACGTTCCGTGTTAAAACCTACCTTTCAAGTTACAATGGATACAATAATAATGAGATGACAATGTGTGCATGATGCATATATGGTATTCAAATTGCATCTCTAATACTCCCTCCATACCATAATACAGAATAAAATGTTTTAGGTATTTCAATTAAGACGACATATGAAGCAAAACGAGTGAATCCATAATTAAAATACATCTATATACATCCGTCTATAGTTTGTATTAAAATATCTAAATCATCTTATATTATGAGTAGTTATCACCGACGAATAAATACATCGTAGAGTACCAAACAAGCGATCGAAAGGTGGGTGGGTTGACAAATTCTTTGGCTCAACCAGGCTACCAAACACACCTTGGTCGTCCTTTTTACTCGACGGAAACCACAACTCAGGTACATCCCGAACATGTGTAGCCACTCAATCAGTCACAGATCGGAACATTCTCACAAATTAATCAACTGTTCGTTTGGGCGGCCATTTCCGTCAGATCAAGAGTCATTTTCAGTTAGCACGCTGAGAGGGAATGGATTGTGGCAGTGGCATGGTGCGGTACACATCCATCATAATTTCTTGGCCGCTGCCTCGAGCAGGTGCAGGGCGAACGGACTGTACGACAAGTGCGTTGCGCCCTGCCTATCCATAGCTAACTTTGCCCGTAGTGGCTGACAGTGCTGCCGATGCCGACCGGGTCGATGGATGGATCCGTGCGCGCCCTTGGAGATGTAATTCAGGTGCTGGTTTCTCGAGCAAACCGCAGCAAATCAGCGATAGCAATTTTGGCTAGTACAGCAGAATGCGATTCATGGTCGCGACTTGCAAGGCACTCGACCGACCAGGCCGGCCATTGATCGAGCTGCTAGCGGTGGACTGTAGTGACGTGATTTGTGGTCTGGCCGGGTGTGGAATTAAGTCGAGGACCTGAGGTTAAGCTTAGAGGCGGCGTCGTCGGGCTGGGTTTTTGGAAAATGCAACTGCTGGGTACGTAGTCTAGATGCTTCGCCAGTGCTCGCAGTACTGCTACGGAGTCTCGGAGGCCGTGTCCACGCATGCACCACTCTGTAGGCCGGGTCAGTCTAGGGTTATAGCCTTCTACGCTGACAGCTGGGCTTGACAGCTCAGGCCGGAACGTTGTGGTTGCTTCCGCCTACGTGGCCCTGGAACAGAACATGAAGGCAGCTGCTGGTCCTATCACTGCTGACCTGTCGGTTCCGTTGTCCCCTCGGCGCGAGAACCAGTGCACGAAATCGGCGAGGAAGAAGGTGACGCAGCGTGGACCGCTGGCTATGGAGTCATGCCTCATGGAGGCGCCCTCCGCCAGCCAGCTCGCCACGAACTGGAACCCAATTACTCCTGCAACCACCTCGATTCGCTGACCCACCGCGGTAGCAGCTCATGTTGTACATTTGTACTGCTGCCCCACCACACTGTACGCTCTCTTGCACACCGGAGCTGCAGCGGGCGGTACTGCTCCCGAAGCTAGCACGTCCCTCTCTACTTATATTTTGATACGGAGGAAGTAGTTTTTTAGTACACAGGAGCAGGGAAAAAATGGGCGCTATAACAAAATAGCGTCGGTCTTAAAATACGTTATTACCCTGCTAAATCACGATATAGCATGCTATTTGTGAGATATTATACATGATTTATTTAGCGAGGTAGTTCTCAAAACGTTATAGCATGCTATTAGCAAAGTTATAGCGTGTTATTTTTTTCCATGCACAGGAGGCTGAAGATAGAGGGAGATTTTGAGAGGAAGCTCCTATAACGCTTGTTGCGTCTGTTTCGGAGGCAACGCCTGAACGGCTGCCCCCGTGGGCCGGCCCAGGTAAGTCGCTGGCCACGGTCTGGTTCAGTTTTTTTTTTCTCGTTTGTATTTTGGTAGAAAAAATCGGCCTTTTCTTGTCTGGTTTCCTTTTAATTTGGAAATAATTATGGAATCATATAATTTTTTTACTTTGAAATCATATAATGTTCACTGACTCAAAAAATGACATATTGAAAATATGTTCACGAATTTGACAAAATGATTGTTGATTTGAAAAATATTCCTGAATTTTGAAAATGACCACAAAATTCTAAAAAATGTTCATGAATTAAAAAAATGTTCACAACTTTTTTAAAAACGCTGCGAATTTAAAAATGCTCATGAGTTTGGAAAAGATATGTTCATGAACTTTCTAAATATTTGTGGATTTGAAAAATGTTCATGATTTTTGAAAAATGTGCATGGAAATATACGTTAAGTTGAAACAATGTTCATGATTTTTTTTAAAGATCGTGGAATTGAAAATGTTCTCCAATTTGAAAAAATATGTTCATGAATTTTAAATACTCATAGATTTGAAAGAAATTATGAACCTACAACTGTTCACAAATTAAAAAGTTTTCCCAAAAGTTAAGAAAGCTTGTAATTTAGAAAAAATTAGAAGCAAAACGAAAACAGGGAAAAACAAAACCATTAACAGGGAAAAACAGAAAAAACGAAAGCAATAATAAAAAAAACACTCGGCCGAAATCTTCTAGAAGCTACCCAAACCCGAAAGGTCAGAGTCTACGTTGGCCGGCCTAATTAGCTAGCGTAGCGCTGCATCTAATAGGAACGGCCTTTAGAGGCTTAGACTAGCCATAGTGGGAGTAACATAGGTAGTATCATGCATGCCACGTTGGCAAAAAGATGATATGTCACTGTAGTTAATGCGGAGAGAGATGGTAGTGGTATCATAGGTGGATACCGTAACATAACGGATTCCAAGACAAGATGTGTGTGCAACCTAATAAATACACTAGTATATGATACCACAAATACTAGTTGACTGCCCGTGCGTTGCAACGGCGGTCCACAATAGTTTTTCTCGCCGCACATGATACATCTGAAAATTCAGAAAATCCAGGTGTATATTTACCCTTTCATTCTCGACGCTCAGAAGTTTGTGTAGTGGACGTCCAGAAGTTTGTGTAGTGGACATAGTACGATCCTTTAGGAGAGGCGCCATACTTTACCATAGACGGGGAGCCTTGAGATGCTCTCTTCAAACGACGCAACAACACAACATTCATTCGAGATGGCAATGGTGGAGCGGTAGGTATTGGCGATGGAGAAGACGCCCACGCGTTGCGACGAGATCAAGGGGATACATATCGAAAAGAGTAATGGTGAAAAAAGAGCACGACATAGTTTGATTCAATAATGTGTTAAAACAAAAAATAATGGTACTTGTACCAATTCTCATCCAATATCAGAAAAGATGAATGAACCAGTATTGACAACATAGATGACATGCACAACATATTTGCATGCACAAACACCTACTTGTGCCCATAAAGCTACGAAAGGACCAAGAAACCGTAGCTAGCAGGCATGCTGAGAAACAATGGAGTAAAACTAACACTTCATTTGCGATGAAAGATGCCCGAGTAAAAAATATGATTAAGATAGCGCATAAGTACATATTCCTGCTTCCTAAATGTACAACCTATAACACGGCCTTTTTTTCGGCTCGTCTCTATCAGCTTATCGGCGTTAAGAGCATCGACATTCTGGCTCCATACAACACCAGTGTAGTGTCCGGTGTCCCTACATTTACAACAGTCACTGGAACAACCAAAACCATCAGACAATACAGTATGCCGAAGCCGCAAATTCCTCTTAGAGTGGAAAGCATGAAAAAAAATATGGTATGCCATTTGGTGCAAAATATCGCTCAAATAGCATGCAAACATAGAAAGCTAAATGACTCTACATTCTACATTTATCTATACCTGCAAGGAAAGACTTGTCCATTATTTTGGAAAAAATACTACAAAATAAATCTGAGCTGCAAGCAAACTGAGGCAGATTCTGAGCCACATGAGTGATTCCTGAAACCATTGTCCATCCTGTGAATCAGGCTTCAATTATGTTCAGTGGCACGAAACCTATCTCTTGCTGGTTTAATATCCAAGAACTCTAGAAAATAGCATGTCCCCCAACAACCTTGTCCTCAAATCTTTCCAGTTGTCCTTTCAACATACATCCTTACTTGGTTCAATCAACACACGATTTGTTCATATAAGCTCGTTAATCACCAAGGGTCCAACAATTGCATAGATCCTTTTAAAGTTGCGTATAACCCGACAATTAATGTAGCATGGGAACATTTATGGAGATGTTTGTTCGAGTGTATGTTCTAGATTCTTTTATCAAAATGTCTAGTAGCCTATAATCTATAGATCCATGAATTATAATCTCTCGGGAGGTACCACCTTGAGCTATATACACTAATCTTTGCATTAGGTTTAGAGGGTCAAACCACATATTTTGTAATGAAAAGAAGCTATGCGAGCAAACTATATACACCAATACTCTTTACATTCGGTTTAGAGGGTATCGAGCCATCAGCACACTACAAAGTTTTGTACTGAATAGAAGCTACAACAACAATCATATAGTGCTTGTTTATCTTAGCTTCACTACACTTTCAAGGACGAACAACCGGAAGCCTGGATGTCCATCCTGGTAATGCACATACAACAATCACAGTTTTATCTCCAAATGCTGTAGCTAGGCTACACAAATATCTCTTTGCACACGAAGAATTAAAACGACTCACCTTATCTTCCACCATAACAAACTGATATCTAATCAGCTAGTTCGATACTTACATGATACCCCACTTCTGAAAATCCGATATCTATATACAAATAGAAGGAGATATTAATATGCAAAACAAGGTAAACATGGATAACACCGGCGGCTGTCCTCAATTTCCAGGAAGAACAACCATATTAGCTAAAACAAAGTGCACAAAAAAAAAGAAAAAAAATGGAAGAAACATGAAACCATGATGCAAACAAACAACACATAAACACCACAGCCTATTCATCATTCGCGCAAAGATAAATCCGCCATTTCTCTCAAACTATCTAGGTGCCTGGAACTTGTGGAAGCAAACAAATAGATGCTGGTTCGATAAGGTCCCCACCAACAGGAGTGACTGGCTTCGTGGTGTTCAGAGTGATCTTACACTCCTTCATAGGGTGCGTGAGGAGCACCAATGTTTTTTGCGGACTTTTACTCTCGGTCTATACTTGTAATTCTTTTTGGTAATTCCCACGTACATTCCATAGACCAGAATGGTCTAGGCTACACTTCCCACCCCATCCCACCCTCTGATGTAAATATTTTCCTTTTGTTTTTAGTATATTAAATAGTAGGAGCCTCTCCTGTTGTAATTCCTCAAAAAAAAAATCAGACAATAAGGGGCTGTTTGGATCTCGCCCGCGTCCGCCCTGCCAATGGTTGGCGTGCCAATATATTGGCGAGGGAATCCGCCGCCAGCGTTTCGCCCGCTTGTGGGCGTGAAAACCGAACTGCTAGCCAATATTTTGGCGTGGCTTCAAAGTTTTGGCTTCCAACCAAACGACTGCCCACTCTAGCAGTCAACGCCAATTATTTGGTGCGGCAGCTTAGGGCTATGATCCAAACGGCCCCTAAGATATATGAAATCAAGAGTGCAACAAACTGTCCATCAAACACTTTGGAACAAAAGAGTGTGCTGTAAGAAAGACAAGCCAAGAGAAAAACATAATGCTTGAGTTTCATAGAAAGTTAATTCATAGCAAGCAACATCTAAAAACCTCCTTAGATTGATTATCTATTCCATACATCAATTCCTTCAACAACAAATTGTAAACTTCTTCCGTTGTAGCCAGTATCTAAAACAAATAAAACTATCTACCCTAGGCAGACACATGTATAGTCTTTAGTTAGTTTATGGGAAGCAATATCCTTCACAGAAAAATGTGTCATGAAAGAGCCACCTTAATCAAATGGTTTTTTTTGCATCAATAACTTTCAAGGTATGTGACATATTTGTTTTATAAATACCAGAACAAGTTTATTATTTGCATCTCCCGTAGGAAACAAACTGAAATTGATAAAATATCTGAGGTGAAAAAACACATCAAAATAATGGATCAAAAGCAGCAGCATTGAGAACCACATCCCAATGTTGCACGTTGGAAACGGTAATTGTTAAAACTTTAAGGTCGAGCCATCATGAACCAAAGCCTGCACAATGGTCCAATTCGGAAAAAAGAAACATTTTGACAGCTTGATTAACATGGTTCTCGATGAACCGACAATTCTGCCCTTTCAGGGTTGAACCCCTATATAAAGTATATTATACAACATAGCAAGCTCGAATACAAATAAAAACTGAAACAATAAAATTGAAGCTGAACAACCAAAATCTAATTTAAATGAGATTTCAGAATCCACTCCATTCTTTAATAATGGAAAAGCAAAACAGGGACTATCAATAAATCTGTAAGTGTTATGTTAGATGATAATTTAGAACTTAAATTGGCACAATGAGTCTGGATAAAATGACATCACCGGCTAGCTAGTCCTCTATTTTGGTGCCTAGAGATCAAAGAGATTTCACTGGTCGTCAGAGTTAAGCAGTGATTGCCTTGTTTACCCATATTGGACTCCAATGGTTGCACCGGCACTCCCATGGAGCCACGTTGTTTCCCATCGCCTTCTGGATTGTCTTCCCAAGCCTTACCCAGTAACATCACCGCGTCGCTCCCGTCCAGTTCCTTTATTCTTAGACGCTCGTATTCCTCCCCTGCCGTGCACTATGGCCACATCGGCTGGCCAGGTCACTGTTCCCCAAGTACAGGGTTCCTATCTGAACGTATAGACAATCATCTTCATCGACAAGAAAAATGAAAGCTCCATCTTTGAGACACAAGAAAATATAATATATAAAATGCAAATGTTTCCCCCGTGCTGGCTCATGAAAGAAAAATTAGTTGCCACCGTGATAGGTGTTTTCCGTCCTGGGAAAGAAGCAAGGTAGAATTTGCACTTTGCTTGCCCAGCTACCGCCATGGACTACAAATGGTTTATGCCCTGGATTCCAGGGCAAACCACATATAGGCAGAATGCCATCATGGAAGCACAGAGGATTCAGTCCTGGTGTTCTTGCCATTTATTCAGAAACCACAATTACTGAGAATGCAAACTTTGATGAAAAACAGTACGAAAAAAACCTAGTGGTTTGAGCAAACTGAGGCAGAAGGTTACTATTCCACATATTCAGGAATTAATGAATGGAAATCATAAGCAACGTCAGCCCTTAATTGTGCAACCCAAATCGTGCTCACAGGGAACGAATACGACATCAATTTTCATAGTATCATTTCCTCTCTTCCTATGCAAGTGCAGAAGGAGCTACAAACAGGAGAGATCAAAAATTGACCTGTGTTCCGAGGAAGATCTCGGCGAGTGTGCCTGGAGTGGGCGCCCAGGGAGGCGAAGAAGTAGCACAGCCTGCCGCACGCCGGCATAATCTTCCTTGACGCCACCATGGACATAGACGCGCTGCCCTTTCGCAATGAATCTCTTAGCCTCGCCCGCCCGCGTCGGAGAGTTCGAATTCAATCAAATCTCGATTGCCTGGCTACCAGATCGAGTCGACGGGAGGCGAGCACGTGCGTGGGCGGTGTGACGGCGGAGGGTCCCGAAGCCGACCTGCCACTATCAGCCCACGATGGTGGAAGTTGAGAGCGTGATGAAGAGGGAGAATGTGCGAGCACGCAGCGCTAGGATTGTGAGACGCCGTGCAGTTCCGTAGCGATAGCTAGGGCGGATAGGGAGGCGGCGACGGATGTGGGAGATAGAGCGATAGGGGCTAGGGGAGGCAGCGCAGAAAGGTGGGGAGATCTCCAACTAACTTTTTTCTTTTCTTTTTGAATAAGATCTCCAACTAATCCGCGTTTCGTTGGAGCATACCACGGAGCCAGGCGAGGGGTTGAGTGCGGTGGCAATTTTGTGTAAATAGTTGGAGGTGTGACACCAACGACAGACTCTGCTTTAATAGTAAAGATGTTACTACCCACTATGGAACTAGTAATATAGATTAGTATCATATGCATGATAATAGTGTATGATACTCCCCACTATGGCTAGTCTTAGAGCCTGTCGACTCACAAGTCCAGCCAGTGACTGTCGATGCGCCGCTTAGCTAGCCGCTAATTCTCAAAACAAAACAAAAACTAGCCGCTGGGACTGGGAGGCCCATGCGTCCAGAGGCCAACTATAGCAACTACAGATTGATACTCAAAATAAGCATCGGGGTTCGGCGGCCCGAACATCCGCAGTAGCTGCTGCTCCGACTCCTGCCACTCCTGGTGCCGCTGCTGCTGCTGCCGCTCCTCCAACGCCTGCTGCCGCTCCTGCTGCCGCTTCTGCCGCCGCTGCTCAGAGTCGGAATCCCAGTCCTTCTCCCATTCCTCCTCCTGCTGCTCCTCCTCCTGCTGCTCCTCCTCCTCCGCCCAGATCCCAAGAGAAGTGATGTCGTCGTCAGTAGGACCGGCGCCGTGGGAAGGACCGGTGCCGTACGAAGGACCAGCACCGTCAAAAGGACTAGTGCCGAACTGCTGGTAGGACATCAAGTTTGGCTCGTTCTGCAGGAGATGCCTCACATACGGGTCGTCCTGGGGGCGTGCGTTGCGACGTGCGATCTGCGCCTCAGCCAACCTGTGCTCCATCTCCTTGGTCATTTCCACCTGTCTGATCCCATCCGGTATGAACTCATTCACACGGTGGCGATCCGCTGGGTAGTTCAGATCCTTATCTTTCTTCTATAATCATAGGCGCGCGCCGCCTCCTCCGCTGTATTAAACTGCCCAGCCCAGTGCTTCCTCTTGTTGATATGGATCTGACATCCATACACGTACCGACCAAGCTTCTTCCTATAGCACGCCCTCACACCCTTAAACCCGGCCATTCCGTGAAACTAAAACATATTAAAAACAAATTCATTAGAATCAAAAAACTACACAACTATATACTACAAACTACACAATGTGGAAATTACACAATATAAACCAATGAACAGAACTAAAATTATTTTTAGCAAAGTCATGCCAAAATTATATTCATGCATGTAGGGACATTGATCAAATTTGCATAAGTATAACTAATACATCTTGATCCCATGAATAATTTGGTCCATTTTTATTTAACCCTAATACATCGCGAATAATATCACTAATACATCTCCTCTCCCATGCATGAACCTCTGAAACTAACTTCGACCGGGTCCTGAGCCGCGGGGTGCTGAGCCGCGGGCGCTGCGCATCCAAAGATAATGAACCCTCACGTGACGAGGAACCCTCTGAAGAAACGACCATCCATTGTTGTACTGCCTATCCAACAAAGTCATGTAGCGACGGACGTGCTCGTCCTCCTCCCTGATACGGCGACGTACCACCTCCTCGGGGGCCGGCTCCCTCTGCACCGAGCATGGCCCACGCGACCGCCACCAAAGAAGATCCGGGTCGACGACGTCACCCGGATTCCTCACCAAGATACGCGTCCCGGAAGGTAGCACCTCCCAGTGCCAGCCCGGCGGAGTCCAGTCGCGGACATCGCCCCTCTGGTCCAACAGTGACATCGCCCCTCTGGTCCAGCAAGCAAATTTAAATAAAGTACAAATTCATAGCAACTATCAAATAACACAATTTTCAAACTCATTTTTAGCAATGTGAAAATTACACAATATAAACCAACAATGAACACAACTAAAATTATCTACAATCTAAGCTACACAACTATATGTCCTATTTTTAGCAAAGTCATGCCAAAATTCACGAAATTTTTTGGCATGACCTTTGCTAAAAAAGGGACATATGGAGTACCCGAATTTGCCGGAACGGAAGTTAATTGACGTTCCGGTAAACTCAAGGGTCTCATGGGTACCTGCAGACATTTCACAAATCATATGTCCTATTTTTAGCAAAGTGATGCCAAAATTCTCGAATTTTTTTGGCATGACCTTTGCTAAAAAAGGGACATATGGAGTACCCGAATTTGCCGTAACGGAAGTTAATCGACGTTCCGGCAAACTCAAGGGCCTCTCGGGGTACCTGCAGACATTTCACAAAAAATCCACATCTCCGGCCGGCATCTCCGGCCGGCATCTCCACGACACGATGGTCGGTGCACAAACAACCACGACACGATGGTCGTGGTAGCACAGATCAACACAAGCACACACAACTTCTCGATCGGGTACCAATAGCAAAGATCATACATAAAAAGGTGCCTCATATGAAGAGTGCACATCAAGAACTTCCAAGTGTCGAAACTTCCAAGTGTAAGAGTCAACCTAGCTATCCTATGAAATAATGTTTCACAGCGATGACTCCGATTCAGAGAACAGTAGCGTGGCCCTGAGCCTGAGCATGACAGAAACTACAGACCGACGGTGCGACGCCGTCGATCTTTGGCCCATTTTTTACATTCGTTCTATAGGTTCGGTCATGCTCAGGCTCAGAGTCAACCTAGCTATACTGTGAATCAGAGTCATCGGTGTAATACAATAGAGGCCTCATATATCATTGTCAAAACAAGGCAAAAAGAGTACCTACAAGACCATGTTCTAATACAAGTACTCAAATTGTATATAGTACAAGGTATTGTAGATACTCTTTTCCCTTTAACATGACATAGTTTAAATCATCGGCCTATAGTACATATACAAGAACATGGGTAAAAGGATAAAAAGAAGATGTACAACAATATGGATAAAAAGATGAATAAAAAGAAATGATTTCCCGATGTTCCCGATTTTCCCGATGTTCCCGATATTCCTGATTTTCCCGATGTTCCCGATTTTTCCGATGTTCCCGATGTTCCCGATTTTCCCGATGTTCCCGATATTTCCGATTTTCCCTGACAATGCATCTTCAAGACAATTAAAAAGTACCAACTTTGGACGCTTACGAAATTATCAAATCTTGATCCTATTTGCAATGTACCTTCATGGATATCTTGCACTACGTTATTACTTCATGATAAAGCTCAAAAATAAGTTTTTGAAAACTTCTAACACCTTAATTCAAATCAGTTTGAAAGGCATGTTTAAACACTGACCATATTTGACTTAGCAAATTTTTCATCTTCAAAATTTCATCTTCAATTTTTTGCATGTACTAACCTAACACTAACCTAGCAACTAACCTAGAAACTAACCTAGCATCACTAACAACAACAAGCAGCAAGCAAATGAACAACAAAATTCAAAAAAATTGTTGTTGGAGTTTCAACAAACACCTAGGGTGCATGTTTTTCGGTAGGGGAGGGAGGCAGGGGGGCGGGGAAGCACCTCGGGCAGGGGAGCGAGTGGTGTCCTGTGGCGGGTCCCAGGGCGGCGCCGGTGGTCTTCTTCGTCGGCGGCGGCTCGAGGCCGAGGCGGGGGCGGGGCGGGGTGGGCGGTTGCTCGTTTGCTCGGAGGGAGGGTTGGGCGGGGGCGCGGCGCAGGGGAGGTCGATCGACGGCGACGAGTTGGGGCAGGGCGCGTGCAAGGGTGGGCGGGGCGCAGGAAGGTCGCCGGCGGCGAGTTGGGGGCGCGGTGGGGTGTCGAGCGCGCGCGCGCTCAGCGCTGTGTCGAGACTCGAGAGGATGGGAAATTTGGGAAGAGAGAGAGGCCGGCGCGGGGAGGGCGCACATGTAATTTGGCGCAGAATAATTCTCTGGCGCATCCTAGCCTGGGTGCGCCACTGAAACTAATAATTCTGTGGCGCATCTAAGCCCGTGCGCCACAGAATAAGCACCCAGGCAATAGTTGGAGGGGGACCCACAACAGTTCTGTGGCGCACAGAAATTACACCAGATATTTGTTGAAGCGGGACCCACCATATTTGTGTGGCGCATTACAGCTTGCATGCGCCACAGTATTCTGTGGCGCATTGTCCATGGTGCGCCACTGAAATATTTTTGTGGCGCATGGCCAAAGTGGTGCACCACAAAATGTCATTCCACAAAAAGGCACTTCCGTACTAGTGCCTTCATCACATTGGTAGTAAACAAGGTAGATACAAGATAATAATGGTAGAGCTACAAGAATATGAAAATATCAAAAGATTACCTGTTTCAATGTTGAGCCATCGAGTGCAAGAGATAAAGGAAACATGCTGACATGCAAAGACATCCACCGAAAGCACACAGTATGGCACCTATAGTCTTTCCACATTGCTAATATACACCAAACAAAATGAGAAGATGTCACAGTTGTATAAGAAGTGTTTGTTATAAGGTAAACCCCATTCTATTCATCCTAACGAAACTAAACTATAAATAAACTTTAAAAAAAATATAAGAGTGCGTGTTGGCCATCAACCATAGAGCCAAAGAATTAAGCTACTACTTAGAAAATATCTTAAGATGTTGAAATAATATTACTGGTGGTATAAAGAGCAAATCGATTGACCCTTATAAAATTAGTTCTTGATTCCACATTTCACTGTGATGAGATCAAAGTCAAGAACACATAACGATTACATTGACAATCTTATCCAAGTTTGGAGAAATATAACTTCTGGCGAACATGCTGTTGGTAAGGAATCCGTTGTTTGTACGTACGATATTGGTTAAAATTTGAATCTTAGAATTGCACTAGGAAAGGAAATTTGTTCTAAAGATTTTACCAGGATCATTAATTGTTTTCGCTAAGAGTAATCATGCGAAGAAAGATACATATGCTTCCAATCACAAGTTGTACTAAATGGTCTTATACAATTCAAGCTGTATTAGTAAAACTAAGAAGATTAAAAAATAGTTGTACATCATGTGACGAAATTCTGAACTTAATGAATTCAACAGAGCCGACGGCTCGGTTTGTGCGTGCTCTTAGGACCCATGCGTGTTGTTGGTCCATCAGTTCTCGTCCAAATTTGCATGTTGTCGGTCCATCAGTTTTGAGTAAATGGCACTGGCGGTCATACAACACATCCGCTATGTGCACTTAAGTCACATAACTGGAGAACGTGATTTTTTGGTCACACAACTAGACTTTTGGTACACGCAGGTCACAAACCCCACATGTCAGTCCGTTTTCCGTTACAGGAGTGCCGACGTGGACACGTAATTTTGTAAAAAAAAACCTGTATTTTTGGACATTTCGCAAAAAACCTAAATTTGGGTCTAATTACAGGTTTTTTTTGCAAAATGTCCAAAAATACAGTGAGTTTTCTACAAAATTATGCCGGATGCAGCTCCCACGGCGACGGGAGAATGACAAATGGACGAACCAGCATACACTTTCCTGAAAAGTTTAAGACGTCTGAGTTCAAAGTCTACACCTGTACCTTTCGGCGTCCAAGTGTGTCTTGACCTAGGAGAAATCGAAGACGTCGTCAGGCGGCGGCGAGGCAACCGACGAGCGGATGCGGCCCGCGTATTGCGTCACGTGCCCGCCTGCGGACGAAGCCGGAGGCCCAAGGAACGCTCTGCGGCCGCACACGCGGCTTGCACGCCCACTTCGGCTAATTTTTTTTAAATAATACACTAAATTAATTAAATTCCAGAAATAATACGTGTTTTTATTTTTTTTCAAAACTAGGATCCAGTCGGTCGCGGCGAAACCGACAGGACCTAGTCGGTCACGGCGAAGCCGACAGGACCCTAATCGGTCACGGCGAAGACGACTAGTGGCGTGTCACGCATATACACGCCACTGGTAGCCTTTACCAGTGGCGTGTATATGTGAGCACGCCACTAATCGTCTTCGACGTGACCGATTAGTGTCCTGTCGGCTTCGCCGTGACCGACTAGGCCTGTCGGTTTTGCCGCGACCGATTGGGTAATATTTTTGAAAAAAAATAAAAACGCGTATTATTTCCGGAATTAAATAATTTTCGTGTATTATTTATAAAAAATTAGCCACACTTCGCATCTCCTTCTGGCGCCATGTCCAAATCACGGTGTTTAACGATATGCAATCACGTAAATAATACATTGTCACACAAAGTATACGCAGAAATTAACATGCTAATCACACGCGGAAGTCCGTAAAAATATCCACAGTTCAAAATCCGATTTAGCTTGCCCAGTCACAATCCGTAGTAGACATGATCGATCGTACGTCAACAGCCGCCGCAACCACCGCCCCCGCAGCCACCACTGCCGCCGCCACACCCTCCGCTGCCACCGCACCCGCCGCCACCTCCTCCTCCACACCCGGCGCCCGAGTGCATCATCATGTCCACCGCCATCGCACTCACTGCGCCGGCAGCGAGCCCTGACGCGAGGTCGTCGCTGGACGCGCTCTTCGCCGAGCTTGGCGCCGTGTACCCTTGGGCCCCGTAGTACTGGACAATATTTCTCTTCTTCTCGCGCGGCTTCTTCTTGGCGCCCTTGGCGCAGCCGAAGGCGGCGCGATGGCCGCCACCGCAACGACCGCGATGGCGAAGAGCACGTTCAAGGTGGGGCTTCCCTGCAGGGCATAGTGTAAGATCCTAGCTACAGAATACCCAGAACCAGCAAGAGATCGAAGAACAATTCAGATTAGGCTCGACCTCCCAACCACCCCCGAGCCAGTTCATCCACGGCACCGCCGTCTTACAGTTCTGTTCCAAGACAACCGAAACAAGGAAGCTCCTATCCAACTAATAGCAGAGCAAGCTACGCCAACCAGCTGCCTCCAGCTAGCCACGCTGGGGCCGTCGCGATCTCTTGGGCCTCGGGCCTGGGCCTTCGTCTTCATGGCTCACTCAGATGGGCCCGGGTCGTTGACAATCCCCTCCTCTTCAAAGCCTGCTTGTCCCCAAGCAGGAGCTCGAGGGAAGGCCTGATGCAGACGGTCGAGGTCCTCCCAGGTAGCTGCCTTCTCGTCAGTGCCACTCCATTGCACGAGAACTTGAGCGACGGAGCGCGCACCGCGACGCTGCTGACGGCGACGCAGGACTCGGACTGGAACTTGCAGCAGGGCATCCGCCAGAGGCAGAGTTGGCGACGCGTCCGGCCGTGGTCCGACGCAGGGCTTCAGCTGCGACACATGGAAGACCGGGTGAACACGGCTCGACGGCGGCAACTCCAGCTTGTACGCCACCTCGCCCACACGCTCCAGAACGCGGAATGGCCCGAAGAACTTGAACGCCAGTTTGTGGTTGGCACGCCGCGCCACGGACGCCTGGATGTACGGCTGCAGCCGGAGGAACACCTCGTCACCCACCGCGAAGGAGCGCTCTGTGCGATGCTTGTCCGCCTGGGCCTTCATCCTCTGCTGCATACGCAGCAGGTGTTGACGAACGGAGTCCAACACCAACGCCCTCTCCTGCAGCCATTCCTGAACATCTGCAGTAGCAATCTTGTCAGATGCAGTGATTCCGAAGTACCTGGGCTGCCGGCCGTAGAGCAGCTCGAACGGCGATTTGCCCGTCGACGCATGCCAGTTGCTGTTGTACCAGAACTCGCACAGCGACAACCACTTGGACCAGTGGTGAGGGTGTGCGCTGATGAAGCAACGGAGGTAGCACTCGATGGATTGATTCACCCGCTCCGTCTGCCCATCCGTCTCAGGGTGGTTCGCCGTGCTCAGCTTCAACTGCGTGCCCGTGGCGCGGAACACGGACTGCCAGAAGGTGCTGGTGAAGATGGGATCGCGATCGGAGACCAGCGAGCCAGGCATGCCATGGAGCTTGTAAATGTTGTCGACGAAGAGCTCGGCCACCTTGCTGGCTGTGTAGGGGTGTCGCAGCGGAATGAAGTGCGCGTACTTCGTCAATTTGTCGACGACGACGAGGATGCAGCTGAATTGCCTCGACTGCGGCAGCCCTTCGATGAAGTCCATCGTGGCCACCTCCCACGGCGCAGACGGCACCGGCAGCGGCTGGAGCAAGCCGGCTGGAGGAAGGCGCTCCGGTTTCGCCTGCTGGCAGATGTGGCAACAGCGGACGTACTCCCGCGCCATGGATTTCATGCCCGGCCAACTGAACAGCGACACCAAGCGACGGTACGTCACTGGGAACCCCGAGTGGCCGCCCTGGGGACTATCATGGAACGCGGACACAATCTGCTTGCGGAGGTCGTCGTCGCCACCCACCCAAATCCGGTGGCGGTGGCGCAGGATGCCGCTCTCCAGTGTGTATTCGGGCACCCCGTCTGGCGCGACAGCCAACTGCTGCAGGAGAGCCTGGGCCCTGGCATCGTTCTCGTAACTGTGCGCCACGGCCGTGAGCCACACCGGCTGGACCGTCGCAATGGAGAACAGTTCCGAGCTCGCCGGCGGCTTGCGCGAGAGGGCGTCCGCGGCGCCGTTGTGCACACCCTTCTTGTACTGAATCTTATAGTGCAGGCCCATGAGCTTCGTCAGAGCCTTGCGCTGCCAGTCAGTGTGGAGCCTCTGGTCCGCCAGATGGGTGAGGCTCTTGTGGTCTGTGCGGATGACGAACTCCTTCAGCTGCAAGTAGGGGCGCCACTGCTCGATGGCCAGCAGAATGGCGAGGAATTCCTTCTCGTACACAGAGAGACCTCTGTTCTTGGGGCCAAGCGCGCGGCTCACGAAGGCAACTGGGTGCCCCTTCTGCGACAACACGGCACCGATACCCACATCGCAGCGTCAGTGTCAATGACGAACTGCTCAGAGAAGTCCGGCAGCGCCAGAACGGGAGCGGAGATCATGGCTTGCTTCAGAACCTGGAACGCCGTCTCGGCGGCCGGTGTCCACATGAACGCGACCCCCTTCTTGAGCAAGGCAGTGAGCGGCTGGCAGATAATCGCGTAATTGGCGATGAATTTGCGGTAGTACCCCGTCAGGCCACAAATGCCGCGTAATTCCTTCAGGTTGCTCGGCGTGGGCCAGTCCTTGATGGCTTGAATCTTGGCCGGGTCCGTGGCTACGCCGCTGGCAGACACGACGTGCCCCAGGTACGCCACCTGCTGCTGCGCAAAGGCGCACTTGGACATCTTAACTTGCCACTTATCCTTCTGCAAGATGCCCAGCACGGTCGCCAGATGCTCCAGGTGCTCCTGGTAGGTGCTACTGTATATGAGGATGTCGTCGAAGAACACGAGGGCGAACTTGCGCAGCACGGGCTCGAGCGTGGCGTTCATCGCGTGCTGGAACGTCGCAGGAGCTCCAGTCAAGCCGAACGCCATTACCTTGAATTCGTAGTGCCCACTGTGCGTTTGGAACGCCGTCTTGTGCTCCTCGCCCGGTGCCAGCCGGATTTGGTGGTAGCCAGCCTTCAAATCGAGCTTGGAGAACCACTTTGCGCCGGCGAGCTCGTCCAGCAGCTCGTCGATGATGGGCAGCGGGTACTTCCCTTCACTGTCAGGGCATTGAGCGGCCGGTAATCGAACACAAGGCGCCAATCCACTTCTCCCTTCTTGACCAACAACACAGGCGCACCGAAGCACTGTTGCTGTGCGTGATCACGCCCTGCTCGAGCAATTCCTTCACCTGCCTCTCAATTTCCGTTTTGAGCTCCGGTGCGACTCGATAGGGACGGATGGACACGGGCCGCGCTCCGGGAATCAGGGGAATGCGGTGATCGTATCGACGGCGCGGTGGCAAACCAGACGGCGCCTCGAATACTGACGCGAACCTGTCCAGGACTGCCTGCACTTCGGCAGGAACCACGGTCGCCTCCTTCTCCGCTTCACGCACGAGGTTGAGCTCGACCAGCGCGTGCGTGCAGAACCTCGGCTCATCGCCACGGAGCACCACTTGTTTGCCCTCATGTTGGAACGCGAGCCACCCCTGCTCCCAGTGGGTGAGCATCGGACTGTACTTGCCGAGCCAGTCTAAGCCGACGATTCCATCGTAGCTGGCCAGATTCAGGACTCTGAACTGATCTGTGAACGAGCACCGTCGGCGGACCACTGCAGCGCTGGGAAACATCGTGTACACTCCAGGAGAGCGCCACCCGCAACCTGAACTGACACAGGAGCCGGCAGATCCTCCACACCTGAAAGCAGTTGCGCTCGTTGGTGATCAATGAAACATGCCGAACTGCCGGAATCCACCAGGAACAGGAATGAGTGACCCTGAATCTGCACTTGCAGCTGCATAGTGCGAGGTGCTGCCTTGCCAGGCTCCAATGCGCTGCCGAGAGCACCATGGCATGCGCAGTGAGAGGCGGCTCTGCCTGCTCCGTGTCCTGCTGTTCCTCACTGACATCCCGATGAGATGCATGCAATTCACCATCTCTTGCACCACATGTAGAGGAATGGACGTCTTGCACTGGTGCTCACGGCTGTATTTCTCGCCACAGGTGAAGCAAAGGCCCTTTGCTCGCCTGTAGGCCTTGAGGTTGCTCCATTTTTCCTCACTGGCGCTCAGTGCTCTCTTCTCTTCGACAGTCTTCGAGATCCACTTCGCGGGAGGCTGCGGCAACGGCGGTGGAGCAGAGACCACACGCCTGGGAACTGTGGTTGATTGCTGTTGCCGCGGCACGAGCCCCGTGTCCTCTCCCAGTTCCTCGTACAGCAGAGCCAGGAATATGCAGTTTCCAACGTCTTAGGCTGCTGAATTGCAACAAGCACGCGCACAGCCGGCCTCAAGCCATCCAGGAATTTAGTGGACATGCTCACCACATCTGGGTTGGGTTCGTACACCGCGAGCTGATCCACCAACTCAGAGAATTTCTGCACGTAATCCTCCACTGTTGTTTCCTGAGCAAGATGAAGCAGACGCCGGCAGAGGATCGAGTGTTGGTTGCGGCTGAATCGAGCGAGCACGGCCTCGACGAACTCGGTCCATGTCGGGGTTGGCTTCTTCTGCAAATAGGACTCCAACCACGTTGCTGCAGCCCCTGTGAAGGCGGCGGACGCGTCGGCAGGCCAGAGCGACATTGGCGTGTGCCCGCGCCTGAAGAATTCCTCACAGCGAATCTGCCACAGCTTCGGGTTGTTCCCCTCAAATTGAGGCAGCGACGCACGAGAGACAAACGGAACATGGTCAGCACGGTGGTGTGGTGTACTCGAATCAAACTGCTGCAACAGAGACCGGCCGGAGAGGTTACCTCCGACCGGAGGAGAGGGGTGTGAGGCACCCATCGTCCCCCGGTTGAGTTGTTGCTCGCCGTGCCATGACTGGCCTGCAGCACCGCTCCCTGGCTCCCGAAGGACGAAGCAGAGGGGCGATCTGCCACCGCGCCCGGTGCTGGCCGCGGTGCGCGATCGAGGGCCGACGCCAGCGACGCGATCTGCGAACTCAGCGTGTCCTTGACAGCGAGGAGATCCTCGCCGATGGATGTCCTTGTGGCCTCCAGATCCGCGTTGACGCTAGAGCGAACAGCGTCGATGGAGGTCCTGGTAGCCTCCAGATCCGTGGTGACGGCGGAGCGCACGTCGTCGATGGCGGTGTTCATCTTCTTGAGTTCCTTCTCCGTGTCGACGACGAAGTCACGCATGTGGGAGAGCGTCCTCTTCTCGTACTCGAGGAAGCGCTTGTCGAACTCCTCCGCTGTGGCGGCGTGGATGAGGTCGTAGATCGCGCGCGATGCCGGATCCAGGTTCTCCATGGCCTCAGCGCGAGCTCTAGCAGCGAATCAGGTGGGGTACGCGTGGGTGGGGAACTCCAGAATTGGGGATCGGAAGGCTCTGATACCACTTGTAAGATCCTAGCTACAGAATACCAGAACCAGCAAGAGATCGAAGAACAATTCGGATTTAGGCTCGACCTCCCAACCACCCCCGAGCCAATTCATCCACGGCACCGCCGTCTTACAGTTCTGTTCCAAGACAAGGAAAACAAGGAAGCTCCTATCCAACTAATAGCAGAGCAAGCTACGCCAACCAGCTGCTCCAGCTAGCCACGCTGGGGCCCGTCGCGATCTCTTGGGCCTCGGGCCTGGGCCTTCGTCTTCATGGCTCACCTCAGATGGGCCCGGGTCGTTGACACATAGACTCCGGCGGCGTGCGCGGTCTGGTGATCCAGCCTCACCATTTCTTCGATCGAGATTCTCTCCCTAAGGACAGACGGGGCAACCTGGGTAAAGCGACGAAGTCGAGCTTTCGATCACGACGGATTTTTCCTGCTCGATCTCAAGCAATTTCACACGACTTCACGAGGGTATCCACTTTGTGTTTGCGTATTTGTATGGGTAAGTTTGTAATCCGACTAGGTGACGAGAATAGGAAGACCTGCCTCGGCCGGATTCGGTCTTGTGGTCGACGATCGGCTCCGGATTTTGTTGGTGTTCGGGCGCCAGGATAATCCAAAAGGCCTCCGTCGTTAGAGCTTGATCTGATCCACCGCTCCTTACAACAACGCCGTCGGGCGCCGGGTTTGCCGTCCTCCTGTCTAGCTCGCTGTAAGTCTGAAACTGGCATAACACATTCAGGGGACGCTAGCTGAATGCCTGAATTCAGTGCTTTCTATTCTACTCGCGCGTCGTTCATTCATTTGTGACTACTTGAACACAGTCGAAAAACCATGCTGGATTAACAGTATAGATATACAGATTGAACGTACCTATCACACGTGATAGCATAATAAACCTCCACTACTGTTCAACAAGAAATTCTTATATTATTTTCTAATAAGGTTCAGACGCAAATTAGAGAACAAATAGGTACTAGCAAGTTTTGTATAATGGTGGATCAAGCTCGAGAGGAATAAAAAAGAGCAAATGGTGTTGGTCCTCCAATTTGTGAACAGTCAAAGATTCATAAAGGAGCAGTTTTCTTAATCTTTTTAGCGAGAAAGCACAGTTTATATTAAACCACGGTTCTTACAGAACAGTCCAGAACAAAGAAAGAAATTACAACTAGCTCCTTCTGGACCCCGATGCCGAAGACGACGACGACAACGTTACGCCGGCGCGCCGCCGCGCCACCTCCCCTCAGCCTTGGAACGGGAGTATCCCCTGCACGGACGGGAAGTCGACGCCACTCGGCTCCGGAGAGCCTCGCCCTGCACCGCCACCACCATCGACGTGGTCAACACAAACCGCAATCTTCAAATTCAACACTACGCAGATCCTTCGCCACGCAGGATCTGGCCGGGGAACTACGCACGGCGCGGATCCACCGATCCGTGGGTGCCAAGGAAGCAGGCGCACCACCACGGAGCTCCACCGAGCGCCGTCGCCGGAGAGGACGCGCACCTGCACCAAAAACAACACCGGCGACCCCACCGCCTCCACGACGCCGCCGGCTGAAGCCCCAAAGGAACCTACCTTATCTACACCCGTGAAGCGGGGATCCCCCACCCTCCCGCCGCCAGAGCGGCCGCCGGAGGGCGAGGGATCCGTCGGATCTACGGCGAGGAGGTGGATCGACCGGGAGTTGGAAAAAATCGCCCTTCTCGCTACAGTGACGGGAGAGGAGAGACGTCCAGGCTCGTTTAGTTGTGATTGAGCAGTTTTCTTAATCGAAAAGTCATTTTGGCTCCCGAACTCCAGTGATCTCGCCATTTAAAAAAAAATCTAAAAGTACATTTAAAAGTTTCAAAAATATCTGAAAAAATCATCCATGTTCTCAATGATATATTGTACAAATATGAAAAATCTCAATGAAAAAACAATGCGTTTTGAGCTAGATAAAAAGACAAAAGTTAGAAATTAGAAACTTCATATTGTTCATTATTCTCAGACCTTTACATTTTTCATTTTTGTAGAGATCAAACCGTAAAGTATTTTGCATTAAGATTGTGCCCGCTTGTAGAATATTTCATTGAAAACATGCATGATTTTTGTTTCAGTTTTTTTAAACAATTATTTTTTTATTTGTTAAAAAAGGCGAGATCATTGGACCTCGGGAGCACCAAATCTTCACTCATTTCTTAGTCATTCATGTCACTAACACTGTTGCATTAGTTTTCAAACATGCAATTTGCACTGTCCTTGCGGACAATAATTTGAATGTTCATGATATAAGAGGCCAAGGATATGACGGAGCAAGTAACATGCAAGGTGAATGGAATGTGGCTGAAACCTCATTATGTACATTGTATGGCTCATCAGGTGCAGTTGGCTCTTGTTGCACAACTTTTTTTCCAAAATTCTATTCTCATCATAAATGTTGTTATTGTGTCCCCTAAACGCAATGATGTATCAAGCTGCAAAAATTGAACGTGAAATTGAGTTGGAGAGCTTGATAAAGGAAAAGAGGCAAATTAGATAAGATCTTTACAGAGACACGAGGACACTAGATGGAGTTCTCACTTCAAGTTGATTCAAAGCTTACATAAGATGTGTGGTGCTACTATTGCATTCCTGCAGTGTGTAGCAACTGACCGCTCGGTCTAACCATATTCTTGAGGAGAAGTTCTAGACGCTCTAAGAATAATAATTTCATTTGATTTTATGTTCATATTGTATCTAATGGAGATAATCATGAATATCATTGATGTCTTATATCAAACACTCCAAAAGAAATTCATTGACATTTTAAATGCATTGGATTCAATTTGGAAAACAAAAGTGTTGCTAGATTTAGAAGAGGGATGGGAATCTCTTCTAGAGGAGGTTCAGTCTTTTTGTTTGAACCATGAGATCAAGGTCCCGGATTTGAATCACAGGTAATACACCTCTCCTTGTATATAAATTAGAATATTATTTATCATGTACATAACTCTAATCTCTATATATATTGCAATTTCTAGGTATGTTGATGTGCCAAGGTCCCACAACAAGCATGATAACACAACAACATTGCATCACTTCAAAGCATATGTATTCAATGTTGCCATAGATCAACAATTTGTTGAGATAAATGACCGCTTTGGTATTCAAAGAACATAGCTCTTGACATGTGCATCTTTAGAATGACTCGTTTGTCATGGCGAAAATATGCATATTGGCTGAAAATTTTACCCCGAGGATTTTTCTAGTCAACTAAGGGCTCAATTGGAGTCTCAACTTCCACATTTCCAGCTCGATGTTTGCAACAATCCGGAACTATAATGCTTGCCTTCACTTGCTGATTTGACTATATGACTAGTTAAACAGGTAAAGCTGCCACATACTCAACACTCCTTTGATTCATATGATAGATAGGAAAAGTGTTGGAGTAGGAAATCTAGCTATAAGATTGAGATGACATGTCTAATTGAATGCTATGAAAAGAGCAATTCTCTTTGATTGTGGTGAAGAAATTTTCCATGAGGTTGGATCTCATGTTATTTTCCTATGAAGTTTACACTATAAGATTCCAATGGGATTATTTCTTATAAGATTCAATCTTATAAATAAAATGGTCAACACAAGAAAAAATCTTAAGGATTCCTATCCTACAAAAAACTTATGAAATTCATATGAATCAAAGGAGCCCTCAATAGTTGATAGATTACCGTGGTTAGACATAAATCTTTCCAGCGTCAACTGCAACAACCGAGCGAGCTTTCTCGGCAACGAAACTAATCAAGACACGTCTTTGAAATAGAATGGGACATGGTTTTCTTCGGCATTGGATGTTCTACGGTGGAAAGGAAATAGCCGCAAAGATTAGTTTCGTTGTGATTATAGACTTTTTCGAGACCGGTGGTCGTACGGCACACGTGAAGTTAATGGACACGCAATTTCCTTTCGTATTGTTGAACATTGATTCGGATGTTGATATGGATTTGCTATTAATGCTTTTTAAGACTTTCTTTGACGAATTTTTGTGAGACTTAATATAGTGTGATATTTATTCTTTTCCGAATCCTGGCTCCTCCTCTTATGTGAGAGTCTGCATACATACTCCACACACACACACACTCTCGTGACTAGCCGGGATACTTCCGAGGACAGCTGGTAGCAGTTTCTACTAAAGCTAGCGATTTGGACGAACAAAAGCACCCGACGTACGTACTGACGCCAAATGCCACACCGCCGGGAGAATGACAAATGTACGAATTAACCAGCATGCACTTTCCTGGAAAGTTCAAAACTTCAAAAGTCCAAAGTCTACACCTGTACCTTTCGGCCTCCAAGTGTCTCTCTCTTGTCCTAGGAGAAATCGAAGGCGTCGTCGTCAGCCGGCGGCGAGGCAATCAGGCAACCGACGAGCGGGAAGGAAGCCGGAGAGCCCAAGGAACGCTCCTTCTGGTGCCATGTCGTTCTCGTCGTACTACACACTGCGTGGCATTACGCGAGTCCACGCGTGCGTGTTCGTCCTGCCGATTCTAACTGACGGCTATGTTTAGACGGACGAGCTACTTGTCCGAAGACCGCGGGAAGAAAAGTTCGCATACGAAGTTGCAGGTTCAGGTAACCTCTTACCTTTCTCCACGTGATGACTACTGTTACGAGTAGACAGTAGTAGGTGCAATGCAAGAATGCAACGACTCTTCGCTCCTGTCGTTTCCCGCGCCAAATTATCATTAGCCTAGCTTAGAGAATCTCCACCAGCGGGCTTTCGGCACCATATAAACCGGACATCATTTGGGTGGTGCCGGTCACCTGTCCGACCATTCTCAGGGCGCCTCCCCCAACGGCATCCCCAAACGGCAGCAACCAAATAGCTCGGCCATCATCAAGGCCGGCCAGTAAATGTTTCGATGATCATCAAGGCCGACAAGCAAATGTCTCGGCGAACAGCAACGCCGGCCACCAAAAAGTACCCAAAATGAGTCAAGAGCATGGCGATGATTCTTGGGCCTCGGCATCCTTGGCCCTTGCCCTCCTCTCCTTAATGATGCGCTCCACCTCGTCGGTGAAGAAAGCTTGTTGAGCCACGCTCATGTGTGTGGTGTCGGTGGAGAGGATCTTGAGCTCCCTATCGAGTTGAGCCTCCTTGATCTTCATCTCCTTATCGAGTTGTGCCTCCTTGAGCTTCTGGTCTTGGACGTCAAGTAGGAGCCCCACCTCTCTTTGCTTTCTTCGTACATCTTCACCTTAAGAGTCTCGTTCGACGTGATCTCTTTGATGTAGGAGTCGATCGAGTCTTGGAGGGAGGCGGCAGATGTTGCCGACGCCTTATTGGCCGCCTTCGCTTTCTTGGTGCCATCCGGCCGGTTGAGGACGCCTTGGCCCGGCGGCTGGGATTCATCAAGAAGGCCGGCCTTGCCTCCTCCACGGCGCATTGAGAGACGGAGTGTCTTCCACTTTGGACAATTTTGGAGCCGTGTCCAATAATGCGACATGGTGAAGGTCTTCTTGAACATCTCCTTGTACATGATGCCGGCATACAAGGTCTACACATATGGTCACACGTTGACATGAGATGACATAGAAATATGAGTGTGCATGTTGATATAAGAGCAACACATCTAACTTGTTATCGAAATTCTTGCCACTCTCGTTTCTTGTCATGATTTGGTCCACACAACCGTGGTACTTGATGCAAGAGTCTCGTATGGACGTCCACCTCTTCTCGATTGAGCAAGCATTGCGCTCGATGTATAAGGCGTTGTGTGGTTGTGTGGCGGGTACTCCTTTTTTTCTTTGAAATCCTTGTGAATCCTATTCCAATAAGAGTCCCGGGTTTGTTGTGTGCCGGTAGTGGCGTCTTGGCTTATTGCCATCCAAGCGTCGCACAACAATTTGTCCTCCTCCACTAACCATGAATTCCCTCTAGAGCCCGCCTTCGGCTTCTTCAAAACGGTGCCGGTCTCGACGTCGTGCAACTATGTCTGATCGCCCTCGGCGTCGTCGGCATCCTCGCCGCCATCGACGTCGTCCACCTAGACGTAGGTGCCGTCACCTCCAATCAAGTCTTCTATTGCGGCGGCGGCTTCATTCTATGACAATACATGCGCACAATTCACATAGCCGGGATCAGTTATTGCACACAGTTCACCAAGCCGGCCGACACCAGTTATTGCAAGCAGTTCGCACAGCCGACATCAGTTATTGCCACACAATTTCGCCGGCCGGCATCAGTTAATGCACGAAATTAACACAGCCGGCATTACTTAAAGTGCACATCTCAACCCAAGTTAGAAGATCATACCTCGTCAAGCCCGGGCATTCCGCCGAACAGTCTGTGGCGCCGTCGCTGAAAAGTTGTTGCCTGGAAGCGGGGACGGCGGACGGGGCTCCCGATCGATGCATTGCCGGCGAGTCGGTGAGGTTGATGTTGTGGCCACCATTGAGGGGACACTCGGGTTGCCTCCGTCGACGTAGCTTTCGTTCTCGGACGAGCCACCGGAGAGCCGCGACTGCGGCAAAGGCGGAGCGGTTTGTTCCGCGAAGTAAGTAGGGGAAGACGGCGACGTACTACCGTTGAAGGCGGGGCTGGCCATCGAGCTCCCTTGGCTCATGTCGCCAAGAATTTGGGCAGCCGAAAGAACACCTTGCTCCGCCTCTTTCCTCGTCTTCGCACGTTGCCGCCGGTCGGCCCTGCTCAAAGCGTTCGCCGCACATATCTGCTCCGCCGAGAAGGATCCCACCACTACAACCTCCTCCTCCTCCGTCTTCATCGGCCTCTCCTGGACACCGAGCGCCCCAGACGTCTTCTTCCTGGCCGGTGGCTTGAATCCGTGCCCCATTGGACGCGGCGATGGAGGAGGATTGCGTCTACGGCGACGAATGGGAGGTTTGGGACGGACGAGCCGACGCAGGAGAAATGGAGGGAACAAGTTCGAGAGTTTTGGGGGGCGCCAATGTAGATGGAAGGGAAGAAATTTGGCCGCCCGGTATGTGTCACTAGCAGACGGGCTCCGCCTGTCGGGGCGCTTGACCGGCACTGTCCGGCACCCCCGAGAGGGCCTCCAAAGTTTGGGGCCTGCTCGGGGGTGCCGGATAGAATTTGGGTCGGGCCGATCAAATGGGGGGTGCCGGTGGGCGAAATTTGTTGTCCGGCACCCAATGGGCCTTTGAGGGGGGTGCTTTGGGGGCCGCCGGTGGAGATGCTTTATGTAGGCTTCAGAGTTTTCCGCTTCTAAATATAAAATGTTTTACCTATTTTCTTATTCACACATATATAGACGTAATGTAATGTTTTCATTCATTTCAACCCGTATTTAGTCCACATGAAAATAGCCAAAACATGTTATAATTTGGAACGGAAGGAGTAACAAGACACCATCACTGTATCCCCGCAAAATACAAGTACAGTAGTAACAATCAGTGCAAATCAAAAAAGTGCGCGGGTACTAACACGTCAAAGGAACCACGGCGACTGTATGCACACCGTTGGTGCGGTTCAGCACCGTGACAAACCTTCGCCAGCCACAGGAAACGCTGTTGGAATCGTCCGCTCTTCCACACGCCCTGCTAGCTGCACCGGCGCGGTTCAACTCTCCCGTCTATTCTTGGAACCTTCTTCCCCACATGTTCCATGTCATTCCTAATTTCACCTTCTTCACACTTCCCGTTCTACCACTATTTATACGGTCTCATTCCACAGGTTCAGAGGTCCTCTGCAACAGGTGCAGCGGTCAACAAACACAACACGAGCAACGCCGCAACGGTGTTCCAGTAAACAAGGGGCGCTGACTGCCTGCTCATCATCGGGTTCAGCAATGGCAGCCGGAGCAAGCAGCGGCAGGCTGCTGAGAGCGACCACCGCCAGCTCCAAGGCCTTCCACCCTGATAGCCGTCTTCCGTCGTCGTCTTCGTCCTCCGGCCGTCCGTGCCGCATCCCGTCTCTCAAGTTCCCGTTCCTCCGGGAGACAAACACTAAGCACAAGACGAGCCGCGCCGCCGACCAGAGGGCGGCCCTGATCACCTTGGGAGCACCCACCGCAAGCACGGCCGCGCAGGAGAAGCGGCGAGGGCTGCTGCGCCTGCCGGGAGAGGCGGACAGCGTAGGGCTCCTGCTGCCCCTGGCGTACGAGGTCGCGAGGAGGCTTGTGCTCAGGAAGTTCGGGGCGCTGACGCGGCGATGCTGGACCAAGATCGTCGAGGGCGTCATCCATCAGGTAAATTACAACCTGCTGATATCTTACTTACAGATCTCGTCGAAGTGAAGTCTGAATCTTTAGTAGTAACAAAGTTCATGTGGACGTGCAAACTGATCAGGGCGTCGTCAGATGCCAGTCCTTCACGCTCATCGGCGTCGCCGGATCCCTCGTCGGTTCAGTCCCATGTTTCCTCGAGGTAATTTAGGCTAGCTGCTTCAGTTAATTTCTCCATCACTAGCTAGGGTGAAAGCATTCTTCCAAGTCAGGCCATCCAAGACTGATCTAACATTTCGTGTCTGACTGACTGCAGGGCTGTGGCTTTGTTGTGGAGTCGTTCTTGTTGCAGTTCCGTGCCATGTCACAGGTGGTAGACCACGCCGAGATCATCAAGCTGCTCATCGAAGCATTAGGTACCGTGTTCTGTTCAGCATTTGGACTAATTCCCATCAAAGATGATATTTAGTGGTATCACTAACTCGGAAACACAGTAATGAATTCCTCATTCTTCAGACATGTTCCTGATCGGCACCGCCCTGCTGACGTTTGGCATGGGGATGTACGGCATGTTCTACGGCTCCTCCCGGAACATCCAGGAGCCCGTGTACCAGAAGCTCAAGGAAGGGGCGAGGCTGCAGTCCATCGTGCAGGCCAAGTCGAGGTTCGGGCACGCCATCCTGCTCCTGCTCCAGGCGGGCGTCCTGGAGAAGTTCAAGAGCGTGCCGCTCGTCACCGGCCTCGACATGGCCTGCTTCGCCGGGGCGGTGCTCGCCTCCTCCGCCGGGTCTTCCTCCTGTCCAAGCTCTCCGTGCGTCCGCAGCGACGATGCAAGCGCACCTCCTTCGCGTGAACGGACATGTCTCCGAGTGACTATGCAACAACTGCCAACATAACAAGAGACTAACAGATGAAAGTCTCTACAGTAAGGGAAATGGGTTTATCTGGAAGATTCAGAATTCATACGATCTTACAACTGTTTGTTTATAGGTTTTACTACTAGATAGTTAGCTCTGTTTCATTCGTTCTTTCATGTCAGCAAGACTAGGAATAGCAGAGACAAACACCCAAAATCTTATGTATTTTTCCTCTTTTCATCCACTGCGTGTAGTATTAACATACTGGTGTGTAGCTTGTACACCATGTAAATTAAGCTTCTCGGAGAAGAAATACATGAACCCACTTCGGAGCATATTCTCTGTGCTCTCTATGACTGGCCATGTAAAAAATCGTGGTGTGGTTTCACCTCGCCACCGGAAATTCCAGAGGCCACGTCCGTGCAACGAAACTGTATGGGCGGCCGATTGCTTTCGACGGCGAAGCAAACCGTACCTGTGGCGCCGCGGCGTCGGCTCTTGCGACTCGGGTACGCGCGCGGCTTCTGCTCCGACCGCCGCCGTCGTGCTGCCGCTTAGGAGAGGGAAGGGGCAGCCTGGTGCGAGGAGGCAGGGATCGCTGATTCGCCGGGACTGGAGGCCATGTCGCTGGATTTGGGGCGACCGATGGGGTTCAGTTTTTTTTTTCTTGAAAATTACCGATTGGGTTCAGTTGTTTTGTATGTTTGCGTTCGTTTTTCTGGTCTCCACATGGGTTCGTTTTTCTTGAAAACTTTTATTTTTACTTCTTTTCTCATTCGTTTGGATTTATTTTTCTCTACTTTCATAATTCTTGTTTTAATTTCTTTTGCCTCTTATATGAATGACTTTTTCCTTTTCCTTACATGAACAGATGTTCTAAATATGCACGAACAAGATTTTCGAGTAGAGATTTCTTCCTACCGGGCTCCAATGCTCCCTGTACTAAAAAATCATATTATAAGTTTCAAAGAAAATTGAAAAAATCCGCCATGTTTTCAATGATATATCCCACAGTCCTGCGAAATCCCGATTTGAACTACTTTCTATTCGGATCTACACAAAAATGAAATGTGTGGATCTAAATGTACACGTTTCAAATCTCCAATTTTTAAAAACATTTATCATTTCTGTGTAGCCCGGAATATAATGTATTTCAAATCAAGATTTTGCACGATTGTGGAATACATCATAGGCGATATGCATGAGTTTTTTTTCCAGATTTTTTTAAACTTATAAATATGAATTTTAAAAAAAATTAACAAGAGGGAGCACTGGAGCTCAGGAGCCAAAAGTGTTTTCCGGACGATATCCTGCTATATAAACAATTTTTTATTTCAGTTATAATATTTTTATATTTGATTTATACATGGTACTTCTTTATATGTCACATTATCTACATAAATTTAGAAATGTAAGAACATAAAAAATGGTGTCTTTTTGTGGTGCACGGAAAATAATCTTAGAAATGTTAGAGTACGAGGAAAGATAGTCAAGAGAGCTAAAAAATGTAGACAAAAAAGTGAGTAATGATATAACAGAAAATTAGAGAAAGTAAAATGAAAAAACTTACAACCATAGAAACTAATAAAAACAAGAAAGAAAACAGATAATCACACCTTAACTTGGCCTGAGCCATTTCTTACTTATCCCATATATCCCCTCACGTGTAGCAAGTTGGTATTCTTAGTTTCACTGTCCGCTTCCCAGGCGGCGGAGCTTGACCAAAACTCCTTATATGGGAAAAAGTAAATATGTGAATGTATGGGGGGGGGGGGGGGGGGGGGGGGGGGGGGGAGAGAGAAGGGGCCAAAAGTTTTTTCTCATCTAAACCCTTCACAAAAACAATTTCTTCACATACTAGCCCAAAGTTGCGGGGAAAAGAGGGCACAATTTGTTTTTATCTAAACCCGTCCCAAAAAATATTTCTTCACAAACTAGTCCTGAGTTTGTGTGTGTGTGTGGGGGGGGGGGGGGGGGGGGGGATGGTCCCCCACTCACTTGTACTAAGCTCCACCACTAGAGGAGAACAAGTTCAAGAAAAACACATTAGAGAGCTTCACCGAACCAGAGTCATGTCGCCGTCGACCTTTGCGGTTCTCGTCCTCGCTATGGCGGCGTGTGCCGTGTGACAAATGGAGTGAGATGACACTCGGTCACTGCGCCATGCCAGCCTGCAAGCGGCGGCGATCGCCGTAGTCGCGATGTCTTCCTCATCTACATATGGAGCTTTGGCGGGCGAAGAAGGAGGCAAATGATCGCAGTGTGCGTGCTGCCTAGGGATGGAAATTAAACTCGAAACTCGCAAGCTAAACGAGTAACTCGTGACTCAGCTCGACTCAAACTCTGTGTCTCACGAGCCGAGCCGACTTTTGGATATGAACTCGTTTGTTGACCAAACTACTGGTCAGTAGCTCATGAGTAGCTCTCGTTTAACTCGTTTAGCACATTCTAAGTGTTCGAACATACACACGTGTGAAAAAATAGTAATTTTCCTACTAACTCCGAACTACGACAATGCTGGTCCTTCTACAATTTAACATCTCTAGTCAAAGGATAGATCAATGCTGAAAGATGGAATCTCTACACCATTATCGGTGCAAAAACATTAATAGTTTGGTACTAATATATGAAAAATCCACATTTGTGTTTGAACGAGTTAAACGAGCTACTCCTGAGCCGAGTTTCATTTCTGACTCTTTTGCTGAACGATTCGAGTCAGGCTAACTCGTCAGTTGAGTGAGTTTAAGCGAGTCGAGCTAGCTCGGCTCGAATTCCAGGTCTAGCCTCGCCTACGTGAAGTTTTCGTCCATGCACGTGTGAGGCTACACCTTGTTGATGCTGAGTTTGAGTATGAGGTGCAATTAAGTTATACCCTCTAGGTATGTATGTGCTTGTTAAACGTTGTTACAAAATCTCTACACGTGTGTATGTGATTGTTAACGTTTTAAGAAACCTCTATGTATATATGTATGTGTCTGTTAAATGTTGTTACAAAATGATGGCCATCTTTCGTAATTTCCGAAACTTGAACAAGCATCGGGTGCTGCCTTTTTCACTAGAGACAGGTATAAGTGAGCTTATCATTGAACTGTATATTTGAGATTTTGTAACTATAACTGAGATTTACGTTTCAAATGTGCGGAGAATGTTCAATTATATTATTTTGAAAGAAAAAACATTCATCAACTTGCTGAATCAAAGAACGTTCTATAACAAGCTAACTAGGACACAAACAATATTAACTGAATCAGAGAACTGTATATTTGAGTTTTTTTGGCAGGTTGTTTGTTTCTCAGTGAAATTAGGTCAATTTAAAAGCCAGATAACAGTGTTCACAACAATGATGCAAAAAAGCATTGCCGATCAATGCAATGTCCTATTCGGTGCAAAACTATATTAGGAGTACTATGGCACATAGCACTAATTAACATGATAAACATATCTGAAGGGCACTCGAGAGGTGAAGAAAAGCTAGTTCTTCTTTTCCAAAAGAACTACAGCTAAGTAAGAGCACTCGAGAGGTGAGAAAAGTAGTGCACGTGGTGCATGATCAGTGGTCGTGTTTATAGTTTAGGAACAAAGTAGACACGAGTGTCAGATAGGCAAGATTACATAGAGCATAGGAAATGGTTTTGTACGTACTATTACAGGCATATTTGAGTGCCTACTTTCTACGCAACATTCAGACTTTTTGAATTGAAAACAAACTGAGCTGACATGTCTCTAAAATAAGATCAACATGACAGCAACATTCAGTGTGCGAGATCTGTACTAGAACAACAAATCCATGCTGTAGTCCATGCTTTGTGAGAGACATCAGCATGTGTACTCTACACCGTGCGATCATCACAGCTCATGTCTAACCACTCTCTATGTACTAATGGCACTAATACAGTACAGTACTGCAACAAGCTAATGATGGCATATAGGGGAAACAAAAACAATTCCAGACAAAGCACGCTTCACGCACAGCAGATGAGCAGACTAACACCAAATGCCGTATAAACTGCAACACCATTACAAGCAGCAAAGACCGTTATCACAACTCACATTAAGCTGAGCATATGGTACAGACAGCACACAGGTATCCATACACAGCTCTTGTTCTTGCCCAAACGATGTTCAGTGGTTCACGCGCCCTTCTGGTTCAGGTCACACGAACCAGGTGAACCATGTATACAGACGAATATGAGAATGTGTGAGATTTTGCCGCGCTCGACCGACCTCGGAAGGATCGCTCTGTCGTGAAAACTTGGATTCTCTCAACCATTTTCATCGCGAGTGTTGATTTCTGGTCGTGAAACATGTGGACCTGAATGGCACAACGGGAACTGTACGTGTGGCAGATCATCGTTTTTCATGGACTCATCCCCATCCTGGACGCCCTGGACACGACGGCGTCGCGCGCCTGCGTGCTGAACTTGCACCCGTACCGGGACCTCCAGCTCGCCGGGGCGACGTCAACGCTGCCGGGGGAACCGTCGGCGTCGCGGCCGTCGATCTTCTTGATGGCCCTCCTCATGCTCGAGCACTCCCTCTCCAGGCCATGCACCGGCTCCTCATGCCGTCCATGTCCACCCGCAGCACCTGGTTCTCCTGCACCGCCGACGTCCGCCACGTCTGGCTGGGGCCAACCGTGTGCCGCAGCGCCGCCGCCCGCTGATGCAGCTGCTGTGGACGCGCACCCGGGGCGCCGTGGACGGAGCAGAGTGCCCGTGATGGCGCGCCGGAGCTGCAGCTGCTCGAAGAAGAGCACCTGCAGCACCGCGCGCAGCGGGAGCCGCTCGTTCTGCGCCGCGTGCGTGCACGCCTCCACTGTCAGCTTCCTGCAGTCCACCACGCCGCACACCCTGTCCCGCTCCTCCGCCGTCAGCCGCGGATGCGCCTGCAATGCAACAGTCACGCGGTCAGCAACTGCTACTCCACAAACGGCAGACATTCTACATTGGACTTAGTCAGAAACAAGCTGCCGGTTTCAATTTGGCAAAATTGGGGAATGTATGTACCCTGAGGTAGATGTCAACGGCGCGGTAGACGCCATCGTCGTAGATGCGGGCGTGGTCCGGCAATGCCAGCGCGAGCTCGCAGAATTTGGCGGGCTTCAGGTTGGCGTCGGACGCGACCTCGGCCAGGTAATTGTCCACCAGCTTGCCCACCCGCACCATGGTCACGGCCGACGGCCGCGATGCCGTCGTCGTCGCTGCTTCCTCTTCGGTGATTGCAGCTAGCGACGACGCCTCGTCCTCGCGGAGCTCCTCGTCGACGAGAAAATGCCTGACGATCCGCTCGACGCAGTCCACGTCGTAGAGCGTCTCCGTGGCGCCGGAGTAGCTCGGGATGAGCACGTCCTCCACCGTGGCGTGTTCCAGCTGCGTCGCGGCCTTCCGCTCGAGCGCCGCGCGCCTCGCCCGACGCGCGCAGGATGTGCGCCGTCCGCAGCAGCGCGAACAGGAACTTGGCGGTAACCACGCGCCCCGAGCACTTGTCCACGGGGAGGCTGGCGACCACCGCCTCCAGGAGGTCCCTCTGCTCCACCTCCGACGACACCGGCGCGGACGCGAGGCGCCACCGCATGGACCTCGACAGCCCGGGAGGGTGGCCCTGGCGTACGACACGAGGCAGCTCTCCATGGCCTCCGCGCTCACGTCCTCGCGCGCGGCCATGGCCGCCATCACCCGCTTGTACATGTGCAGGCCGAGCAGGGCCAGGTGGTCGAACCAGGAGCGCGACGCGGCAGACGAGCGCGCGGCGATGGCCTCCACGCAGCGGCCGACAATGCCGAGCTCCTCGGCGTGCGGCAGCAGCTCCTCGCAGGACTTGAGCGCCTTGGTGGCTCGCCGGGGTGCCGGAGCACGGACTCCGTAAGGTAGGCCTCCGCGCGCGCGGCCAGGTTGTCCTCGGCGTGCTCCTCCGTCATCTCCAGGTACTCCGCGCGCACCGCAGTGGCGTGACGTTCCAGGGGGTGAGCTCAACGCGGACGCCGTAGCAGAACTTGGCCGCCGCCTCGAAAGTGCCCGGCCCGCCGGGGAAGTCCGGGAATGCGACGGTACGACTTCCCGTCCTCCATCCTAACATCCTCCTGCTGCTGCTGCCCGTTCCCCTCCCCTCCTCCTCTGCTTCCTCTATCTCTGTTTCCGCGGGAGCAGCAGCATCGTCGCGGCATTGCCTTCGGCGCTCCTTCTATGCCTCCTCTGGCGCACCGGACGCTCCTCCTCCTGCTGTGAGCATGCGGTTGATTTTCCGGCTCTTGGACATGAGCGGGAACTGCGCGCGCAAAGTTAAATTCTAGCGTAATTTCATCGAGCACAACACAGGGGGAGGAGCACCCCACAAGAAAACAAAAATCATCACAGGGCCCAAAGCAGGAAGAAGAACCCACCTTGTGGAGGTGGAAGCTCATGTCCTGCACCTCGAACACGACGTCGCTCGGCAGCCCGGTGGTGCAGAACCTGGCGGCGCACAACACAACCGAGCAGAACAATTCATCAAACCAAAGCAATTCCCCATCCACCATAGCACCAAAATTGCAAACCACACACCATAGCATCAAAATTCCAAGAGCACACACTCACCAGGCCTCGCCGCCGCGCCGCGCCACGGACGAAGACGCCATGGCAGGCCGCCGCTGCTCCCTCCTCGCTGTGTCGAGCTGTGATTTGGAAGACGACGACGACCTCCTCTTGGCCTCGTATAATTGGGGTCGAGGGTGGGTAGGCGTATTAAGGGCGGCGTCATCTACCCCGGCCAAACAAATAAATCGGCCGCCTCCAACAGGATCCCACTTCCGGTGGCGGTGTCAGCGGCAGCAGGACGGAGTTATTGCTGCTGACATGGATGGAAAGCTACGGCCGCTCCGAGTTTACAAATCCTCTAGCCATTTCGCTGCTCGTGCTAAGTAAACTTTTGTTTAGAGAATGTTGATGAGGCGTGAGCTAACTAACCGCTCCACCATGGCGCCATGACATGGACGGGGCGTGGGGATGAGATCAGAGCACGTCGAGTCGTCGCTATCTGGTGTTCCACGAGAGGAACGATGTCTTCGGTTTGGAATTGGTGGAAAGTTCTTGGGGGCATGCCGGCTTTGTCCCGGTCTAGCTTTGGATTTTGGACAAGAGAGAAAAGGTAAAGGTGAAGGCAAAGAAAATCATGATCTTTCATGTGTCACCACCAACAAAAGATTTGTGGAATGGGAAACTGCCAGCAGGATAATTATCATATGGATATAGATGATTCTACAAATAACAGAAAATGGTGTTTCTCCTGTCATATTTCATACACTAGACAACGCAATCGAAATCATCGACCCAATTTTCATGTATGCGCAAGTCATGGCGGCACTCTCGGACGTCGCTCCCGTCTTGGAGACATCGAACGGTGCGTGGCCCTGAGGTCGGCGTGGATGGATAATTCAAAGATTATATTATGGTTCATAGGCGCAGTAAACAGTCGCACTCTAAAAGAAATAGACCAGCAGACTAAGGCATGGTCTAGTGGTGGGGAGGGGCTGATGCCTTCCCACCCACCCGAATTCAATTTCTCATGCTTGCAATTTCGGTGATGTTGCACCCTCCTCTATCAAAAAATCACGTGGTTCCCCCACGTTGAAATCATTTAAAAGAAATAGACCACAAATTGGACCAAGTGTGTACACTGGAACAAAATAATCCGCAACAGAGATAAGTTTTTAGCATTAAACATTAAGATTATTCCTCCCACCCATAAGAGGGTTCTACTCTTGCAAAACCTTGCAACCGCCAACCAGCGAGCGATATTTCAACATTACGGAGTAGATACAAATTGGTCACGACGGCGGAAGTAACTAAGATGGTCTTTTTTTAGAATCACACATCTTACCTTTTGTTTTATGTGACTTGCAACACGCCTTCTTATACTTGGATTGGATTGTAATAAATATTTTGTTTTAGGTACTCGCAAAAGTATTCTCGATGTAAAACCTTTCGCCGACGGAGTATTATCGATGTACATGCGGCGCAAATCGCGTACCTGGTGAGATCAACTTCTTGTGTCAATTATGTGCTCCTGACCTAGTTAACATCGCTTGTGATTTTGACCAAAATATATATGTGGCCTTCTATTCTTCTTTTGCTTTGAGGCAACCACACGGGAAATGTCAAATGCTCAAGTGTCTGAAACCATCTTCTTCTTTACTGCTGTGGTGCAAGTTCATTACCTGCTCACCAACCTTTCAATTTCTTTCCGGCCAGTCCTACCAACAGTATGCATGCCCACGGTCGGTCGGCGTGGCCGCGTTGCGGGCAAGGGCGGAGGCAGATTGAAGCTTGAGGGGGGCCAAACTGACTAAATCGTCCATTGGGGGGGCCAACCATGCTAATTTTCTCTAAAATTTGCTTCTAATCATAGCTTAGGCATAAATTTTCCTTGATGTGTCCATGCATAGGGGGGGCCAAGGCCCCTGCTGGTCCCCCCTAGCTCCGCCAGTGGTTGCGGGCCGTGCAACAAGAGTTTTCACAAAAGGTAGAAGTACAATTATTCACGGACGGATGGAGTAGTTATCATCCGCTGGTGTTTTTTGACCAGAATATGTGGGCCTCTCTTCTTCTTCATTGCTTTGAGGCAACAAGTGGAAATATCAAATGTTCAAGTGTCTGAATCCACCGTCTGATTTTACTGCTGTCTTGCAAGTTCATCACATGTTCACCAACCTTCAATTTCTTTCCGGCCAGTCCCTATATATAATACTGTACCAATATGCATGCCCACGGTCGGCGCATGGGCGCGTGGATATTGCCGGCCGTGCAACGCGAGCGGCGGCAGGACGAGCACGCGAGCGGCACCACGCGTGTCCATGCCGACACAGCGCATTGAATCGCGCGGACTGCCACATAAATGTGACGTGGATCGATCGATGAGTTCACACGGTCGCACACACATTAAGCCCACACGGACACGTTACAAGTACGGAGTACGTAGTACGTGTGGCTGTGCCTTCCCTGTCTCTGTCTTTGACCTTTGCCCCAGATCTTAGGGCACCTCCAACGGGTTGGCACATACGGAGCAGCCCAGTCCGTTTATGTCCGAACGGACATAGTCGGTGCTCCAACGGGCTGGCGCAAAGGGACTAGTGTCCATCCGGACACCTGATTTCCTCAAACGTGGCCCAACTTTGGTCCAGCTTTGGGACGGGACGGACAGCCTCTCGGTTCCGCCCTTGTCCTCCCTGTCCGCCTCGGGCCCAATGGCCAGCCACACATTCCCTCCCCATCCCATTCGTCCCCAACCCTCCCGCGAACGCCCTAGCCCTTGCCCAGCCGCTGCCGCCGCCCTAGCCTTGCCCCGCGATGGAGGACGGGCTGTCCAAAACCACGCCGCTGCCGGCGCCGCCCTACTGGTGGTGAGAAGAGAGCGGAAGCCGGAGTCGGGCAAGCGACAAGTCCGGAGGAGAGGACTCGGAGCGGTTGGCCGAGGCAAAGGCGCCAAGGCAGCGGCCGAGGAGAAGGAGCGGCTTGCTGCCATCCAGGCCCAAGTGAACGCCGACTTCATCGCGGCCCAGGCCGCCGCACGAGTTGCTTCCTCAAGGGGGGTGGTATTTGTAGGGGCTTTTGCTGGCGCCGCGGCCTCTCCCCACTGTGGTCCATCGGCCGGAAGCTCGGTCTCCTCCGCCAAAGTGAGGCCGCCAAGATCCTCGTCCCCAGGCCACTCGACGCCCTCACCGGCCGCCGCCTATCACCCAGCGTCGCGGCTGGGTCCCGTGAGCCCTCGCCGGAGATTTCCTCGGTCCGGTGGAGCCGAAGGCGCTCGACCTCAACTTCACCCCGAGTGCCGACGACGGGCGGCTGCGTTGCAAATCGAAGTCCATGGCGGGCAAATGACCATGCCCCGAGGCCCGTGCCCTCATGTTCAACGACGACATGCCTCCCACGACGCCGACCGACCCAGCCTACTTCAACGACGATGTTCATGCAGGACATGATCAACGACGGCAACTACTTCGACCCATTGTTGGGACATGATCAAGGGTTGTCCAAAATGGCAAGAGCTCTACAACTCCATGAAGAAAGGGGGCGGCGATGGATCGAAGAAAAGAGGCAACGATGAAGACGACGATGTGCTTGCCGGCCAAAGCTCGGGGTCCCGGGCTGTCCGACCGAGAGGACACCAAGTCCTCAGCACAGGACTTGAAGCGTGAGGCGGCGGCGGCACAATTGGAGGAGACGTTGAAGTCGTGATCGCCGGCAAGGAAGAGTCCACCGCCGCAAGGTATGTCGAGAAACGCAAGGACAAGAAGGAAGCCATGGCATGCTATTTGGAGATGACAAGGAAGAAGCTCGAGATCGAGCAAGAAGATCAAGGCCGAGGAGAACCGCGTGAAGCTCGCGATGGTTGCCGAGAAGAACGGATCAAGATGGCCGACTTGACCATCATGGACCCGGAGCAAAGAGCATGGATCCTCAAGAAGCAGAAGATGATCCGTGATCGTGAGGACGTGTGATGTCCTATTTCTATTTATCATGTTATCGGAACCAATTTGTATTTTGAACTATTTGTATTTTGAACTTTGAACCATTTCATTGTTTTCGTGAACTTGTTTCACAATGTTTTTTTTAGGCCAGTTTTTGCGCCAGCTGTTGGGGGCACCTCCACCCCAAACGGACAAAGACCCAAAATGTGTCCGCAGTCCGCTCCCAAACGGACCAAATCGGACACATTTTGGTGTCCGTATGCGCCAGCCCGTTAGAGGTGCCCTTACCGACCGAAATGTGCGGTGCTTCCAGGGCAAAATGGACATAATTGACCATGAGTTGAAACTATTTCACAAACTGAACTTTCGACGAAACTATTTCACCAAAATAACCATTTCGAGTAGCGCCCAACGATCGGACGCCATGATCTACATGGTAGCGCCCAGCGATCATGCGCTACACATTTGGTTATGTAACGCCCACGTGTAAGGCGCTACACAAACGGTTGTTTTTAAACGTTATTTAGAAGGTGTACTCTAATATAGACATATGAACCACGCAACCGAGCTGGTCGCCACATGTGTGCGGTTAAGCTGGTCTCGGGTTCGAATCCCGCTAGTCTCAATTTTTCTTTTTTACTCTTTGCATTTTATTTTTGGACAGAACTGTTGGGTCAACCGAGATGGGATCGAGAGCACGCTTCAAATCCGACGACAGGACGAGGGCGGCCGGCGGCAGGGACGAGGAGCAAGGACGGGGCGGGCTGGCGGGGACGAGGGCGGCCGGCGGCAGGGACGAGGGCAAGGACGGGGGCGGGCAGGCTGGGACGAGTGCGTCCGGCGGCCGGTGGCATGGACGACGGCGGGCGGGGACGAGGGCGGCCGGGAAACAGGCGGCGGCGACCGGAATCAGGCGGCTTCGGTGAAGATGATGTACGTGAACTCAGGGGCAGAGAAAAAAAAAAAGCAAATCCGGTGACAGGGACGAGGGCGGCCGGCGGCAGGGACGAGGAGCAAGGACGGGGGAGCTGGCGGGGACGAGGGCGGCCGGCGGCAGGGACGAGGGCAAGGACGGGGGCGGGCAGGCTGGGACGTGCGTCCGGCGGCGGCGGCATGGACGACGGCGGGCGGGGCGAGGGCGGCCGGAAACAGGCGGCGGCGACCGGAATCGGCGCTGCGGTGAAGATGTGTACGTGAACTCAGGGGCAGAGAAAAAAAAGCAAACGGCGGCATGGACGGGCGGCGCCGGCGGCTGCTGGAATCGGGCGGCTGCGGTGAAGATGATGCACGTGAACTCAGGGGCAGAGAAAAAAACAAACAGTAAAACGAAACAATTGTGCATATAAGGATTCGTACCCGCGACTTACCTAACAGCAGACACGGGTGTGACCAGCTGGGCTGCACGATTATTATGTCTATGTTGGAGTACTGCTTCTAAATATTGTTTAAAAACAACCGTTTGTGTAACACCTTACACGCGGGGGCTACATAACTAGTTGTGTAGCGCCTGATCGCTGGGCGCTACCATCTAAGCATAGCGCCCGATCATTGGGCGCTACTCGAAATGGTTATTTCGGTGAAATAGTTTCGCTGAACGTTCAGTTTGTGAAATAGTTTCAACTCATGGTCAATTATGTCCATATTGCCTGCTTCCGGCAAGGCTCTCTTGACGGAAGGCGGCGGCGGGAAACGGCGATGTTCGATAGCAAGAATTAATCGGCTTCCACGGTGGCACACACCATGGGCCCAAGCGAATTTCCACCGCCGCACCGACGAAGCATTCAACTCTGCCACGTTGCACGGCCTCGATCCACTGTCGGCTCAGACCAACCTTCTCGGTTGGCTCACCGGTCGCACGCGTCATTATACTGCTTTCCTCATCGGGAGTTAGATTCTAGACACCCGTACGTAGAGCGCGGGCGGACGGACACGGGCGTAAACTCGCATGTTTTTTTTTGTTCTTGCACGTGGGTCCCATGATGCAGTGCAATGCATATGTTTTTTTGAAACGAGGTAAAAGATTTGCGTTTTATATTTACATAGGAGAAGTAAACTTGATACGGCCGAAGCCAAAAGAAAAAGAACCATACAAGTCAGAGCATACTAAACGAGAGTAAAGTATCCTCGCGAGGATACAGATGATCCTACTCCGTCCAGTCTCTCAGAAAGATAAATCGTCATTTTTCAAAATGCGACTATATGGCGCCGTCTGGGACAGGAAGCAGATCAGGTGGAGACGTCCAGCGCCGCCGGTGGCGGGACGTCGCTTTCCCCTGGGCCAGCAAGACCAATCAAAACTTCATCCGCCGCCGTCATGGACGGCAAGTTCGCCTGAAAAGGGTCCTCAACCCGTCGATTGCCGAAGCAGAGAACGGAGACTTGCTGGTGTTCGCGAATTCTTTCCTAGCCTTCACAAGGGGCATATCTCAACCGTCGAGCCCCATTTTCTTGAAGAGGACACGCTGCGCTTTGTCGACCGCTGGGAGTTGTGGTTTCGTCGCGAGCCTGCTGCTGCGACGGTCAGGGGCTGGCAGGGCCACAGAAGCACGTGGCATTGACGAAGAGGCGTGGGCAGCAACGACACAACTGGCAGGCTGAACAAATCTGCGACACAGTGTATCGCGGTGCCTGATGACGGAGCAGTACCACCAGCGTCAGCAGCATCATCATCGTCAGTGTCGTCATCAGCATCGGCGGCGAGGAGGTTTCCAAGCGTAGCAGCCTCCGCGTCGGCGTCAATGGCGTCCGCAACTGGCTGAAACTCCCTCATCACCGAGTCGCTGTCGTTATGAAGGTCATCTTCGTGCGGCGCCACCTCCTCGCCGTCCAGCAACATCACGTGCTGACCCAGCGCGTCGAGGCATGGCAAGAGTGCTTCATCTCCCCTTCCGCGGCCCCAGCCTCTGCATCCACACTGGGATATCCCCCCTCACACGACGCGTTGCCAGGCGAGAACAATAGGGAGCACTCCAAAGCCGGACGAGAGACATGCGGCAACACCTCCCCAGACGCAATCGCTAAGAGGTACAAAAGCACCTCCGACTCAGTCGCATTGCGGTTGCCGTCCTTTCCTTGCATTTGCAGCAGCCTCAGGCTGCCCCCGTTCTCCGCAGAGAGCACTTCGTCCACGCTCATCTTGTAGCACCTCTCGCTGGCCAGCACCCTCGACGCCACTGTCGAGTAGCACAAGTCCATCTCCGGGCGCGCATAAGCACGTCCGCGAACGAGCGAAGCGTGTTGACTGGCGTCACGCGTTGCCGAGGGGGGCTAGCGGCCGGACCCTAGGCGTGAGCGGTGGCGCGGCGTGGCGGCGTTCGTGACGATCAGAGACACCTCCGTGCCGGCGAGGAGAGCGCTCGCGCGCACGATCCCGGTCCCGATTGGACTTGTAGTTGGGGCGCTTGGCCGTCGGTGAGGTTGGAGGTCGCGAGTTGACAGGAGGTGTCGAGGAAGGAGCGCGACCGACGCGGTTGCGGGACTCCCAGGAGCGGTGACCTGAGCTCTTGCAGAGGTCGCAAAGGACCAGGTCTCGCCAGTCGGTGACAAGGTGGTGGCGAGCACACACCGGTGACAGCGACGTCTAGCGGAGTTGCGAGATGGAGGGGAGCTGCGATGTCGGGGTGAGGAGTTCGAATGGGGATTTGCGGCTGTTTTGATGAGGGGCGACGTGCAGGGGCATGACCGGCCTGGATAAGCCGTCCCGTCGAGTCAAACGAAACTCTGCGCGACGCGCGTGCCGGGAGAGCACGAGGGTCTAGTCCCCATCCGGCGACGTGCTCCTCGAGTGCCTCCCCACCGGAGAGAGGGGCCGCTGGAGCAAGTGGCGAGACATGACGACATGACGCGGTGGGGTGGATGCCGCCTTCTGAATCCGGGGGACATGCACGTTGAAGTGCACCGAGCGCGTCGGGCGCCTAGACACAGCGGCATTGAGGGCCGAGGGAACGCGCAAAATGTCAACGGGCGCCATCCGTCTTGGAGACGCAGAGGGAGGGCAACCGGGCTGTTGCCCGGCCATGCTGACGCCCTCAAAGCTCGTAGGGGAGGTGGAGAGCAGGACGAGGGAGCCGACCACCACACTCCGGAGACGCCCCGAGGCCGAAACAGGTCTAGCAGGGGCAGTCGAGGATGGCGTCAGGATGGGGACGTCGGACGCATCAGGGGTTGCCGGGGTGAACTCGCCGTCTTCGAGGAGTGTCGCCCGCATCGGAGGGCCAGGCGGCGGCGAGGAGACGAGCGACGAGAGGCGGCTGTCGGAGAGACGGGCGGTGACGACCGCGGATCTTTGCACGGAGGCTAGAGGTGGCGGGAGGCCGTGGGGATGGAGGGAGATGGAGCTCTGCGTCGTGGCGCTGCCGGCAGCGTCCGGGACGGGGAGTAACGGGCGGCCGGCAAGGTTGCAGGTGGTGGGGGAGCCTGGCCGAACGGTCGCAGCGAGACGTCGTCGCCGGAGGAGGCCGGAGTGCGGGCGCGGCCCCCAACGTGGCGCGGCCACCGCAAGCCCGGCGCGCCGGCCGAGCGGAGAGGACGGCGGAGGCGACCGCGGGTCCATATCGCGAAACAGAGCGGGGGGACGCACGACCGAGAAGCGGTCCATTTGGATGTTTCTTCAATCGGAAATTTACTCGCCGATAGGCAGGCGGTCAGCGAGTAGACTAGTAGAGAACCTGCCAAGCCGAGCCGACCAGCGAGTACGGCAAAATCGCCTCGCAGCTTCGGAGAGAATCCGCCAAGCTAGACCGCCGCCGACGAGGCGAGCTGGTTGGCCCGGCCGCTCTAGCTAGCCACGCGAAGACGACGCATGTGGCTGGCGTAGGGACAGTAGTTGGTGCGATTTGGCCGCGCGACCATGGACAGCAACGAAAAAGGCCGCAACAAAGGCTATGGTACTCCTCTGCAAATTGCCTAGCGGTATCTGCGGGTCCCGATTTCTTTTCCCGGACCGTGGCGTGCATGATGCATTCGTTCCTTTTGGGCTTTTCTCGCACGATCATGATCTATGTGTGGCGGAGAGTAGCAGTGTAGCACCCGTTTGGGTTCAGACCACAAGCCGGCCGATCTAGCCGACCCTGATCGTGCCTTCATAATTTGAGAAAGCAATGTTTGGTGGGGCGTCGGTGTCAGCAGCGTCAGTTTGCTTAACCGTACTTGGCAAAAATGCCTGTCTTGAGTTGCTCTACAAGGTTGCACCGTCGTCCACGTAGTAACCCGCTCATGTGGAGTTATTTGCACTGGTGGTCACACAACTCGACAGCTATGTGCACTTAAGTCACACAACTGGATAACTGAATTTTTTGGTCACACAACTCGTCATCTGGTGCACTTAAGTCACTGACCCCACCTGTCAGGCCGTTTTCCGTTGAAGTTGATGCTGACTGGACACGTAATTTTGCAAAAAACCCCCTATATTTTTGTACATTTGCAAAAACCCCCCTGTATTTTTTTCAAAAAAACCCCTGAATTTTTAAATGTCGAAAAATACAGGGGTTTTGCAAATGTACAAAAATAGGGGGGTTTTTGCAAGATTACGTGTCCAGTCAGCATCAACTTCAACGGAAAACGGCCTGACAGGTGGGGTCAGTGACTTAAGTGCACCAGATGACGAGTTGTGTGACCAAAAAATTCAGTTATCCAGTTGTATGACTTAAGTGCACATAGCTGTCGAGTTGTGTGACCACCATGCAAATGCTCATGTGTACTTTTTTGAGCTTAAAGTGGTCGATATCCACTGCCCAAATAGATAGAAGAGATGACCCGCTCATATGGCAACCCGCTCATGTGTACTTTTCATGCCAGAAAACATGTACAACACCATAAAACTCACTTATTATTAATAATTGGAATGAAATTTGAGTTGAAATACACTAATGGCCATCCACTCACATAACTCTTATGTGTAATAAACACCATTGTACATACACCACTATCGACTCCAACATTTTCACATCGTGGCAGGACGATTGTACTCCAAATATCATATCAGATGGAGATGCTGTTAGGGATGCCCCTCGCCGTGAGACCGGTGGCATTGCCCTCGTGGTCAGAGGTGTTTGGGTAGAGCAACATGTATGGGAACTTGGCGGGGCCGTTGCGGTTTTTGAGTTGGGGGTTCCCGTTCAGAGCCACTACTTGGCTCTCGATGCCCTCCAAACTTGTTCCAAACCTCTTGAATGCCTCCAGCGCCTTGGCGTCCGACGTCCACTCTAGCGTCTCACGTTGGCCGAGATAAATCTCGTCGGAAGAGTGCTTAGATAGGATTTCCAGCAGTGATATACCAATAATGGCTTGCAGCTGGTTGGTGATGGTGCGGATGAAGACCTTTTCTGGATTTTGCGATAGCAACACGTACTCCTTCGTGTCTGGCTCAGACATCGGGCGCCTGCTCGCTGACGGCTTGTTGGGGTGGTAACCTGCGTACGGGTACTGCCCAAAGTTTACAGCAGCATGTAGTGCAGATCCTATCCAGATGATGGTGGTGCAAGCCTTGACCAGTTCTACCACTGCCTCCATCTTGGGCCACCATGTCGCATCCTTGAGGTCGCCATGCCCAACCTCGCGGACCTCCTTCCACCATGCCTGGAGCTCCACGTCGCCTTGAAGTACATCGTCGTTGGGGTAGTAGATGTCCAGATACTCCTCCACCCACTGCTCAATCGCGTGCCAGATTTCCAGCCCGTCTATCGCATAAGGGTAGTCCTCGAGTAGCAGCCGCACCTTGTACGGGCTTGATGGGTCCTGCACCGCCATGCCTCTGCATGGGCATCACATGCATTTCATAATTATTACCACACTAACATTTAGTGTGAATGTTTTTTCAGTGAATTGAATCGTTTGTCTGGCCACTTATTTTATTAAAAGTAGTATTTTTAATACCGTTAGTAAGAATTCAAAATGTAGGTCATCTTGGCATCGTATTGGTCAGACATTTTAAGGTTTGATCACTTACTAAATAAGAATTCATATAAAATTAATATTACTATATTTGTTATGAGATATATTTTATAATGTATAATTATTTCTATGCGAGACATAATAATTGTATATAAGTCGATTGTCAAATATTATCTTAGATACCGATATTTAAAAGACTTAAATTTTCAATAAACAAGATGTGCAACACCCAACATACCTCTTGATTAAATCGTCCGGGAGAGCCTGCTCTATGAAGTTCCAGTGCTTGTAGGCGACGGAAGACAACTCCATGGCGTACTTGCGCGGGAATACCGTCAACTCGATGATCCCGCCGGCGTTGATGAGTGCCTGTCGTGCCTGTGAGTTGATGTTCATCGTGTTACGGTAGTGCGGCTGCAGTAGCTTGTGGACCGGGTGAGTCACGCTCAGCTGTCTGTTTGTTGCGATGATGAAGGGCTCCATGACTGCGTGGGTGTTGAGCCAGTGACTGATAAGCTGGTGCCAACCGTAATCGTTCACTGAGACGTAGGCCTTGGCTAGCTGCCATATCCATGCCTCGATGCCTGTTGATGCAGGCGTGTAGACAATGCTCTTCGGGGTTTTCAGGCCACCATCGCTCACAGGTGTGCTGAGCTCGATGGCAACCGGGGCAAGCGTACCATCGCCTCGCTTGAAGAAGAGAGTCCTCGTCGCATAGACGAAGGTGTCCTCAAGCTTGTTGATCTTGGTTATATATGGCATTAGGTTATCATGGTGGTCCAGGATATAGAGCCTATTGTTTGCGACTGCCTCGTGAGCGGTGAGGCCCTCGAGGCTTTTCTTGATCTGCCCCTCCGTGATGGTGCTGGTGTGGTCGCCGTACTCGCTAGGATCAAGGGAACTCTTTGGAGGGAACTCCTGAAATGGATGATTTTAACTGTTAGACTACTCCCGATCCCATTGCATCGGCTCTTAGTGCGTTCTTCTTAGACACAAGCCTAGTTCTCATTCGATAGATTTACTTACTACTCCTGCAATGGAGTACAATGGTGCATGCATGGATGGTGGACTCACCGTGACACGTCTGATCATCACCGGGTTCACGCCAGCAAGAATCTCCCTCGCGAACTCGTCGTCGGTCATCCATGCTTTCTCGTCGGCTGCTCAAAATAATTAGCATGCTCTGATTAGAAAAACTATGTGAAAGTATTACTGGAGATCGAGCTGGAGCTAGCCGAGATGATGATGATTAATTAATAAGAATATAATATGACTAGGTACGTACCCCTGATGACATGCGGCTTGGGGAGCTTGAAGAGGTAGTCGCCGCCCATGGGGATGAGGTCCTTGATCAGCTGCACCGGGAAGTGCTGGCGCACCTCCTCGAGGGCCGGGATGCTGGGCAGCTTGAGACCGCCTTCGTAGAGCTTGAGGATGTCCTCGAATGAGTCGAACTCTTTTGGGGAGATGTCGACGTAGGTGCGGATGGCCGGCACCAGGCCGTCGACGACCGCCTTTATCGTGTAGCCCAGGAAGTCCGACTGCTTGAGATGCCCGAACAGCTCGTCCCGCGGCACGTAGATGCTCGTCCCGACCAGCGGCAGCGGCCGGCTCTCGCGAACGGGACCTGTTACATCTGTATGTGCAAGGTCTAATTGTTAGATTCGATCATCAGTACGTAGTGTTACGTGGAGGAGAAAACGAGAACCGGGGACGCACTGGTTTGTGCGAGCTTGCGGCCGGTGCGGCAGCGGCGAGGGTAGGGAAAATCCTTGGAGCCGCCGAGGACTTGGCGGCCGTCGCCGAGGTCGTGGTACACGTCGTAGCGGTAGACGCGGTCGTGCGCCTGGTACGGACCCGGCTGGTCGTCGCCTCTCAGGTTCTTTAGCTCGTCCTCGCGGTAGGGCTTCAGCGCCGCCGGCATGTCGCTGGGCAGGTACGTCTGCATGCATTATACGGAATCAAAGATTTAGTACCAAGAGGCGTCGGAACATGCATGCATGCTTACAAGGCAATGGCGACCGAACTCACATCGTTGGCGAAGAAGATGCGTTTGTAGTGGTACTTGGCCTGTGGATACACCCAGGAGTCGGCGACGAAGACGACGGTGCCGCGGCCAGGGACGTTGTCGAGGGTGATGGTCTTGAGCAAGAACTCGGAGGAGTGGCTGTTCTTGACAATGACCGCGCCAGGCACGCCCATCTTCTGAAAAATGCAGTTCCACCCGTCCGTTGGCCCCCAAGGGTTATCTCCTCCGTCCGTCTAGTGAGATCCGACGGCAGCATGTCGGTCAAGAGTTGGACCCCTTTTTTTGCAGATGAGTCCATACATTTCTGGAATTTTACATAGTTTTGATGACACGTTTTCGAATGCAGAAAGTCACATATTTCATATTCGAATAGAATATACTTTCAAATTCGAAAGTCACAAACTTCATAGAATATACTCCAACAGGTTATTTTTTCATAGAATATACTTTCAAATTCGAAAGTCACAAATTTCATAAAGTTTCCAGACACATATTTTACTTGAAATTCGCACAAATCTTTTCTCAAGATTTCATTTCTCAAATATTCATTCCAGAGGCGAATTTATGGTTTTTCCATTTTTGATTTTTGGACAAACTCACAGAAATTCCACAGAATTATTTCAGAAACATTATTGATTTTTACATTATTAATTTTTGGACAAACTCACAGAAATTCCACAGAATTATTTCGCATAAAATTCCTTTACAAGAAAAAATCAACATTTTTCACTGATGTTTTCACTATTACATATAGATCAGTTCAAATTTCAACTTACAGAACATCCACATAAATTCGTCAAAACTGCATATACTCATGCACTGATTCACAATTGATTCACTGAGAAAATTATTGATTTCACAATTGACTGAGCGTTTTTTCAACGTCCACACAAGTTCCTCACAACATATATGCCACAAATCTTAGACATGATCTGCAATATTTCTTTTCACAATTGATTTCACAGGATTCATTACAATTTCATTTCCACTTCACATAAGGTTTACATGTTTAGCATGATTCCTAATACAGAATATACGATCTACAACACAAATTCAATCCATTTTCATCACAGATTCATGCATTTTTTTGAACCATAATCATCATAAATTTACACAGGTTTTACATAAAATGAATTGAAACAGGAATGAATGTCAGTCTCCAATTCATCCAACCAGCGCCCAGATACACAATTGATTCACACAGAAAAAATATGGATTCAACACATGCAAAATCATTTAAGAAATAAGTAGCCGTAGCATCCATTTCATAAAAAGAACAGGAAAAAGAAGGGGCTTCAGAAAACATCACGCATCATATATATCTTTCATTCAAATATCACAAAAAGTTATATTATCCCTGCACATATTTACAGAAATATCACAAAAAGTTATACTGGTGGTACCGATTCACACAAGTGCACCAACGTAGATGCAGTAAAAACTACCAAAAATAAGGGACAGTTCCAATTCAAATAATTGCAACGATTGTCTCATACACTGATACACATTTGCAGCGGCTATGAAATCAGCAGCCAAGAGCGCATGAAAGATCCGATCCATCCCACAGATCCAACAAAGAAAAGAGATAAGACCCCCAAAAGATCCAAGAGAAACGTGAAAGATCTGTACCGAAAAATCCACACAACGTGGCCTCGACCGAGGACCACGCAAATAGATGCAAGATCAGACACGATCTTTGCTTCATTACAGATCCATATAAAAATCAGTAAAGTTATTGTACAAAATCAAGAATGAATACCCAAAGAAACAAGACTGAATTCACAGTTAAACCAACAAAACTGAAATTTGGCATTCATAAACGAGGAAGGCAAGAAAAAATCCCCAATATGAGTTGTCGTTGCCTCCCTACAAGCAACGAGCCACCATGCTTCAGATCCATCCATGTTCTAGACCACCATGGAGCTTCGGATCTGGCCAAGAAAATCACCACCGAAAAATCCATGAATCATCAATGAAATGAGATCCAATCATCAACGAAGATACAAGAAAAACTGGAATGAACATATTTTCGGAATGATTAAAAAAATGTAAGTCAAGAAATTAAAACTCCACTGGGTATTGAAAAGAAACTTCTATCATTGTCAAAGATTCCTGGAAGAAATCTGTTTATGGATCATCTAAACAAAAAGCCTACAGAAGTAGTCAGTGAATTAAAACCACAGAAAAAAGTCCATGGATCCAGATTGTACCTGGACAAAACTAAATAACAAAAAATAACTACATGTATTTTTTTGCAATAGATATTTACTGGAACCTCTACAAAAAAAATGCATGAATCATGAGATCCAATCGTAACAGAAAATGGAGAGAAACTAGAGGAGGCAATAACATTGGCTTCCATGGCCAGATGCGGGCCTTATAGCCCAGATCGAAGAGCAAACCAGATCCAAACAGAAAAGAAACAAAAGAGAGTCCACAGAGCACACCATCGCTGCAAGCCCCGATCGTGCAAAGGGAGCCAAGATCCAGGCTAAGATCTAGCTGCAAGCCCAGATCTAGTCTAGAGCAACCACGCTCGGACATTGTTGACCAAGGCCGTAGCTTCACCTGGCGGCTGGAATAGTTTGAGCCGTCGCGGCCTCCCACCATGGCGCCGTCGCCGTCGCCGTCACCGTCGCGCCCTCCCTCCACGGCGCCGTCACCGTCACGCCCTCCGCGCCTCGGTCCTCGCGGGAAGAGCTGGAGAAGGCGCGTCCTCACCGGGAAGTAAGCTCGTCGGGGCCGCGGCACATGGATCCGGCGGCCGGGCGAGGTGGGCGACAGCGACGTAGCTACAGTAAGGAGGCGGCGCACGGGAGCTGGGAGAAAACTGGGTCAGTTTTAGGGTTTGATGGGTATATATATGGGGCGGCGGACTGCGGGTTGAATCTACTTTTTACAGGGGCTAAAATGCAAAATATCTTGATCTTTGACTTTCCAGGAAACGGACGGCTGCGATAGTGCCGGGGGGCCAACGGTAGTATGGAATTTCCGGACCCATCTTCTCTACATCCCAGTCGAACGTGACGAAGAACCTGGACTCGCCCTCCGAGATCGACGGCAGGCTCGTGCTATTCCAGTGCTGCAGCTTCGCCTCCCCGCCGACCTTCCCGCGGTTCCTGTTCTCTGCACACGTACGTACGACCAAAGTTAGCTAGGGTGCGTATGCACGTACCACGTCAGAGCTGCATGCGTCGATCGAGAGAGCATGCATGAATGAGAGCTAGTTTCTCACTGGGATCGACGACGGTGGAGCTGATGAGCTGGCAGGTGACGCCATTGCCGAGGAAGTCGGTGATGTTGTCGAAGACGGTGGCGACGAAGTCGTTGAAGCCAAGCGCGTCCTTGCGCATCAGTACAACCGAGCCCTTGAGCCGGGAACTCTTGAGGCTGCCAATGGTACCGCTACCGGTGGTAGACATCCTCGTATATCCTTGTAGTGTAAGAAGGACTTCCGTGTAAGAATATGGAGAAAGATGAGCACTACTTTGTACGTGGCTTGTCGTGGATGCTGTGTGGGAGCATGAAGAGCAAAGAGGCTAGTTATATAGATGGACGAAGGGGAAAGGGTGCGAGCAAGCGTTGGCGGCTTTGAGATCCAATTGTGCGATTCGTCCATTTGATTAGTATATAGCGTGGGCTGATTAAATAGCGTACTGATCCAGAGAGGTCTCTTTTTTTATCTGTTTGAACTATATAATGCTGACAAGATGCAATTCATAGATAGTGATGGAGACACTTGGCAGGAAGGTGGGAGGGAGATGTGGAATGACCTTCAGCTTAAGCCATCTCTATTCAACTCCACATGTACATTTAGAAGCTTTCAAATGTAGCCTAAACTAATACCAAGTTGTGCATCAAATTAGTTTGACTTTGAGCTAGTAGGGAATGTTTGCTGAAACGCATGTGTCTGACCCTTTCAAAACCATGTGCACTTATCCATACGTACCCGACACTATGATTTTTACTTCCACACAAAATTATAAATAAAATTCAAGAGTAACTTTTATAGGACTGCACGTATTTCGTGCAAACTATAGGAAAAAGTATAGAATTTTAGTAAGTTATGTATAGATTGTCATTGTTTTGGAAAAAAGTACTTCGTTGACTAAAATGGCTCCTACTTCCATACACCCCCCCAACCTCACAATCGCATAACTGTACCAGCTCGGCTCGAGCCGACCGACTTTGGGGTGCATATAGCCGAGCCGAGCGGAGAGCCGAGGCGATCGCTGAGCCGAATCAGCTGACGGAGGAAAAGTAGCAGAAATTGTGGACGCCAGGAATGGAACTTGCGTCTAGCAGGATCGGCACAAAGGGAACAACCACTAGCCTATGGCTGGGTCTGTGATTGTAAACGAATAACAGCGTACATAATGGAACAAGCGATCATCATGGTACATAAACGGAGCGAGCGTACATAAACCGAATCACAGCTTTCTGAAATTGAGCGTACATTACATGTGCATGTACGGTGAAGATTTTCACCGATCTTTGACTCTGAAATTGAGCATCAAATCATTCAAATACAATTATATAAAATTAACAACATGAAATTGAAATATAGATGAATCCATTTTCATATAAAACTTGATATTTATAGCAAGTGAATTTTCCGACCAGCTCGAAATAACCCATTATTTTTTCCTAGTATAGTATGACCAATTAGGCATCCCATACAAACATTTTTATTTTTTAACAAGTCTAACATATTATTAGTTTTTTTGCTCAACAAATGTGCCAGAAAAGGGCATTCTGATACGTGCAATGAGTGTTGCTACAACTGAGACTCCATGTCAGTTTGTAAAGTGCTTGTATGGCCTATTCTTAAACTCTTACACAATCAATGACCAAACCCAATTGATCTACCCTCTTCGATATCATTCCACGAAGTAGCTGACGCACGCCAGACAGATCACCATGGTTTGTTAATAATCTGTTATAGTATGCGTCGGGACCACTTGAAAAAAGTTGGAGACGATCATAATATTCCTATGTAGGGGTGGAGTGAAATTGAGGAGACACTATCTGAGCTCTAAATTCACGAAATTACCAGTTTGTTATTATTCCCATCATTTTATAATGAAAAATATAAAGGTATGCAAATATTGTCAAAATGTATCATAACATTGCATTCATGCCTAGTTCGATCTAGCTAGCGCGGAAAAAACTTTTGTTCATCTAGCAAAATTCAAAAGAAAAACACCGATATGAGTGCCAAACATGGCTAGAACGGATCCACTTGTTCATCTAGCAAAATTCAAAAGAAAAACACCGATATGAGTTGCATGTGGGTCCACATGTATAAAATGGGGTAGATGCACAGCTAGCAGGCTAGGAGTGTTGCGTGGATCCATATGTATAAAATGGGGTAGATGCACAACTAGCTGGATAGGAGTGTTGAATGTGGGTCCACATGTCCTAAAAGTGATATATGTACACATGGATGGTTAGAAGTGTTGAATATGGGTCCACATGCATGAAAGGTGGTAGGACCCACATGCAACACCTCTATACAACTAGGTCTGGCCTTAGATTCGCTAAAATAACTAGTCATTTTTTTCATAGATTCTTGACCTAAAATGCACTTTTTTGAAACATTTGTTGACCAAAAAATATTTTTTTTGACAAGTCCAACATATTATTTATTTTTTGCTTGACAAATGTTTCAAAAAAAGTGCATTCTGTCATGTGTAGGGTTTAATTTTTTTGACAAGTCCAACATATTATTTATTTTTTGCTCTCAATGAACAAGTTCAATTGTAAGCAAGTGATTTTTTCGACCTCCTTGAAATGACCAATTATTTTTCCCATATGCGTTAGTTCAAGATGGATAGGGGTGTTGCATGTGGGTCCACATGTTTCAAAGGTGATAGTTACATACTTATATGACCTACTTGTTTGGATCCACATGCACCAGCCCTAAACAGTTTGACCTAAAAGTATCATGCGGGTCCAACAACATACAAACATAGTTAAAAGTGTCACATGTGAGTCCACATGTCCTAAAGATGATAGATATATAAATAGATGGTCATCAGTGTTGCATGTGGACCCACATACAACACCCCTAGCCATTTTGACCTTACACATGTGGGACATTTTGACCCACATGCAACACTCATAACGATCTAAATAAATATCTACCACTTTGGCACATGTAGACCCATATGCAACATTTTTATTGATCAAAGAAGGATGATTCAAAGTTGTTTAAATAAGGATGGAAGATTCAATTAATTAATTGTCGAAAGGCTAAATTAATTGTCGTGATTTTTTTGTATTTGATGATTAAAAATTGGTGACGTTGATAATTGGATGCATAAAAAGTAGATGCCATGGATATGTTGCTCGCAAGAAAATATGGGATTTAATAAATATTAGTGGAATGGCATGAATATTTGGTTGGCTACAAGAATTGATGAGTTAGATACCTTACATGTTGAGATGGAAATATAATTAATGCATGTTAGGTAAGTTCTGATTTATAAGAGGTATAGATTGTTGTTCATCTCGAATCTATTGTGATCAACATGCGTAGTAGTCTGACTTATGTTTTCTGTTATTTTTATACTAGTACAAAGTGGTAGTTCTTTTTTATCTATTTTTTTTACTAGTAGGAAGTGGACTTTTCTTAGTCCCCACCCATATTTATTTACCCTAAAAAACCGCTGTCTCAAAATGGGAATTGAAAAGTATACTGAGTATTTCTTTGCAAGCAAAAATCGAATATTTGTGTTTTCTAGTTAACAAAGGGAATAGTAAAAAAGTTAGATTTTATAGTTTTTTTTCTCAATGGTGACACTATTAAAAAGTTAACAAAGGGAACGTTTTGTGTATGTGCATGGCAGTTAGAAAAGCTCACGTCCAATCCAGATGCATGGGTCCGGTAAAAAAATGGTGAATCATTGTTCGCATGCATATTCATCCATGAGCAAAGAGCAAAAAAAAAAAAAAAAACGTAGCCTTGTATCCAAGCACGAGGAAAGAGTAGCACTATAGCTAGAAAAAAATAAAAGGATAAAAATCGAGGGGACCGCGTTGCATGCACATGATGAAAAAAGGGAAAAGATTCGGTCGGGGGCACCACGCTGCATGTGCTGACGAGAGAAATGGTCAAAGGGAATAGAACTTGGCCTGCCACGGAGGACGCACGACGTGCGGAGTGTTCGAGCGCTCGCACCCTGAGTGGTCAAAGAAAATTCAGTGTATTTAACCACTGCGTGTAGTTGTAATAAGACAGAGAGTACCCTTGCCTCAGTTGGTCAACACAGCCGCACTAGCCTCGCTCCTGCGGGGACGGCGCAGGTTCGATTCCTGGCGGCCACATATTTCCCTATTTTGTGGTATTTTTCAGACTTCCTTGGTGGCTCACGATCCGGCTCGGCTCGGCTCAATCCAGGCTTCCAGGGTCGGCTCGGATCAATCTCAGCCGTCCTTGTGTTTCTGCTCAAGATACCCCTTCGCTCTTGGGGGTGTATGGAAGTAGGAGCCGACTAAAATACAGTTTGGTAATGTTTAGTTTGGTTTTGTAATTATGCCTTCGGCGGAAGTTGGGTCCTTAAAGTTGACGCCCCTGGTGTAGCGGTTTTCGAATAGTTCCTCACTAATGAACCGTTCACTTCTTTAAAAAAAAAAAACACAAGGCCAATTGCCCATTTTTTTCAAAATAAATAATACTCGCTGTGTAATAAAAGTGATTTCTAAGAATTAAATTTGGGAGAGCTTGCTACTTAAGACTAGTCACAATGGGGAGTAACTTAGATTAGTAACATGCATATGTTACTACTCTAAGTTACTACCTCCATAGTGAGGAGTAACAAGTGTGTAGTGTCATATTTAATAGGTTATACACTCATCTTGCTTTGAAATGTGTAATGTTATGGTAACATAGCTAGTTACCACAACCATCTCTCTCCTTATTAATTACCCGCCACATCAGATTTTTTGCCTATGTGGCACTGATGTTACTCCTATGTTACTCCCCATTGTGACTAGTCTAACCAGCCAAATTTTTGTTCCACCCCACATGCTATATGTTTTGTTTCTAGAAGCTTCCCTGCAGTAGTTGCAATAATAAACGATTTTCTCCTTAAACTGTGAATTAATTGTCTAGATCCAGTTGATCTGGTGCAACTCATCACTTGCGTGTTAAAAGTAGAAAGAAGGCATATTGACCTAGGGAGTCCTTTTTCCTCTCAATAATCTCCCTCTTACGAGAATTACATTTCACGCACAATTAAACACAACTAGTACGAGAAAATAGATGTGGCCACGTAGGCTTGACATTCGATGTATGTCTCGTGGTTACGGACATCCAACGATCTTATCTCTTTTCCTGGCCACGTTGATCACATGTCGACGGCGAGGCCGAACGAGTAACTTGTGAGCCATTCTTGCTCACCAAACTCATCTGCACGCTATTGGGAGAAGCGATCAATTCCTCATTTCGTTTGGAAAAGATATATAAATGTAGGAGATTAATTGCAGATGATCGGATATATCTAAAATTTCACTCAGCTTGTTTTACATGCACCATAATCTCGAGTGCAAACGCCGTCGCCATGACATAGGAGTAGTTTCGCCCCAGAAAATTCAGAGACTACTTGTCATTGCCAGCGGCAAAATCAGTACGTACATCCGTTTTTCATCTGTCTTGCTATTCGCATCATAAACTGAAGCATCCCTATTGCTTGATTACTGAACTGTAAAGCAATCAAGAATCAACTAGCACTAGTAGAAAAAGGACTTTTGGTCCGGAGTACTGTTTTGCCATTAGCCCGGTTCAGGCAAAAACCGGGACCAGTGCCTGGCACTGGTCCCGGTTCGAGCTGCCAGGGCCCCGTGGGGCAATGGTCCCGGTTCGGTTGGGGGCATTGGTCCCGGTTCATGCCAAGAACCGGGACCAAAGCTCCAGAGCCGGACCACGTGGCATGCCGCGGAGCTTTGGTCCCGGTTCGTGCCAAGAACCGGGACCAATACCCCTCCCCTGCCTATATATTGTTGCCCCCACCCCCTCTCTCCTCTGTTTTTTTTTCCTGGATTGGTGGGAAGTGGGGGTGCTAGTTTTTTTTCTCTTTGCCACGCACAAGATGTGTTCGATGAAATGCCCGACCCGCACCGAGGTTAGCAACTTTATCCTTTTCGTCTGTAATTGATACAGAAATATTGCACGTGTCGATGTACGGTGGTCATTTCACTATTCAAGATGTTATTGTAATGGTATTTGATAAACTTAATTATATATGATGCAGATGGATGCACGGATGCGATGGATGTACGGCGAACGACGCAGTTCCGAGTTTATTGCAGGCCTGCATAAATTTCTCGATGTGGCTGAGGCAAACAAAGTGAATAATTTTATGCCTTGTCCATGTGAGAAGTGTCGGAACGTCAGGGAGTACTCTGACCGAGAACCATTCAAGACCACGTGATTCGGAAAGGTTTCATGCCCAGCTATAATTGTTGGACCAAGCACGGAGAAAGAGGGGTTACGATGGAAGACAATGAAGAAGAGGAGGATGATGACAACTATCCTATGTTCCCAGAGGAATGCGGTGATACTGTTATGGAAGACGTTGAAGAAGAAAGAGGTGAACATCGGGCATCAGATGAGCCCGCTGATGGTCTTGGTGGGGTCATTTCTGATGCAAAGCGAGAATGCGATACAGAAAAGGAGAAGCTAAAGTTGGAGGCCATGCTTGAGGATCACAAAAAGTTGATGTACCCAAACTGCGAAGATGGCAGCACAAAGCTCGGTACCACACTGGAACTGCTGAAATGGAAGGCAGAGACTGGTTGTTCTGACAAGGGATTTGAGAAGTTACTGAAAATAATGAAGCCGAAGCTTCCAAAGGATAACGAATTGCCCGAGACTACATACGAAGCAAAGAAGGCTATCTGCCCTCTAGGATTAGATGTGCAGAAGATACATGCATGCATTAATGACTGCATCCTGTACTCAGGTTTTCTATGTGAAGGACATGTCCTCCAGACCGAAAAAAAGAAAAAACAAGCAAACGAATACATCAGACGATGAGCCAAAGCGTCACGTAGTTCTTTCAGGGAAAAGAAACATCGTGGGAGTCGAGGACAAGACAGACATGTCAGCAGATTATGATAAGTTTGATGAAATTCCGCCCTTCACAGTGAGAACTGACCCAAGCATCCCGTTAAATAATGAAGATGCTCCATGGTTACGGCTGAAGCGATCATAGGCTAGGGACATACGCGAAGAAGGGTTCATGGCTTTTATGTAAATCAATGTAATGTATTAAACCTTTATGTGATGTGTAGTAATGTATTAAACCTTTATGTGGTGAAACACGCGTGGTAGGTGGTTGTCGGCTCCCACACCTCCCGTGGGAACCTCTCAAACCTCAGCTTCGACCGTCCAAACACAGTTCCCCCTGCATACAGCCCGACGGTGGCTCGTGAGTTTGAGCGCCACTTCGATCCAAGCAGCGGTAAGACGTCTCTGATGATCTACAACCGTCCGGCAAGACGTCTCTGATGATCTGCAACCGTTTGGAACGGTCGCAGGTCATCAGAGACGTCTTGCCACTGGTTGCCCAAAGATGCCTCTCCGAGTGACGCTGGAATGTTTTGTGTTTGAGCACCACTTCGATCCAAGCAGCGGCAAGACGTCTCTGATGATCTACAACCGTCCGGCAACACATCTCTGATGATCTGCAACCGTTTGGAACGGTCGCAGGTCATCAGAGACGTCTTGCCGCTGGTTGCCCAAAGATGCCTCTCCGAGTGACGCTGGAATGTTTTGTGTGAGTGAGTAACTTGTCTGAGGAGGGCGGTTATATATAGGGTACGTGTGCTTCTTTAGTCCCGGTTGGTAACACCAACCGGGTCATGTGGCTCACGAAGTGGTCGTGATACTGCTGATCCAACAGCTCACAATCCCTCAAAAGAAACACACCCCTGATCCAACGTCTCACAAGCGCTTGAAAGAAACACACGATCCGTGTGCTTCTTTAGTCCCGGTTGGTAACACCAACCGGGTCATGTGGCTCACGAAGTGGTCGTGATACTGCTGATCCAACAGCTCACAATCCCTCAAAAGAAACACACCCGGCCCTGATCCAACGGCTCACAAGCGATTGAAAGAAACACACGATCTGTGTGCTTCTTTAGTCCCGGTTGGTAACACCAACCGGGACTAAAGACGGGCTTTGCGGTCACGACACGTGTCCTCCCCCAGCGCTTTCCTGGGCACCTGTCCTCCCCCAGCGCTGCCCTGGAGGTCTTTATATATTGTCGCCGACGGGGTAAACCCTAATCCACCATTCCTAGCCACGAACGCATCGTCTCCACGAGATGGATCCGCCACGCCCGCCGCAGCGCCTTCTGGACGAGGTCGAGCGTGCTCGGCAGAGCGCGCTTGGGCGCAACCGCGGGAGTCTATCCCGCCGTATGCCCACGAGCCCGGCGTGGAGAGGAATGCCCAGCTACCGGCCTCCTGCTCCACCAGGTGCCGCCGCACCTCCACCTGGCGCCGCTGCACCTCCACCAGGCGCCGCCGCTCCTCCCGCGGAGGAGGAGGAGGACGACGACTTCGACTGGAGCGACGACGGGGAAGAAGGTTGTGGGTTGCAGATACAGGAGGCCATGGAAGCCTCCTTCCAGTCTGTCCGCGACTACCCTGTCCAGCGAGCCAAGACTTCCTACCAGCTCAAGGCGAAGGAGGCTTCCGATCTGGATTGGGCGCTGAAAGACTCATCCTCCATGGATCTTGCCCTCCGCCGCAAACGTGCGCGCGAGAACCGGGCGGCCGCCCACGGGGCTGGCTCCTCCCGCCGTTCCCCCTAATCCTACGGCCTTCGAGCCAGCAAGTCCGTTTATGTAGAATAATGTTCGTGATGTTGGATCAGGGGTGTGTTTCTTTCAAGCGCTTGTGAGACGTTGTATCATGTGTAATAATGTATTAAACCTTTTATGTAATGCATTAAGATAAATGAATTAATAATTTTTATCTGCTTTCTTCTGCATTTTACAACACCAAACATTCATCTTACAAATATAGGTTTTCTGAAATTGTTCTGCATTTACTTCTGCTTGCCATGGGATTTTACAACACCAAAAATAGAATTAACTGAATTAATAATTATTATTACTTAATCATAAATCTTACTTAATCAATTTTTATCGATTTATACGTATTATTAGTCGAGTTTCGACTTACGGATTTAATCATGTTGAAAGTTTTGTCAATTCAAAATATGCAATAAAGTTAATGCATTTTTAATTGAAAATGGCAAAATGGTTAATAGTTTGTATAGTTAGAATAATTATTTTAGAAAACAGAAAATGGTTTTGGATTATTTATTCAAATTTAAAAACTTTTCATGTTGAAAGTCTTTTCAGATTCAAAACCATTTGAAATTCATATCCAAACACCTAAATAAGAAAAAAAAAGGCGGGAACAAAATTTCAGAACTGAAAAGTTCGAAATAATTTTGAAAAAGGACTCTTTGGTCCCGGTTTCTACCAAGAACCGGGACCAATGAGTCCGTGGATCCCGCGGCATTAACTGCCCACTCTTTGGTCCCGGTTGGTGGAAAGAACCGGGACCAAAGGGTCATTGGTCCCGGTTCTTGCCAGCAACCGGGACCAATGAGTCCTAGTATAACTGCTCGCGCCCTCTCTTCTTCCCCATTCAGGCAAAATCGACTAAGGACCGGAAGGCGCGACGCAGAGCGAAACGACGCCGGCAGGCTGCCCGACCTCCACGCCGCGCCCCACGCCGCGCCCCGCCGCCGCCGTCGACGTCCGCCGCGCCCTGGACGGCCGCGCCACCTCCTCCACACGCGCCACCTCTCCTCCACGGCCGCGCCCCCCGCTCGCGCCCTCCACGGCCGCCCCCACGCCGTCGACGCTGCCCCCGACGCCGCGCCGCCCCAACACCGTCGACGCCTCTCGCGCCCCCGACGCCGGCCGCACGCCCACACCCCTGCCCTGCCCTGACGCCGCCTCGCCGTCCCTGCCGATCGATCCCCGGCCGCCGTCGCCGCTACGTACGTACTGTACACGTCCAAATGTTGGCAAAATTCGTCCAAATGTTGGCAAGATTTTTTTTTTGTACAATGTATATTTGTTGTTCACCAAAATGTTAGCCAATTTACAGTTTTAGTGTGATGTATATTTGTTGTTCACCAAAATGTTAGCCAATTTACAGTTTTTTTTGTACAATATATATTAGATTAAAATTGTAGGTTACAATTTTAGTGTGATGTATATAGTGAATTACTTGCTGCATTCTACTAGGTTAGAAGTAATTAGATTAAAATTGTAGCAATTGTGATGTATATAGAAATTGTTAGGTTAGAAGTAATATATTAGATTAAAATTGTAGGTTACAATTTTAGTGTGATGTATATAGTGAATTACTTGCTGCATTAGGGAAAACATTTAGGATTTTTTGTGATGTAAAATTGTGTTAGGAATTGTTAGTACTGTGTTAGGAGTTTACGGGTTTACGATACGAGTTTACGAGTTTACGGGTTTACGATACGAGTTAACGAGTTTACGGGTTTACGATACGAGTTAACGAGTTTACGGGTTTACGATACGAGTTTACGAGTTTACGGGTTTACGATACGAGTTTACGGGTTTACGATACGAGTTTACGGGTTTACGGGTTTACGATACGAGTTTACGGGTTTACGATACGAGTTTACGGGTTTACGATACGAGTTTACGAGTTTACGGGTTTACGATACGGCAGCATATGAAGTTTCTAATTTGTTCTTGCAAATGAGATGATATTGTAGATGTATCTTGACATATGGAACAAGTTACCCAACTAAAGTTTTGTGCATTGTTCTTAATTTGCAGAAACTATGGAACGAGACGAAGATCAGGAAAATATCCTCCAGGATATAATCCGCGGGCCGGAAGATATTGTCGATGTCACCACGGAGTTTTTGAACAACTCCGGTGAGGGAGATGAGTCTCTCAACCGAAGAGACGGCTCCGGTGAGGTAGAACCCGACGGCCGGGGTGAGGGAGAAGTCAGCGAGGGAGAAGCCGACGAGGGAGAAGCCGAAGGCTCCGGTGGAACATTAAATGTTGCAAACTCCGGCGAGGTGCATATACATATATTAATGAAGCCGAAGATTGTATTAATTAAGCCTCTGATGTCTATATACATATATTAACGCTCTTTCTTCTTTTAGCCCTCCGGATCGAGCAAATCTTCTGTAAGGACAAAACGAGGCCCAGCCAAAAAGTTGGGCGACCAAGAAAGGTACACGATCGAAAGAGTCGCTGAAGACGGCACACCGACTGCTCCCCCTGGTGTTAAAAATAAAATGGTAAAGCAATGCGGAGTTCTTGTTAGGGACTTCATCCCGATCACCGTTCGAGAATGGCATCGGCCAAGGAGAAAGGACAGCTATATGTCAGCGATGAGGGCAAAGAAAGACTTTGGAGAAAGCTCATGGTTAATTTCACCCTGCCGGCGCCAGAGGTGGATTCAGATGAGGAGGATCCAGATGAGGCAGAAAAGATTGCCCGGAAAATCATGGAGCAAAAAGTCAAGGACTGGGCACTTAGAAGATGGCCGAGCTATTCAAGAACTGGAAGAAAAGATTGAACAAACTGTTTGTCAAGAAAAATAAGACTCCAGACTTCGATAAAGGGTATGAGAAGATAAAGGACTACTGGGAAGAATTTGTGGCGTACAAGAAATCAGAGGAAGCTCTGGAAAAGTCTGCAAAAAATGCGGCAAATGCTGCTCTAAAGATGTACCACCATACTATGGGGCCTGGTGGCTACGCTGGTAGCATGCCTAAGTGGGAGAAACTTGAGGCGGACCTGCTGGCTAATGGGATCACTCCAGAGCCACTCAAGTGGATCGAACGGGCAAGAAATTGGTTTTACGGGCATGGGGGCACGTTGGACGCAGAAGGGAAGTGCATATATAACAGAAGACACAAAGATAATCCCCTACTACCCATCCAAGAAATTAGAAAAGCAGTAAAGGATGTTGAAGAGGGACGGTTCATTCCCGATAGAGAGGATGACGAGCTCACACGCGCCCTTGGGAATAAGGAACACGACGGACGGTTACGAGGCGTACCTGGCTCCAAGCCCAAGACAATTGCGATTCCCGAGCACAGGAAGAAATTTCCTGATAGAAGCCATCAGAGGAGAAAGGAAAAGGAGGCAATGGAAGCACGCGCTGCTGCAGACCGGCTGCGTAATATAGAAGAAGAATTAAAGCTGCAGAAGGAACAAATTGCCGTGCTTAGCCAGCAAGGTACTAGCGGCCAATCTCAACGGCACATGGTAGAAGCTGCATGCGATGGTACCGGTGTCCCATCGAATCGGAAAAGCAGCGTGGCTTCCACGGAGCTCCAGGATGGTAATGATGATGCAGTGGCTCCACTTCGTCGCTACCCAGTGGATGATATCATGGAGAGCACACCTTGTGAGATGCATGTGAAAGTTTTTAACTTAACCTTTAAGGTGGCGGTCGGCTATGTCGTACCAATTGGACCTAATCCAACTTACCATTTCTCTCCGGTTCCAAATGGCTACGCTGTTGTCGCGGTGGATGAAGTGATGAAAGATTATGAGGAGCTGAAGCTGCAACACCCTGCAGGTGAAGATGGGGAGGTGCTTGAACTTGGAGAAGCCAAGAAAGCGACCATTCTATGGCCAAAGGAATTCATCGTGCTTCCGAACTGGCAGCCAAGGCCATCGACTCCTCACCAGTCTCCAGCGCAACAGTCCTCTTCACCGCCTCACCAGTCTCCAGCGCAACAGTCCTCTTCACCGCCTCACCAGTCTCCAGCGCAGCCGTCTCCGCCGCCGCGTCAGCCGTCTCCGCCGCCGCGTCAGCCGTTTCCGCCCACCGCTCGTACTATGAGGGGTAAGCGATCACCGAAACGTAAAAGGTCGCCCCTCCCAACAGTACCTCATAAGAATCTTCCCATTAGACCTTATGACAGGACTGTAGCGGAAAACGCCGCGGAGGTGGCTGCCTACAATAAGGCTTTTTTTGCACCAAAAAAGCCCGAGCAGAAGCCGGTATATGATGCAAAAACCAAAAAGTGGAGAAAGTCCTTCCTTGAGCAGCCATCCCAGATATCGATGAATCTGCCATCTGACTATGGTCGTGAACTTACTAAGCTAGCACGTGCCCAGTCTGAGCAGAACAAGGGAAGAAGTGCAAAAAGCGGGAAACAAATTGCCCAGCTCGGACAGCAGAAAAATCAATCGGTCCCCCCGCTCATAGTGTGTTCCGATGCCGACAAGGACTTCAGAGACGCTATGGATAAGGACCTGGAATTATTGGACCCCAGAGCCATGGCTGCTGCTAAAGAACTTGGTGTCACTGTATCGCAGGCCAAGGAACAGGCTACCGCCTTGGGTATGAGCCTTGGTCAACTTTTAGGCTATGAATCTGCGCCAATGTTAGAGATGGCACGGAAATATGTCCAAGGGGAGCCTATGGTCAGTAATGAGGAGCTCGCGCGTCTATCAACACATATGCGAAATTTGCATAACTGGTACATGGTGCACACATCAAAGAAGGACGCGAAAGATTGGTTTCCGGTGGACGTTAGAGTGGAGCATTTCTTCAAACGTTACGTTATACAGGTTCAACTGACTGAACTGTTCCAGTTATTCCAAAAGCGCGCCCTCGACAAATCTATCCTCTCTTGCTATTGTCTGTAAGTGATTTATTTTCGTAATTAAGTCTCTAGCTCAGCTCGTTCATTGCCTGTATTATATTATCCTGACTATATATATATCCTTTTGTACGCTATTATGCAGAATGAAGATGATGGAATGCAAAAGAACTAAAGTTTTTGAGGTCGGGTTCGTTGACCCGTATATCGTGAATTCATATACCTTAGTCAATCACCCCAAAGACGTGGAGCATGACCTGACCACCTTTTTAACCATGCAACATTTCTGTACGGAAATACTATTTCCTTACAACTTCAAGTGAGTGTTTTTGTCTTGTACATATTTTTATTTGGCTTTCTCGATGTTAAGTGTAATTAATGAGCTATGCATGTCTGCTTTATGTAAACGTCCGCAGGTTCCACTGGATTCTGCTAAGCATTCAACCTGACAAGTCCACAGTTGAAGTCCACGACTCATTAAGTTGGGACCAAGACATGTGGTCCGACATGAAAGAAATGCTCAACAAGTAATTTCAATCATTATCGCATTATATCGCCCTCTTTCGTTCGTTCCCTTATGTCAAGTAATTAATAACTCCTTTGTTCATTTTCTTTGCCAAAGCAGGTGTTGGACACATTTCAAACAGAAGGTACAAGGTCCATTCAAAGATGAGCTAACTTATAAATCGGTGACATGTCCGCAGCAGCCACCGGGGAGTAATTTATGTGGATTCTACGTTTGCGAGTTCATTCGCGAGTTGACCACTGAGCGGAGAACAACTAATTTGAGCGACCTGCGGGAGACGCTCGAACCAAAACTGCGCGTAGGAGCAATTCAAGAGGAATTGGCGGGATTTCTGCTTAGGGAGGCCATCGATGAAAAGGGAGAACATTATGCTTCGGACGATGAACTAAATATGCCTTGATGGCTTGATCTATCTCCATGTAATTAAATAGTTGTATTCTCGCAAGAGATCGAATATTAATTATATATGCATCAACGTGTACTGTGTATATAGTAGAGCGTATAATATGCGTACGGAAACGATGGAGAGCTCGTCGGCGATGCGAAGAAGGGGGAGACGACGGAGGCACCGGCGAGAGGGAGAGGGGGCACCGGCGATAGCGAGAGGGGGCACCGGCGAGAAGGAGAGGGGGCACCGGCGAGAGGGGGCACCGGCGAGAGGGAGAGGGGGCACCGGCGATAGGGGGCACCGGCGAGAGGGAGAGGGGGCACCGGCGAGAGGGGGCACCGGCGAGATCGAATCCTAAACCCTAAATACCAAAAAAAAAAAACACTCATTGGTCCCGGTTCTTAATACGAACCGGGACCAATGAGTCTCCCCCCACGAGCAGCCAGACCAGGCCACGTGGACAACCATTGGTCCCGGTTCGTGGCCCAACCGGGACCAGCATTGGTCCCGATTGGCCAGTCCCGGTTGGGCAACCGGGACTGAAGGCCCAACCGAACCGGGACCATAGGCCCATTTTCTACTAGTGTAGTGTCTCAAAAACCGTAGACCTCGTGATGGTCTCCTCGGGGAGATGATGCTGGTGGCGGCTTTGTAACCGTAGTGGCGCAAGTTGGTGGGCGAAGAGTCTGGGTTGACGAGGCTTCGTCCTCGCGGGGCTCCTATGCTATGGATCGCCTGGGTTGGGGATATGGCTATCGGGAGAAATCCTTGTCGGCTTGTTCGACACCGACGCGGTGCCACCCTCGGGTGACATCATTCCTTCTTGAAGGGCGTCGTGGCTACCCTCCATCCACTGCCCTGTTGAGTGTCGGGGGAAACCCTAGGACCAGTAATGGTCTGGGCAGCAGCGATTGCTTTCCTTCTTGAAGGTGCTGCTTGGTACTCGACGATTCAGCGCTAGGAGCGTGGTGGTGATTCTACGGAGGGCGCGACGGTTGCGGGTCACCTTAGTGTAGTCTTCCCACCTATGTCTCCATTTGTTTCTCTCTTGGGCGTGTGTTTGCTGTTGGCCCCAGCATGTGTGGTGTTGTGTGTGGTGTTGCGTTTGTATGCTTGGTTGTATGTTGGTCGTTGCTTTATTTATAAAGCGGGGTGAAAGCCTGTTTCGTGGACTAGTGTCTCAAAAACTACTCGTTGCCGCAATGGGTCTGAGAAAATTAGCGTAGGTCGGAGGGGCCAGCAGGCCACTGGTCGCCTGTGCCAACGCGCGCAGGCGATTTGACCCTCTTTCGGGCAGTACAATTATTTGTTGGGCTTTTCACCTTCACTCCCAAGGGCCGACGCCCGAGAATGTTTAGTGCCGCATCGCTATTTCAATGAAAATTTCCGCAGCCACTATTTCTCGGCCGTCGCGAGTCGAGCCACCGCCTCGCTCTCACAAACCTCCGACAAGGCCTGGCCCATTTCGGCCTGTTTTTTTTTTGTTTCACTTATTTCCCTTTTTTGTTTTTTCTTTTCTTTTCTCTTATCTTAAAAATTATTATTTTTAAAAATGGTTCACATTTGAAACAAAATTATTTTTGGAAACGGTACATTTTTAAATTGATCATTTTCAAAAATGGTTCAGATTTTGAAAAGATTTTATTTTTATAATGATTTAGAAATTAGAAATTGTTCATTTTTTGAAATGGTTCAGTTTTGAAAAATGTTTATTTCCAAAATTGGTTATGATTTTAAAAAATGTTCCATTTTTAAATGGGTCATCTTTGAAAAATGTTTCATTTTTCAATTTGTTCAAATTTTTAAAAATGTTTAGATTTAAAATGTTTATTTTTTAAAATAGTTCAGATTTTAAAAAGTTCGAATAAAAAAAAACAGTTTCAAGTCCATTCAGTTTTTCCATTAACCAGTTTGGCTATTTCATTCGTCACGAACAAGGTTTAATTCAGTTTGACTGATTGTTAACCCTATGAGGTTCAAATAAAGAAGTGAACGGAATAGTACGAATGAACACAAAAATATATATACATATAATTACAGACCAAATACAATCAGCTAAATGAAGAAATCCATATAAAAGTTAGAGCTTAATTAGTCCTTTATTGATATTTTTCCATAACACAAAATCAAGTTAAGTCCAACTATTACTCAACTCCTTTCAAAAAAAAAAAACTATTACACAACAAATATATAAGCTTGCATCAAAATTTCCATTAGCTGTAACGCTCTGAAGGCAAGCTTACCTAGATTTTTCATCACTACGGATCTCACCTCCAGATGTTTGCCCGGGCCGGCTTGATGTCCATGCCATTCAATTCTCACCGGTCGTCTTCAACAGTATATATTATGAACAGAATCAAGAAATTCCTTTGGTTAATTCGTCAAGATTAGGATCGCCCACGGAGAATGGACAGTTCGTCTTGCAAGTGATCAGGCCAACTGGTGCATTGCGTTGTACTTAGCGGAACGACGACGAGCTGCTGGCCCCGAACGGGTCGCCGGGGTACCGGTCGAACATACTCTCGCCGCCGGGGCCCTGGAGCAGCGGGTCCCCCGCCTCGTCTGTGACGCGCCACACCTTGATCGACTTGTCGAGGCTTCCGCTGTACACGATCCACCGCGACACGCCGCTGTTGTCCACGCTCTCAGCAGCGGCGGCGGCGACGTTTTCCTTGTTGTACTCGACGACGGCGAGGCACCGGATCGGCTCGGTGTGGCCGGTGAGCACGGAGAGGCAGGAGTGCAAGCCGGCATCACGCCGCCAGACCATGATGGTGTTGTCGGCGGAGCCGCTGAAGAGAAGCGCCCCCGCCGCGGCGAGGCAGAACACGGCCTTCTTGTGGCCGCGCAGCACGCCTCCATGGACGAGCTGGCGGTCTCCCTCCCAGCAGTTGACGAGCCCGTCTGAGGAGCCGCAGTAGAGCACCGGCGCGACGGCGCTGACGGCGAGCGCGTTCACCGCGTGCTCCTGCTTCAGCAGCGTCTGCACGGGCGAGTGCTTGGTCCCCTTCCCCTGCACCTCCCGCTTCCACACCTTGACGGTCCCGTCGGCCGAGCCCGTGAACACCAGCCCGTCGAACGCGGCGACGATGGCGTTCACGTTGTCGTCGTGCGCCACCACGGACTCGAGGCACTTGGAGTCGCTGATGCGCCACACCTTGAAGGTGCGGTCCCAGGAGCCGGAGTAGAGCAGGCCCGTCGACGCGTCCGTCGGGCTTAGGCACGACACGGCGTCGCTGTGCCGGATCCACAGCGCCGACCGGTTCTTGCGCACCTCCACGTAGTTGGACGGGTTCAGCGAGCCGCGCAGGAAGTCGCGCAGCCGCGGCAGGCTGCCGACACGCTTGTGCAAGCCGTTTTTGGGCGACACCTTCCACACCCGGATCTTCCCGTCCTGGTGGCCCGTGAAGATGCGCTCGCCGGAGATGACGATGGCCTTCACGAGGCCGCTCGAAGACTTGAAGCCGCCGGAGTCCTTCTGCTTGCGCCAGACGCGGATGTTCTTGCTGTCGGAGCCAGTGTACAGCGCGTCGCCCTTGGCGGCGAGAGAGTAGATGTGGCCTTCCTCCCTGACCAGCGAGCTGATGAGGCTCGTGCCGGGCGCCATCGTGGGCGCCCTGCCATGGCCGGCCATGGACGCCTCGCTGTGGTGGGACCAGGGGGACGCCATGGTCTGGTTCCAGGGAGACATGTTGTACGGCGAGCACTCGCCGCTGAAGCTGGACGGGTAGTCATTATAGAAGCCAGGGCTGGCACCCCCCGTCGCCGACGAGCTGCTCTGCCTGTTAGAGCACTCATCGTCCGTGCCCGAGTAGTTGGGGTCGGAGTGATGCATCGGCAGCGGGATGTTGGAGGGGTGCGAGCGCGGGAGTCCTCCGCCGGCACCTTCCCCGTCGCTATCTCTCATAGGATCTTGGCTGAGGCTGTGGCGGCGCGGCGAGATCGTGGTGGAGAGAATTGCGAATGGAGGGGAAGGGAGGGAATGTGTATGTGTGGAGGGGAGGGGAGTGAGAGGCGAAGAGAGAGTGGCGGGAAGCGAGAAAGCCGTTGAGACCGTTACCACGTACGGGGCGGGGAAGAAAGGTGGGGCCACAGCCCGCGAACTGCTCCCTTTCACAGGTCTTGGAGGCTAACTAAACAGGTTATTTTCCTCATTTTCCCTTCAAGAGCCGCTGAACAAATTGTGATAGAACTAATTAATATACGTAGCCTCTTAGCTAGCGTGGACGCCTCCATGGCTCCATGCATGCAAATGCAACACATATACTCCCTCCATATCAAAATATAAGACTTTCTAGAAAGTCTTATATTTTGATACGGAGGGAGAATTTTTGTACATTGAACGGTTGAATTTAACAGAACCGCATACTTTCACATGGTTTAGCATGAACAAGTACAACTCTCCCAAATCCCCATCAAAATCGTAGACGAACCTGTTTATGTTCATCTCGTTTTCTCGAAAAAGAGAAATTGTATTTATTAACTCAAATGTCGCATCAAGACGATACAAGTTAAAAAGTTTACACCCGGCCTTTGCATAACTACTCTCACAAGCACATTGCTTCCTTTTTTTGAATAAACTATATCTCAACCTCTTTATATTTATAATCTCAGCTCTTGTTTTTACCATAATGGTTGGAACGATGATGGCAAGGGGTGATTTGGAGCCCCAGGGTGCACTGCGAAATAGTGTCACTCTGATTTTGGAGTTAAATCGCCCATTTCCTCTTCATTTTATCGTTGTTCTAGAGGTGATATGATTGTGGGAAGTTTGACAACCAAGGGATTGCTAGTGGTGTTGGCAACGGAGGGATGAATGGAAAGTCTGAGACTAAAATGTGCAAGGAGTTTCAAAACAGTTATATAGCTTGGTGCACTAGTAGGAAAAAGCTTATTGCTGACGTACAAAATATAGCTACCACTGACGGGCGGCTCGTACGTCAGTGGTAGCGATTACCAGTGACGTGCGTGGTAAAGTGCACGCCACTAATAGTAACTGTGCCAGTGACCTGCTTTCAAATGTGTGCGCCACTGGTAACTTTTTTGGGATTAAAAAAATTTATTTTTCACATAAATTTAAATCTATTTTTTCAAAAGTAGATTAAGCAGGCTGTATTCAAATGTCATATCCAACACATTCATACAGGTCATTATTCAATAGCTCAAATACACCATTACATCAATCAAAACAAGTCTATTGAATTTTACAACATGATCGCCGTTGTTGTGTCGATGTCGTCGTCGCCGCAGCCGCGTGTCGATGTTGGTGCTGCCGCAGCCTCGTGTGGATGCCGTCGTCGCTACCACAGCCCTGTGTCAATGTCGGCACAGCAGCCCCGTGTCGTTGTCGACATAGTAGCCCCATGTCGATGTCACCACAGCAGCCCGTGTCGATTTCGTCGTCGTTGCCACAGCCCCGTGTCGACGTCGTCGGTGTCGCAGCCCCACGTCAATGTTGTCGCCACCATATGCCAAAGAATCTTCAATACACAAAGAGAACAAAAGTTTGTGCCACCATGTTGTCGTCAATACATAGAAAAATGCTAAGAAATAAGAACTAAATAACTGAGTAAATTCAGAGGAGCAAAACAGTAGACCTTGTGAATGTATCTATTACTTGCCAACTGAACCTGTTTGAGCATGAACTGAGTAAATTCAGCATTTACTTGGCCACTACTTTGTTTGAGCATGAACTAAGAAAACATGGGCTGAAACTTCGAATTAGCAGAGAAATGGGCTGAAACGTCCATGAGACCCAACCATTCTGCAGCCTAACAGGAAACTAAGTCAGGCAACCAAGTCTGGACTGCGGACCTGTGCCCAGCAACCAGCTCAAACAGAGCATCGGGCCTCTCAGAAAAAAGAGAAAAAACAGGGCAGCGAGCCAGAGACGGGAAGGTCTTCCAAATAGAGCAGCGAGCGGCGAGGCCGGCGAGGCTATGCTTGCTCAAACCATGTTCTACATATGTATTTTTCCATCCGTCTAGTCCTCAAAAAGATATCAAAAGACCGATTTTAAAGCAACGAGGCTATGTAATTGTAAGGTCCTCATAAGCCGGTTGGAAGACCCTCAAGATTCTACAGAAACCCCACAAATCTCCATCGCTTCAGCTCTCTATTTTGCTTATTGAAACAAACAAGAATATGACCGATAACCTTGTTTACAAGCTTCTCAAATTGGCATTAACACTACCCGTAGCAATTGCTAGTGTTGAGAGGGTATTTTCTCGAGTGAATTATGTGAAGAAGCTACAAAACAAAAAATGGGGAACCAACTATTTAATGTTGTTTGTTTACATTCATTGAGGAGCGAGAACTCTTTCTACAAGTGCAGGATGATGTCTTCATATCTTGCTTCCAAGCTATGATAGATCGTATGGTCGAATTATAATTTCCTTTTTTTTTTTTTGCAAATTCCGTATCCTTTTTGAGACACTGTTGTTACAATGGCCAATTTGTACTTTTATTTGCATGTAAGGAATGGTTTCACCTTTATGTTTTCTATTGGTTAGAATTTGAACACCTAAAGTTAAATTTCTGGATCCGTCCCTAATGGTAGCCAGGATGCAGACTGAACGGCACGCCACTGGCAACGGTACTGATGTTTGGTGGTAACCCAGCGTCCAGAAACTGTTGTAATTTTTGTACGCTTAAGTTAAGTTACTGCAAATCTTTTGGCCTATTTTAGACTACTCCCTCCGTTCCTTGATGTAAGGTGCATAGTTTTTTCAGAAAAATTCCAAAATATATGGTATAATGCGATTTATGGACAATTTACCCATCCAAAAATGAATCATAATTTATAGGGTGTATTGTTTTCAATATGTGTCTATTAGGAACTCATATCTCCGGATTTTTTCCAGAAAAAAATGAGTCCACCGCATGCCAAATACCCATATCTTAATTTCCGTGCAGAAAACTATACACCTTACATTCAGAAATGGAGGAGTACTAGATTGGCTAGTGGCTATCAAGGATAACCACAGGTGTCAGCTAAATAAAGTATTCCGCACGTCATATGTACATACATACTGTATATAGCAAGCTGCAAGCGTGATCCTAGCTGAATTGACAGCTACAAAGATAGTATCAAATTGATTGTTTTCTTACTGTTTTATGTATTGCTAGGATAATACGCCTGAACTCACAAGCAGGCATGCAGCAGCAGACTTGTTTACGCGTTTGGTGACAATCGCACTATTGTCGCCATGCTCCGCTGATGAAGCACGCATAGACCAAGTATAGAGTCAATGTACATATAACGTATAACTGATACAAAAGATTTTATATATCTCTTACAAAAATCAATGTCTGGGGGAGACTTGTACTTTGCAATGCTGTTTTAAATAATCTTGCTACTTATTTTATGTGCTCTTTTCTTTTGCCCCGTGGTGTAGTTGAAACGATCGACAAAAGGCGTCGTTCCTTCTTTTAGACTGAAAAGGACTCTGCTCTGAGGCTCGTTGTCTAATGGCTTGGGAAAAGGTTTGTTTGTCTAAACAGGTTGGCGGATTCGGGATGCGGGACCTTCGCCGGCAGAACCTCGCTCTCCTCATGAAGTTCGTGCATAAGCTACACCAGCGGGAAGAGCTGCCCCGGAAGGACTGGTTCTGGCGTTCCTACGGCCGCGACATGGGCGACGTTACTACTTCCCCCCCTACCTCGAAAAAATTCTTCACCTTTGTCTTCCTACTTACCGTGCTCTCACCACCTCCACCGTACACGACGGGAACCACACCTCCTTCTGGCAGGACAGATGGACGTCCTCCGGGATGCTCGCCTCCTTGTTCCCAACCATTTTCTCTCATTGCCTTTGGCCAAATATTTCGGTCTCCGCTGCTTCTACCACCGGTATCACCTTCCAGACGAGGCTCTCCACGGCTGCTGCTTGCGAGCTCACGGCGGTGCTTCGCATCATCGCGTCCACGTCTCTCGACGGGCGCGAGGACGGCCGCTCTATGGCATGGGGCCGGGCCCGAGTCTTCTTTCAGCTCCCGCGCCGTCTACACCTGCACAGCCCCCGTTTGCGTCCCCGACCCTCATGCGGCCGGCTGCTGGAACTCGCGTCTCCCTCCCAAGATTAAGGTTTTCTGTCTCCTCGTGGGCTCCGATCGTCTCAGCACCCGCTTCATCCTCCACTACAAACAGTGTGCTCCTTCCTCTTCGTGTAATTCCTGCAGTGCACCCGAGACAACTCACCACCTGCTCTTTGGATGCGCCATCCCTCGGGCGACCTGGACACGGCTAGGCTGCCACGTCTCGGTCAGCTCCACCGTCTGGAACCTGGTTGCGCCGATCCCTACCAAACCAGTGGCATGGGAGCTAGGCTCTGCCGCTGTCCTTTGGCAACTTTGGAAGGCTAGAAATGACATCGTCTTCAACAACAAAACATGCTCCGCAGCAGAGGTGCTCCGTCGCGCGTCGGACGATCTAGCCGTTTGGTCACATAGGTTGAAAGATGGTGTTCTAGTGTCGGCTGATGCCCTGCGTGGCTATATCCTTCAGTGTGCTCATGTGTGATTGTTGTTGCCATACTCTCCCCCTCCCCCCGATGTTTGCTGCTACATTGTAACATTTGGCCCATGTTGAAGGGTTGCATCGAGTAATAATACAAGCGGTGGGGAGAATCCCCCCGTCATTCTCGAAAAAAAAATCAATGTCATTTCGACAGTGTCGTTGCGACAACGGATAGTCAACGCACGACATGATATACATGGTTACATGTACACAAATCCCACCCCACAAACCTAAGCGCGCCCATCCATATGATTGCCAGTAGGATTTGTAAGATTTGGTTTGCAATGCATTGCATTTCCTTGTTAGTTGGGTAATAGTACATGCATTGATTCACAAGGATTAGAGAAGTATGAATGAATGAGCCGCGCCTATGCACATCCGTATGTATCACATATACGCAGACACGATTTGTTCCCGCTCCATGTAAGACATGGCTTTTTTTTCTTTCCAACTGGGCTAGCCCCTACTTCATCGGCTTATGTCCATACAGTTAACAGATGAAGAGGATAACTTTGTTTGGAAACTTGATGCTTCAAGAATTTTACGGTAAAATCCTTGTATACAGATTTTTAAATGGACATACTGATTTCTTGCGAAAATACATATGGAAATTAGAGGTGCCACTTAAGATTAAGATCTTCATGCGGTTCTTATATAACAAAGTTATTCTTACAAAAGATAATCTTGCCAAGCGTCAATGGAATGGGTGTAAAAAAAATGTGTGTTTTGTGAGTCCGAGGAGTCTATTAATCACTTATTTTTTGCATGCCTCATTGCTCATATTATTTGGACTATGGTTCAGTATGCTTTTAATATTGCCCCACGTGCAAACATGACGAATATGTCTGGTAGCTGCCTTAATGGGGTTGAAAAGAATATTAAAGCAAACATTCGAGTCGGGATTTGTGTTGTAGTATGGTCTTCATGAAATTGTCAAAATGATATCATTTTTAACAAGCGCACAAATGTAAACTTCTTACAGGTTATTCGCTCAGCTACGCACCTGAGTCATGAATGGTCTTTCCTGCTACCGGAGGCACAAAGGGCGTCCATGGATTTCGGATGCTCTCGACTGGAGATGGTCGCATATCTACTACCAGGGTGGATCGTGGCTCGCTAGGCGTCTTCAAGATGTTTGTACGTTTTACATTTTTATTATTTCGCTGGCTGATTTACTTGTCCACTCTGTGTGACCATTGAGATGTAAACTCTGAATTCTTAAACTTCGCAATAAAGAAAGTTGTGTGCATCAATTGATGTGGAGGCTGGGGCTAGGCTCCCATTTAAAAAAAAACGAGTTCGTTACAGCAGAGTTTAGAACGAAAGGGACAAAAGAAGCAAAAGAAGTTGGAAAAGGAGGTACTATCCAGGAAACCTGCTGTGATTGCTCGATCTTGAGCACCCCTACGGGGCAAAAACTTGAGTAATGATGCCCCACTAACCTAACACAAAGCAAAAAAACATCCCGTCGTTTTATAGTTCATACAGACATAATAGTGTAAGACATGGCTTTACCTAGGCTTGTCCTATATCCGGCGGAAACTCCAAACGAATATAAAGGCATATACAATGGTCATATCTTAGCAATCCCAAATAGGATAATTGTTGTTCTGGACGAGAAAGAAACAGAAAAAAAATACAAGTTTGCCTTCTCTTTGCCATTCTACGAGATATGATGCCTTCTTGTACTCATATATTCTCCTATATTTAATTTTAACAACCCCAAAATATAGGAGCAACCAAATAGTAATTGTCACCGATAACTTGGGAGATGATTCATTGTATGATATGTGTTTTAGAAAATACCACCTTATCAACCATTATACATGCTCTAATATTTTCGGTGTGACGCGCGAAGCTGCATGTAACACGAGCTGGCCGGGCAAGTTGCCACGGTGCGGTGACAAGGCACAGAGGCATCCAATTATCACAACCATGCTTGAGAGGGTCTAGGCATACTCACGTCAATCAAATTTATATATTTCCAGTGTCCTCGAGGATCACATGGCAATGAACCAATGATTGATGTATTTTGCAAGATGCCATGCATGCATGCATGCATGCATCTGTGCGAATAAGATTTTGGTACTAGATCGGCTAATTGTTGTTGACCTGTCGTCCGCGGCGCTCGTGTTGCACGAGCTGCAGAAGCTATCTAGTCTAGATACGTACCCCCGGCTGTACACCCGCACACGGAGGCGGAGCCCACCGGCTGTACAAACAGGGATGCTAATCATATACCCCAAATTTACATAGAGCAGTACTACTGAAATTTAACTAAAATTTGAACTAAACTAGCCCTATCCTTATTACTCGTCGTCCGAGTCAAGGGCAATGACAAGGGCAAAGCTTAGGGTCTCCTGATGCCCTTAGCGAATCTTGCGTGTTAAACCGGGCTTGCAAACAGACGGACTTTGTAACAGTTTTCTTTCATTTTCGTGTCTTGCCTACGACGCTATTGGTTTTGGAACGGAATATTTATTGAACATCAATGTCTTTGTTTCAACATTAAACATGCCCATCAGAAAAACTATCATCGATCCTCAACCTATTCCGCTCCAAGCAACGGTTTAATACTACGGTTCACCGGTCTCCAGCAAGTGGAACGATAAAAAATTTAGGGTTAAGAGTTTAATATGACGGCTCACCAGTCATTAGCAAGTGGCACGGTTTAATAGTATGGTTCCAAGCTTCGTTCCCCATCTATCTATTATATACTAAAAGCAAAATGAGGGAGTCTAATAAAGCCACCACGTTAATCCACATCATCTAAATTAATTTTAGTTGTTAGATCTAAAATATATGGCTGAGATTTTACGAAAAACAGTAGTTACGTAATATATTGACACGACTTATGTTAACGAGATCACGTCTCTAGGACACGGATCCCCTTAATTTAGCAATAGTGTTAAACAGGTACGTCCCCATAAATATCTCCGTCCGTTTGAAAAGACCAGCCGTGTACAAGATGTTTAGCAAAAAAGCCGTGTACAAGATGTTCTCCCAAAAAAACAAATAGCCTTGGCTGGAACGTGAGAGCTCCAAGCGAGAAAAAAAACTAAAACTGTTAGGATATTCACTGGCACAGCAAAAAAATTAAACTGATCAATACGGGTATTTTCTCTATTTGATTTACCCTGCTTAGTAGCAATTCATATCAACATTCATAATACCAAATTCGTTGTAATATGAAAATGTATTTTGTGATAATAATAATGAATTTATATTTAAATGTTCATATTATTTCTATATTTTTGGTAAAAACTTGTAATTTTTTAATGACTAAACCCAGAGCGTGGTGTGATTAATTATAAACGGAGAAAGTATGTTGCTCCTATGATTTAGTACACATAAAATGCTATTCGACTGCCATCAGACCAATAATTATGAACGGACAAAGTACGTTGTTTTTATGGTCGAGTACACATAAATGATGGCTATCATTTAAAATTTATGATCAGATCGTGGAATTTCCTATATATTAGCATGCCAGCAATGAAGTCACGATATTAGCTATTTGTAGAAAATTTATTCGACTACCATCGGGCCAACATTCACACAAAATGCTTGTAGAACTTCAAAGTTCAAAGTAGTGGAATTTTAATATTAGTGAAATCACAACATTAGTCGCACTATCGTTGAAAAGGTCCCTCACGCTAAGAAAATTACGGGCTTAATGAGAATATCCCTCCACTGAAATATTATTCCGACTTATTGAGATATTGAGCACCAAATCTTCAAAATTGATGACTATAAAACATTAGGCGACACGCTATCCCACATATTTAGTGTCCATATGGTGTGTCAATACAAACTTTAATTCGATGACCAAAATATTCTTAGTCCGAACATATATTTTTACTATTGTATGTGTCTTTCTCTCATTTAAGAAAATCAACACAAGAGCTTATATAGTTAAATTTCACTTTAAATTGACAAATCTTTAAGAGTCTTAAACTATGCTATCCAAATCACGTAGTCATTTTGAATAACAGAGATACATGTGACCGGGTGTGTATAACCAATGAAGATCAGGATAAGTTAAGAGTCTGGAAAAATTCGAGTTGCGTTTCTCTAACTTTGACTATTGATGTATAGACATGTTAACTAATATGTCTATTTAATGTGACCTACCTATTAAGGAGAATAGACCGTTTTATCTCGATTTAACCAAAAAAATATCAAAAACGTACATACATGGGTGTTTGAACATATGTCATAATAATCATTTGCCCTCAAATTTCAGATTTCATAGAAAATATCACTAACATATGTGATATTTTGCTTACCAAAACATTTACCATAGTTTTACAACAATTTTTTTTATTGTCACATCAAGGGAAATAATGTGATAATAATAAAATCATATTCTTTTAATAAACTTTCAATCAACTATAAATGATGCCCTCGCATTTGAGAGGGCCACCATGCTAGTTTCGGAAAAAAAGAAAAGCAAAAAATGGTTGTGTTATGGCAAGGCGTACGTTGGTTATGGAAGCGATGGTACAGTACTGTGCGGGACTTGCCACTTTGGAAGCACAGAGTTTTAAGTAAGTCGACGCGGCGCGCGTGTAGCACGTACGGTTGTTGCTTCCCCACCTGCTGGAGTTCCTTATATGCAGCGGCTAGGTATTACTCCCTCCGTTCCAAATTAATTGACTTCCATTTGTCCACATGTGGATGTATCTATACGTGTAACATGTCTAGATACATCCATGTGTGGACAAATGGTAGTCAATTAATTTGGAACGGAGGGAGTAGGTACGTACACAAAAACCTATATTGGAGCCCGAGTTACAAAACTCTTGGTATTTTTCAAAATTCAAATTCGACGTTTAAATGTTTAAAAATTCTGAATTTTTTTCTAGATATGACCAATGATGCATTCTACCAACCGGGAAAATCTCAAGGTGAAATATATTGTATATTTTGTTAGACAAAAATGACAAAATGTGATAAATGTTAGGGGTTTCAAAATCTGCACGATACAGTTTTTCAGATCCATGATTTGGTCAATTTTGCACAACCCAAAATAAAAAGTTTTTCGAATTGAATTTTTGCACAATGTTAGAATACATCATCTACATCTACGTTTTTTTTTCAGAATTTTCTAAATCTTTGAAGTGCCGTTTTAAATTTTTGAAAAATCCAGGATCCATGTAGCCCAGACTCCAAAAATCTACTCACGTACCTACGTACGCGGCGCAAATAGAGAAAAAGGCTCATTGCGGAGGGCGTCGTGGCTGGGGCATACAACTGACGAACTTTGTACTAGCAGTTTTCCTTGTTACCGAAGATTAAGGGGTTGTTTGGGAGTTACGTATTTTTGAAGTATTTCAAGAATAGTTCGGTTTTCAGAAATACTGAATTATTAAATACTATGATGTGTTTGGCCTTAACCAGAACTGTAATTTTATATACTTCAATATTTACAAAACTGCACTATTTGTGAAGTATATGAAAAAAAAGGGTTGCACCTCTTTTTCCAATACTTTCAATACTGAAGTTTCGGTTCGCTAGGCATAGGAATACTATGGCTTTTGAATACTTTGATTTTAAAAATACTTTGCTGCCAAACTAAACTCTGTTTGTCTTCAATGGTTTGACTCGTACCATGTGTCTGATACAAGTAGGCCCTGGGACGGATCTAGGCACCCCCTCCAAAAATGCAAACACTTTGTATTATAATGGTAGTTAGGCTAAATCATGCAATTTGTAGTCTAGTTTTCCCAAAAAATTCTCTCTGTACCTTTAAACCGTGGCACCCCCAAAATCACGATCCTAGCTCCGCCACTGAGTAGGCCCACGACTAATGTTGTTATGTCGAACACAACGTGGTTAAAAACGTGTCCCTAGTCCATATGGACATCTCTAGCCAAAGCCATAAACGGCTGAACTTGTCAAAAGATTCTCTTTTAAGGAATAAAATCTAGTCTAATTAACCAGACGCTTAAAAGTTTTAATTGATCTAAATTATTAGAAGAAGCATCACCGAATTTGAGCAGACGAACCAACCTCTTAGCAAAAAGATTAACTTCCACTCGCGGGATCGCCTCTCTTTACCTCACCCAGCCGCCTCAACGCCAGCGCCGACTTTCTTGACCTTGATGGCCACCCCGCACACACGCCGACCTTCGCTACTCGATTCGCTTGGCGGTCGCCTGAATCGCCACATATAGCAGCCACGAGCTTGTCGACAAGGAAGGCCACTATGGAGCTGAGGTTCATCAGGAACAAAACTACACGTCGCCTCCTCAAGCTTTTGCATCGCCTCTCACAACGAAGGAGGAAATGCGTGCATATGACGCCAACGTCGCCACCGCCGCTGCGGCCGCCCTCACACCTCCCGTTAGGGTCGCCTCCTGGGTCGAGAAGAGTACCACAAGAGCGAAATGTTGCTCACGAATAGTGTAGTGCTATAAAGCAAAAGCTCCCTCGAATTTTGTGGTTCTCCCTCGAATTTTGTAGTGCTGACGAAGAATTACTCTGCAATTGTTTTTGTGAGGGGTTTTGTTCTCATATATTTTAAGATGAATACATTCATTTTTTTAACAAAGGGTCATATTAATATCAATGAGATATACCAATTACATCCAGTCTCTACACAAATGAATACATTCATAGCTGATGAAAATATTCTCACCTTCTATACTCACAGGAATCTCAATGTTTGGATCAAACGGGTTTTGGTGCACGCTTGGTCGCCCAAGAAATAACAAAACAGCTAAATGGACATCTCGAAAAGTACGTTGTTGCTAGTTTGAAGTTCCATCTTGGTTTTGAATTAGAGTTTCTGCTAGTTAAGGCTACATTTCAAAGCCCGTCAATGTAGATTTAGAAGTAGACATGGGAGAGGAGGTCATTCAACATCTCTCCCACCTAACGTCTATAGGTATACACAATTAACAGAGATATTTCTCTTGATCGATACCACCCACGCTACAATATACCACTGTCTACATTTGCGATCTTATCTTGACCCACTAGTAATAATCAAAACGATTGATCAAACAAGTGGACCAAGAAATCCAACGTCCACCGTTGCCAATGCTAGCTCGCACCCAGCCCTCCATTCATCTATAAATAGCTTGATTGGTCTTCAATATCTCACACACCATCCACAGCTATAGCCATACCATCACTGGTACTGTTTTTCTCTCTCGCAAGCATACCCGATCGAAGATGTTTGGCGGCAACCTGATTCCCGGAGTGCTGCCCGGAGTGATCAAGAATGCCCACCTCAAGGGCTCGGTGGTCCTGATGCGCAAGAACGCGCTCGACTTCAACGACTTCAGCGCCACCGTGATCGACAACGTCACCGAGTTCCTCGGCCGTGGCGTCACCTGCCAGCTGATCAGCTCCACCGTCGTCGATTCCAGTGAGCACCCTTAATTCATTCTCTAGCATACAAATGTAGTGTGACATGATGCATGACACAGTACTATAGCTAGCTCTGAACTCTGATCACTTACACTAGTACTGTATTTACGTGTGCAGACAACGGCAACCGTGGAAAGGTGGGTACGGAGGCGAGCCTGGAGCTGTTTATCACGATCCTGCCATCTCTCACTGTGGGCGAGTCCAAGTTCAACATCACGTTCGACTGGGACGTGGAGAAGCAGGGCGTGCCCGGGGCGGTCATCGTCAAGAACAACAAGACCTCGGAGTTCTTCCTCAAGACCATCACCCTCGACAGCGTCCCCGGCCGTGGCACCGTCGTCTTCGTCGCCAACTCGTGGGTGTACCCGCAGGATAACTACCGCTACAACCGCGTCTTCTTCGCCAACGACGTGAGTTCATTCCCAGACGTGGTGTCTGTATGTTCTACTTCTAATGGAAGAAACGGCATTAATGGTTGTATGCGCAGACGTACCTGCCCAGCAAGATGCCGGCGGCGCTCAAGCCTTACCGCGAGGACGAGCTCCGGAACCTGAGGGGCGACGACAAGCAGGGACCGTACGAGGTGTACGACCGCGTCTACCGCTATGACGTTTACCACGACCTGGGCGACGACCGCCAAGTCCTCGGCGGCTCCAAGGATTTCCCGTACCCTCGCCGCTGCCGCACCGGCCGCAAGCTCTCACAGACCAGTCCGTTTCTTCTCTCCACCCACGTCCACCACGGTTGAGTTCAATTATTAGTTAGCTACTAGCAATTTACGAGAGGATCGGGTGTTTTCCTTGCGCAGATCCCGATCGCGAGAGCCGGCCGTTGAAGTTTGTCCAGAGCATCTACGTACCACGCGACGAGGTGTTCGGGCATCTCAAGGAGTCGGACTTCCTCGGCTACTCGCTCAAGGCGCTCGTCGACGGCATCATTCCGGCCATCCGCACCTACGTCGACCTCTCCCCCGGCGAGTTCGACTCCTTCGCGGACATCCTCAAGCTGTACGAGGGCGGCATCAAGCTGCCCAACATCCCGGCCCTGGAGGAGATGCGCAAGCAGTTCCCGCTCCAGCTCGTCAAGGATCTCATCCCAATGGGCGGCGACTACATCCTCAAGCTACCCAAGCCACAAATCATCAAAGGTACTTAATTATCCAGCCCAAGTGATCGATTCTCTCTGTGTAGTACGTATAATTAGGAGTACTAACCATTTCAAACTGTGCACACGTACGCATGCAGCGGACGAGAAAGCTTGGATGACTGACGATGAGTTCGCCAGGGAGATTCTTGCCGGCGTAAACCCCATGATGATCACACGTGTCACGGTGAGTCAACGATCCATATATAGATAAACTTCATTAAATTGGCTACTTAGCTCAGGACTAATGGTCCAAGTAATTCACTGGATGATAATGCAGGAGTTCCCTCCGAAGAGTGCTCTTGATCCTAGCAAGTACGGCGACCACACCAGCACCATCACCGAGGAGCAGATCGGGAACAGCCTCGAGGGCCTCAGCGCCGAGCAGGCAGTCGCCAGCAACAGGCTCTACATCCTTGACCACCACGACCGCCTGATGCCATACCTCGTCAAGCTCAACAACCTTGACGACACCTTCATCTACGCGTCGAGGACTCTCTTTTTCCTGCGAGGCGATGGCACGCTGGCGCCGGTTGCAATCGAGCTGAGCACGCCTCTTATCCAGGGCGACCTCACCGTCCCCAATAGCACCGTCTACACCCCGGCCACCACCGGCGTCGAAGCCTGGATATGGCAGCTCGCCAAGGCCTACGTCTGCGTCAACGACTACGGTTGGCACCAGCTGATCAGCCACTGGCTCAACACACACGCTGTGATGGAGCCCTTCATCATCGCCACGAATCGGCAGCTGAGTGTGACCCACCCGGTGTACAAGCTCCTGCAGCCACACTACCGTGACACCATGAACATCAACTCACGGGCGCGGGAGTTGCTCATAAGTGCCGGGGGGATCATCGAGACGACCGTCTTCCAGCGCAAGTATGCGATGGAGATGTCAGCGGTCACCTACAAGAACTGGAACTTCGCCGAGCAGGCCCTCCCCGACGATTTAATCAAGAGGTAAGTTGTGCTATTAATTAAGTAACCCAACGAACAAAGTAAGAACTGTTTGTTAAGTAATGACATGCTAATGAACTAATGATCATAATATCCAGGGGCATGGCGGTGAAAGACCCATCAAGCCCATCCAAGGTGCGGCTGCTGCTGAAGGATTATCCTTATGCGGTGGACGGGCTAGCCATCTGGCATGCCATCGAGCTGTGGGTGCAGGAGTATCTAGCCATCTACTACACCACTGACAGCGTGCTTCAAGGCGACGTGGAGCTGCAGGCGTGGTGGAAAGAGGTTCGTGAGGTCGGGCATGGCGACCTCAAGGATGCCACATGGTGGCCCAAGATGCAAACCTTGGCGGAGCTGGTCAAGGCATGCACCACCATCATCTGGACAGGGTCCGCGCTCCATGCAGCTGTAAACTTCGGGCAGTACCCGTACGCTGGCTACCACCCGAACAAGCCATCAGCAAGCCGTCGTCCAATGCCGGAGCCAAACACGGAGGACTACGCGTTGCTGGCTACTGACCCGGAAAAGGTGTTCATCCGCACCATCACTAACCAGCTGCAGGCCATCATGGGCATATCATTGTTGGAGATCCTGTCCAAGCACTCCTCCGACGAGATTTACCTCGGGCAGCGTGATACACCGGAGTGGACATCGGATGCCAAGGCAATAGAGGCATTCAAGCGATTCGGCACCAGGCTAGAGGGCATCGAGAGTCAGGTGGTGGCTTTGAATGGAAACCCTCAACTCAAGAACCGCAATGGACCGGCCTTCCCGTACATGCTGCTCTACCCAAACACCTCTGACGACTTGGGTGATGCCACTGGCCTCACTGCAAGGGGCATCCCCAACAGCATCTCCATCTGATGAGACGTTTGGAGGAGGATGGTTCCCCATCATTTGTAAGTGTTGGAGTGTTTGTTTATGTGTAGTGATTGTTGTCTAATAATCATGTATCGAGTGTTATCTGAGTGGTTGGGTTTGTGTAATTTCCCTTCAAATTTGTAATAATAAAGTGAGCTTTCTGGTGTTCTATATGTTTTCCCAGGATCAACATCCTTCCATGGTGTCTGCTATTTTTTTGGGAAAGAAAAATTGTCAAATAATATTGTTTATGTTTCACTACAATGTGTTGAAGTTATTTAGTACTAATGATTATTCCCACAATTTGTTTTTTGATTAATCATCAAGAATTTTCTACTAGCACAATCATTTGCTCTTCTAAATTTCCTATCAGCCCCTTGATATTGTGCACCTGTTGTTTGATCGAGTCACATGCAATGGTACTTCTAATGATTTAAAGATAGATTTATAAGAGCAATGCAACATATCTTCTATTGTTGTGCAACTCATGCACCCAATTTTATAAGTACCTCTCAAGCTCATCGAAAATGAAACTTTTGACTTAAGAAAAATTCAAATTTAGAAGACAACTTGAGAAATAAAAACAACGAATTTGCACCTATGAGAGTGTTAATGGGCCAAATTGTATCCTAGTATGAGTTAAATAAAATTATATTAAAAAATTATACTACAATAATGTTCATTTTCATTGGCCCAATCTATGAATTTTCTATTTCTCTCGGTCGTTGGTGGAACGAGGGAAGAATCATCATAACACCATGTATTCAACGTTTTCTCTGTGTCCTTATGTACATGATACACGTCTTTTGTGATTCAACTTTAACCATTAATTAGACCAACAAAATGGACGTTACGTACTACTCCCTCTGGCCCCGAATATGTGGTACACAAATTTAGTGAAAGTAAATAATTTCTAATTTTGACCAAGTATATATGCAAAAAATATGAAGATTTCCAATACCAAAGGAATATGAACAGATTCAGCATAAGATATATTTCCACAACACATTTATGTAGTTGTTGACATTCCCTTCTATATATTTGGTCAAACTAGGTAAGCTTTTAGTTATACTATTGTATGTGTATTAAAATAGAATTGCATATTTTGAATGACAAATAATCAATTCAATATTAATTAAACCGATGGCAGCCAAAGTTAGATCACAAAAATAAGGACGTCGTGTAAATATATTAAACTCACATAACTTGAATGCGGAAATTGTTACATATGGCTCCTTGTCAACACAAATGTTGTTTACAATAGTAATAAGACCACGGCATGAAACATATGACATCAAACATATGTGATTTAAGCTCTGGTAAATTAAAAGAAGTAAAGAACCTGTAGGAAAAAATGATTTAAAGTTTTATATATTCCATACTAGAGCTGATAAATAGTTGTAGATATAAATTCATCACGTTTTGGCCATAACATTTTTTTAAACTCGAGATCACAATAAATTAAAAAGCGTTCCCCTGTAAATTTAAAAATGGTTCACAGTAAATAAAAACGTTCACGTATAATAATAATGGTTCACAATAAAAGTATTCACATATTTTCGGAAATTTAAAGGTGCTCACTTATAATAAAAATGGTTCACGATAAAAAAAATGGTTCACAATAAATAAAAAATGGTTCATGATAAAAAGGTGTTCCCCTCTAATAATTGTTCACGGTGTTCAAAAAACATTCACGGACGAAACAACTGATCTCCGAGATAAAAAAAATGTTCACATCGTTTAAAGAAAAGAGAGGAAAGACAAAATAAGTGAAAAAAAAAACTGAAAAAATAAACAAAAAGGGAAAAGAATAGAAACAAAGAATTTTAAACCTCGTGAACAATTTTCTCAACCTTCATGAATAATTTCCCGATGAATTGTTTTTACATATCTGAACGCTTCTTTTTTACCCTTGAACATTTGCGAACCCTGTGAACATTTTCTAAACTCAGGAACATTTATTTTAAACCACGTGTACAATTTTAAACCTAGTGAACCATTTTCTTAACCTTCGTGAAATATATCTCGAAAATACATGACCATTTTTTACATAGATGAACGTTTTTTTTTTAACGTCAAAACAGTTTTTCAACCTCGTGAAACTTCTTTTTCAAAACTGTGAACAATTTTTCGACGTCTGTAAAACATTTTCTCAAAAAAATGTCTATGTTAGGTAAAACAATGCTCATCTCTTGGAAACAGTGGTTCACGATCGAAAAGGAAACTTTGCCTCATTATTTAAAAGTTGATGTTCTTTTAAGAATAGTATTCGCAAGTTTAAAATATTCATGGAAATAGGAGAATACATTTCAGGCTAAAACAATCCTGTATTACTACGTAGGAATAGAAAAGAAACCCAAAAAAACTGCACTATTTGTGAAGTATAAGAAAAAGAGGGTTGCACCTCTTTTTCCAATACTTTCAATACTTAAGTTTCGGTTCGCTAGGCATAGGAATACTATGGCTTTTGAATACTTTGATTTTTAAAAAACTTCGCTGCCAAACTAAACTATGTTTGTCTTCAATGGTTTGACTCGTACCATGTGTCTCATACAAGTAGGCCCAGGGACGGATCTAGAGTGGCACCCCCTCCAAAAATGCGAACACTTTGTATTATAATGGTAGTTAGGCTAAATCATGCAAAAAAAAATTGAGAAACACAGTACAAACGCAAACGCTCACATACACGCGCACACACTCACCCCTATGAACGCACGCACGCACACCCTACCCCTATGAGCACCTCCGAAATACTGAGCCGGCGGATCGAGTCTTGAGATTGACGAAGTCACCACGGGCGCCTCGCTGTCGACGGGAACGTCGCCTCCCACTGAAAGAATATTCCGCCTAAATGCAACACCCAGATGTCAAATCTGGGGTTTGAACTCTGGTGGGCTGAGGGTACAACCACCCTACTAACCATCCAACCACAGGTTGGTTTGCACTAAATCATGCAATTTGTAGTCTAGTTTTCCCAAAAAATTCTCTCTGTACCTTTAAACCGTGGCACCCCAAAATCACGATCCTAGCTCCGCCACTGAGTAGGCCCATGACTAATGTTGTTATGTCGAACACAGCGTGGTTAAAACGTGTCCCTAGTCCATATGGACATCTCTAGCCAAAGCCATAAACGGCTGAACTTGTCAAAAGATTCTATTTTAAGGAATAAAATCTAGTCTAATTAACCAGACGCTTAAAAGTTTTAATTGATCTAAATTATTAGAAGAAGCATCAACCGAATTTGAGCTGATGAACCAACCTCTTAGCAAAAAGATTAACTTCCACTCGCGGGATCGCCTCTCTTTACCTCACCCAGCCGCCTCAACGTCAGCGCCGACTTTCTTGACCTTGATGGCCACCCTGCACACACGCCGACCTTCGCTGCTCGATTCGCTTGGCGGTCGCCTGAATCGCCACATATAGCAGCCACGAGCTTGTCGACAAGGAAGGCCACTATGGAGCTGAGGTTCATCAGGAACAAAACTACACGTCCCCTCCTCAAGCTTTTGCATCGCCTCTCACAACGAAGGAGGAAATGCGTGCATATGACGCCAACGTCGCCACCGCCGCTGCGGCCGCCCTCACACCTCCCGTTAGGGTCGCCTCGTGGGTCAAGAAGAGTACCACAAGAGCGAAATGTTGCTCACTAATTTTCGTCGACTCGTCGGTAACCCCAGCTGCAGGCTGTCATGGGCATATCATTGTTGGTGATCCTGTCCAAACACTCCTCGACGAGATTTACCTCCGGCAGCGTGATATGCCAGAGTGGACGTTGGATACGAAGGGGCTAGATGCATTTAAGTGATTCAACACGAGGTTGGAGGGCATCGAGCAACAAGTGCTGGCCTTGAATGGAAACCCCCAACTCAAGAGCCACAATGGGCCGGCCTTCGAGTACATGCTGCTCTACCCAAAAACCTATGAAGACATGGGTGATGCAACTGGGCTCGCGACCAGGGGCATCCCCAACAGCATCTCTCCGTCTGAGGGTGTCCAGGAAGAGGTCGCTAAGAGCATCTCCAACCGGCTCCCCCAAACCTCCCCCAAACATCTGGGCGGACTGACCGGACAAAAAACAAGCACCCAACCGGCCTCCCCAAACTCAGCCCAAATGTCCAGGTTGTACGGCAAACCCCAAAGTCAGCCCATATTCGGGGAGGGTTTGGGGCGGTACGGACACGCCCGGACAGCCCGTCACGTCGGATTCGGCCCACTCCGACCCCACATATATCCACTCCATCCCCAACCCCGGATCAAACCCTAGCTCACTCTTCTCTGGTCCCCTTTCCACTCCACTCTACTCCCTGTTCTCTCCACTCCGGTAGGTTCGACCATGGCCGGCTCCGGCAGCGGATCTGGGTTGTTCGAGACTGAGATGTATTGGGATGCCTTCGCGGAACAGGAGGAGGTATGTAGCGAGGCTAGGGAGGAGAAGAAAGCCGCGCCACCGGCAGCGGCTCCGGCGACCAAGGCTATGTGCTCTGCCTGTGGCAGTTCCACGACTGCCGGAGATGGATCAGTGGTGGCTGCTCCTCCATAGGTATGTTCTCCGTTCGCCTTGACCGTTCTAGAATGTAGAATGTAGAAATTTGTAGAACGGGTGCGTAATTTAGGAAATTATTGATTCTGTAGCTCGGAGGAAGAGGGATTCGCTACTCGATAGATGAGGATGAGTTGTTGTGCAAGACTTGGTTGGCGTGCCTAGATGGTAAGGACGGAAGCCATTCCGACCATGCTTCATTTTGGCGGAGGATCCATCATAAGTTCAATGATTCATTTTGGGGGAGGATGTGCGCCGAGCAATCTCTCCGCCATAGATGGTTATGCATCCAAGCTCACATTAACAAGTTCGCCAGATGCTACGTCGAAGTGGGCTGTGTGAGTTTCTTGTGCTTATTATGTTGCTCTACTCAATTGGTTCATTGTGTTGCCTAGCTATTCTATTTGGTGGATGAAGAATGTCATCCCAATGTTCAATGCAATTTCGGGGAGGCCGAGCACGATGGAATGGCAGCTCGGCCATTGTTGGGCCATACTCAAGGATAGTCCTTTCGTGGACTACACGCCGGACTCCGAGAAGAGGGGGAGGGTGCGCCAAGCAGAGACCCAGGCTCGGACGGAACGGCGCTCTCGGCAAAGGGTCCACGAAGCAGGGCGAGACAGGCAAGGGAGATCCAGAGCCAGGATGGGCAGACACGACGCGCTCGCCAAAGGGAACGCAAAGCAATGGCGAATGCGAAGAACTGCATGATCCCCCCGCTGTGATGAGAAGCTCCGGTCTGGCCGATTTGTCTGTCCGCTGGACTTGTATCCTTCTGTGTGTGATGAACTATGTCCGATTGTTGTATGTGTTGAACTATGTTCGTGCTAGATGAACCGTCAAACTATGTTGATCCGTATGATTTTCGTTGAACTATCTTTTAACTATCTATCCATATAATCTATGTTGCATGTCAATATGGATTTGAGATGCCTGATTGGAGGATTACGGTTGAAGGATACGAACGTGTCCACGGACACGTCCGAACGTATCCGCGGACACTTTGATGGCCAAATTTGGGGTGGACGGTTCGAGATGCTCTAAGTACCGGACGTGTCCGCGGACACTTTGGGGCCGAATTTGGGGTGGCCAGTTGGAGATGTTCTAAGTGCACCGGAATGTTTGCCAATGCATTGTTTGCCATGAATAATGTGTGTACCACGGATTCGATTGTTAGGATGCAGCGTTGTGTGAGGTTCCCATCCGTTTGTCAATAATAAAGTCGAAGGTATGTTCACTCTGTTTTCCCAAGGTAAGTATCCAATCCTCTGGTGCTTTTCTGATCTTTGGTTTGGACACTGGAAAGATCCTCTGTTTCTATTTTAAAACCCAAAAAAGATCACGTTTTGGGCTAGCCACTAGGATAAGAACCGCATAGAGCATTTAGGAATTCAGATAGTTTGGTGAGAACTTTTATGCCAATATCTAGCCACGAATCTGCAGCGTCCTTTTACTTCACGGTGTCATGTGTTACATTCAGATACAGGGACTGGTAGGGGTGAGCAATTAGTTAAAGCAGCGGGTGATGTAGCGAAACTGATTGCAAAAGAGAGTAAAGTAGCCAATGTGTTGCTGCAGACCTGCAGTTCAATCCTCCCAAACCTAGAAGATAACCACACTGAAAGCAAACCGGTATCACTGTAGAGTGTGGACTTGTTGCCTTGCTCACACACTATTCGCAACGGGGAACCAGCCAATTACCCACTGAGTATTTTCAGTGAATTCCAGTCTCTAATAGCTAAACTTTGTGTTGCTACCTTGAGCATTGCCTGCTGATAGGGTTGGGACGGCGTTACGGCGGTTACGGAACATTCTTTCACCGGAATTGCAGTAAGAAACCAGCTTGAGCTCATGAAGTGCTCGAGATCTCTCAAACCAATGCTACTCTTAACGAAAGCGGGCTCATGGTGAACTGTGGTCATCTTTCATGGTTGTGTCGATTCAGGACCCACACAGGCACCATTTCCATAGCACAGTATCATCCAACCACAAATAATCGACGATGGACTCAAGATCTAGCTTCTAGGAGGAAATGCCCCCACACATAACTGATACCACAGTCATAAAAATTATTTGTAGAACAAGCGGAAAAATAAGTGTAAGTAAATGTTGTTTGTCCAAGAAGTGTGGCGGTTAATATAGCATATGGGCATAGCATCTTACAGTAGGTGACTACAACAAGAACTATTGACAAAGTTCCCAAATTCTGTAAAATGCCTGGATTCCTTTTACATAAGATGGCGCTTCATCATGGATGTATGTTTACATGGATTTAATCCTTGTAAGAATTCGGGTAATGATCTCAACACCTTGCTTCTTTGTTCGCTTCCTGCAAGAAAAAAGGCAAAGTAAGAATTCTGTGATCACGAGAAAAGCCGTATCGCATGTGCTTCCGCAAAGGGCAAAGGAGGACGGGCCAAAATATATTGTAGATGCAAGTTTTATGTAGTATATTTTTATGTTTTTATTAAGGACTGGAAGAGAAACTTATTTCTCGGGCACACCTTGCTGTTGCAAACACAACACTTCTTAGTTCTTGTACTTCATGGTCTCTTTCTCAAATCCAATTGTTGGGAATTGTTTTGCATATTCCTCCACGTCGTGGCGAAGCTTTGCAATTTCAGCTTGGATGTTGCTGTCAGAATTCAAAGTGGCAACGAAGTCCTTCAGTTTGGTCCCACCTAAATTACAAGAGAAACAACATCAATAATATGTCTTGATCCATGCGGTTGCAGGCGCAGCAGCAATGTGTTATTGGAGAGAAAAAGAACAGAAAAAATTGAAAGAGTTCTAGGACTTCTTATATTACCTGTTGTTGCAGCTTTAACCTTCAAGGCCAAGTTCACTGCCGAATCAAAGAAGTCAGCAACCTTGGCGAAGTCCTCCTCAACAAATCCTCTTGATGTAAGTGCTGGGGTTCCTGCAAGATCACGGAGCTGATAATAAGATTTTTGAAACTTATTTTAAATAAAACTAAGAACAACAATCTTATGACCACATGTTTTACCCATTCTGATGCCTCCAGGTACCATAGCTGAAACATCACCAGGAACTGTGTTCTTGTTTGCTGCAATGTGCACATTTTCTAAAACCTTCTCTACTCTTGAACCATCTATCCCCTAGACATATAATTCGAAAGGGGTCATAAGTGTCCTGACATGACATCAGATTCTAGAAACAGCTAAGTTTGCTGTAATTAGTACTGCATTTAGCTATGATGTATAAAGAAGCAGCTAGGTTTCAGATAATATGGATATCAACCAACATTGTAAGACAGGAATAAACTGAAGGGTTTATTGTTAATGATGAATACGAAGAATGGACCGATAAAATAATAAAAAAAGCAGAAAACATTTCAAGTCAAACTTCTATCTTACCTTTGCCTTGAGGTTTACCAAGACTAAATGGTTGTCAGTCCCACCAGAGACAATTTCGTAGCCTTTTGCACTCAAGCTCTGGAAATGAGAATATTGTCATATAAAGACGTGGTTTTATTTACTTACAGTGCAATTAATCATACTAGAGTACTAGATATTTGCATTTCCTAACATCCTGATGTGTAGAAAACGAAAACAAATACCTGAGCAAATCTGGCACAGTTGCTCATAACTTGCTCTTGATAAGCTCTGTACTCCGGAGTAGTTGCCTGAAAGTTAAGCGACATATTAGAGCCTTAATTAGGCAAAACGTCAAATTATGGAATAATAAATAATATAGAACACAAGGAATAGAAGTGGTGCAGACCTGCTTAAGCGCAACAGCCAAGCCAGTGATAGTATGGTTATGAGGCCCACCTTGCAGACCTGGGAACACGGCAGCATTGATCTTGTCCTCGAAATCATACTTAACCTATATTAAAAAAAATTGTTAGGCCTTTTTGTTCCCGAATTGACAACAGCACTACAGGCTAAGTTCAGTATAGAAGAAACAGCTTCAACATTCTATGCTACAATCATTTTATTGTTTTCCTCCAGCGCTACCTCTTTCCCTTGCTTGTTTATTTCTTTCACCCCCTTCCTGAAAAAGATCATGGCTCCACGTGGTCCACGAAGTGACTTGTGAGTAGTGGTAGTAACGACATCTGCATACTCAAAAGGAGATGGAATGACACCAGCAGCGACCAGGCCACTGATATGTGCCATGTCCGCGAGAAGTATTGCCTTCTGCTTGTTACAGATCTGCCAGTTGCACAATACAAATGGACTTATTGACTGAGCCGAGAAGAAAAAGATTCATTGTTCAATACTGAAGAATAAAACTTGCCTTCCGCATGCGGTCATAATCATAAAGGCGAGCATACGCACTTGCACCAGCAACAATCAACTTTGGCCTAAAAAGAACAGCACTTTTCTCCAGCTGTTCAGAAGTAAAGTAGCAAATGAAGTTTAGCAACACAAGGAGTTGAGTAACTCATCTTGAAATAATTTGACTTCTGAAAGAGAGATATAACAAGCATAGACAATGCAGCAAGAAACCATCTCTTTTGACTGACAAAGCTGACAAACACAAAAATGCATGCACTTTGTCCACTACAAGAAACGTCGATGACTATATAAAAAATGATCAGGAGATCCGAAAAGCCTGGTGCCATAAAATAATACCCTCTCTGTTCCTGAATGTAGGGTGTATAGTTTTCTGCACGAATATTAAGACATGGGTATTTTGCATAGAGTGGATTATTATTTTTTCTGGAAAAAATCGCGAGAGATGAGTTCTTTATAGGCACAAAATGAATACAATCCATTAAATCCCTCTATGGAGACTAGCTCTCATTTTTTGATGGGTCAAATTGTCCATTTATAACAAATACACCTTATATTATGGATTTGTTTTCAAAAAACTATACACCTTACATCAAGGAACGGAGGGAGTATAATTAAGGAGGAAAATCACCTGGTCATAATCAATCAAACCAGTGCTTTCATCCAGTCTGTAAGGCATTGTCTCAAAGAATATTGAAGTCGCTGAGATTTTCTTTGTGTCAGTCTGCAAACATCAAAAATTAGAACCACTAAGCCATGGGATTTTTGCAAACATCTTATCTGAATATTATTAAGACCTACAATACAGTATCAAGTGTATAGCTAACACTACAAGTGTGAATGCAAGAACATAACACCCATGGCTTAATAGCAAACTGCACAGTGACAAAACAAGACGGCGAGCAAGCAAGGGCTCCTCATTCTTGCATGCCACCTGAGAAACACAAAAATAGTAAGGAAGTAGTAAACAAGAAAACAGATACACGTACCTGGTAACCATGAGAAAGATGTCCACCATGAGGAAGATCCAGGGCCATGATTCTTTCATGTGGCTTGAGAAGAGCAGTGTATACTTGGAAGTTGGCAGGTGAGCCAGATAGAGGTTGCACATTCACTGCAGAGGTAGAAATTGGTCATGCAGTTAACTTGACACCAATTTGTCGAAGGAAAATTACCCTTCAAGAACATAATTGTTAAGAATGCAATCTAAATATTAATAATAGTGTCGGAGCATTTCCATCAAATACCCTGAGGAATTTTAAAATAGTGTCGGAGCAGTTAACTTCTTTAAATTATTATACTCTATTTCCCATCAAATACCCTGGGGATTTTTTTTATATAGGGAGCATTTACAAGATTGGCTCGAATCAGGTCGCTTTCTCTTATTCCAGACATCTTTATTATTATTTTCAACTCCCATTTCCATCACCAAAAGCAGGAGAAAGGAAGAATTAATTATAGGATCTAGGTGCACATAAAGGTTTAGTGTCGGAGCATCCATTAAAAAATTCTTTCAAAAAAAGGCCCACATAAAGGCTACTAGAATTTATATAGAAATATACTATGCAATAGTTAATGCAACTGGGCGAAACATGGCAAGGCAACATATAAGGAGCATTTAAACACACTAAAGATTTTTACCTCCCCACTTCTCTGGGTCCAAGCTGAACGCCTCCAAAGCACGTTTCTGACACAAGGACTCGGCCATATCAATGTATCTGCAGGCAAATCATCCACCAGTTCACATCATCGACTCCAACACCCATTTAATTTCGGTTTCAAACATTCGAATATATATACAGAGAAGTGGCAGAACATCGTACTCATTTCCACCATAGTATCTCGCGCCAGGGTACCCCTCGCTGTACTTGTTGGTCATGACGGACCCCACCGCCTGCATCACTGACAAGGACGTGAAATTCTCCGACGGGATGAGCTCCAACCCCTGCACCACACAGACCGACGGACGCTGTTCAGTAATGTCCTGAAGAAGAGCCCAAGCACGATAGAACCAATTTCATTGTAGTGATTGGTGATGATGCCGGCAGAGACCTTCCATTGGCGGGCCTTCTCGAGCTCGATGATGTCGGCAATCTCCGGGTCGACCTCCTCCAGCGGCGCGTTCAGCTGCTTCGGCCACTGCACCCAATTCGCAAGGACAAGAAAACAAAATAAACACAGGCAACAAACAGAACAAACGGACGGACAGGAAGATAAACAGAGGAATGGGGAGAACATACGGTGACTCCGGATCTCTCCTCCGTCGCCGGCAGGGAAGCCTGCGAAAGCCAAATCAAACGAAGGAAATGGATGAATACCGGGCCGTGGTAATTGCTCCCGGGAGCAGGAACAGACAACGAGGATATATCGCCACCGCCAGAGGGGCAGAAAATGAAAAAAAAAAAAGGAAAGAGCGGAGGGCGGCGCACCATGGAGTAGAGCGGCATGAGGCGGGAGGGAGGCTGGCCCCGGAGGGCGTTGGAGGAGAGCTTGCGGAGCGCCGTCGCCATGGCCATGGTGGGTGGTGGTGGGCGGCCTCGCCTCCTGCTCCTCCGCTTCTCGGGTAGGGGTTGGGGTCTCGGGTTTGGGAGGTAGTGGATCGCATGGAGTCTCGTATTTTAACCGGACGCAGATGCGGGCAGTGGCTGAGTGATCACCATCCACCAGACGCATCGCCGTCACCAACCCCATATCTCCCATGTAAATTGCAATTCCAGTTAAAAAGATATCCATTTTTCTCATTCTTTTCCTTGGATTTCGAAAGGTAAATGAGAAGCTTTGTTTTCTTGTTAGCTGTTTTTGGATGGATTTGCCACTGACATGACGCCTATAGATGCTCTGAAATTTCTGGTTACCATTGGGATTTCCAATCCAGGTTTTCTTAAACTCTGAAACAAAGTGCAAAATGCAGAATTCATGGTTCCAAGCAGCCCTAGATTCGTATCCGAAGCACTCAGATGCTGGTTTTATGCGGGTGCCGGTCCCATGAGTTACAAGTCCCTAAATTTCACTCTAGTTTATGGAATTATGGGGGTGTTATTAGCTTAAAGTATTCTTAAGCTTTCCCCATCGCCACCAACCAAAGCAGACAAGATTCTTCACCGGGAAAATTATATCGAACCAAACAAGATCTTGTGCCCAGAGGTTTTAATTATAAAAGGGGCGTGGTTAACTACCACTAATCAGCAGGGAGGACACCAAATCGCAGCTCGGACCACTCAACTCACATAGTATGTGCATCCCAGCACTTTGTCATCCATCACCTAACAAAAGGAAAGCGACACTCTATTTCTTCAAAATAGAAGAGAAATAAGAAAATGCAGAAAAATGTTCACCACAACTGATTTTTTTTCTCATGGAAATGTATTCATTTACATATAGACCAGGTATTTACTGGGTGCCCGTTGTGCCATAAAAAAGCATGAAGAAAATTAACTGCTTGAAATAACAGCACGCCAGAAAAAAAATTATGGAGAGGACAAGGCCAGGGTACTGCTGCATTGCTTACGTGCATACAGGCCACCCGAGCCCTATCTTTTCCATGACCACAAGCCAAGAGCTCGTACTCGGATGTAGATAAAGCGATCACTCTCTGTCTCAAATAATGATAATAAAAGAAGAGGAATCAATTGTTGATGATAAGCAGCAGATTGTTTTTTCCTCTGTCACCAAGACACCAGTAACGTGTCACGTTCCGAGACTATATACTTGGAGATTTCCAGTTCAGTTGCACCTGGACAAAGAACAAAAAATAGAAAGCAACAAGAGTGGACAGAAGTTACTGCAAGGATCTCATCTGGGAGAGAACCGGTGCATTCCCATATTACTTGTATGTGGAATATTTTCACTCGCATTTTACTCCGATCAGTATTCTATTTACACCATGTCCATGGGGAGCCAGGCCTATGCTTCCCAAGATGCTACTTGGCTCATGGAAAGGATCTTCTAAAGTATCACATGTACAGCGAGAAGTACTACGAGTACGTACATTTTACTTGGACAAAATAAGTTCGGTGTTGCAGGTGCTGCGCACAGTTGTGCCCTTAAAACGTGCTCGCACGACTTCTTCATGCTCATCCGCCGGGCATTGCAGCTCTCCCAGTTCTGAATCCAGTGGTAGGGCGTGCTGCGGTGTCCATGTGAATCCGTTATTCAGTTCATACCACAGATTCGGCATTCGACAATGTCAATATCTGGATCACGGGAAGCATGTGAATGGCTACATTGTAAGATGAAGATGTAAAATCCTTGTTTGCTTGGAGCCATCCATAGCAGTCCATCCAGTAGGCTGCGGAGAAGTCGAGCCTCTCTGGATTACAAAATGACACCTGCAAGCTGGATCAATTCAAACACCTGCTATATTAAATGTTTAAACAGCTGAGCACGGCCTAGCGAGAAAAATAGTGGGCGCAGCCAAACCTCTTTAACTTGGTTCACCATCATGCATATCAACCATACAATTGCTTGGCATGCTGCGCAAATCCTGCTTTTTCTATGGATTGTCTTCCGCCCAAACTCTGGAAAAGGGGTAACATGTTTTGGGTAAAACATTTGTATTTGAGAGCTAATCTAAATAAACCAGAAGTCAAGATTGATAAATGAGAACGAAAGGGAATTTGGGTAAATCACTTGTAAAAGGTTCAGGCTTAAAATTGAAGTCTGGCAATAGTTGAGGGACCAAAAGTAGACCTGCTCATATGTTAAAATTGACACTGAACTAAAACAGAATCGGAGAAATCAACTCAAATGAAAGGATACTGACTAGGCTAAACGGGAAAAAAATATCAGAACATATCAGATCCGTTGAGACCTCAATTTCATCCATAAAATGATGAGAAAAACTGTGGAAATAGTTCTTTCTGGTTTTGAATCTAACCGCTCATTCTGTTTTCTAACAATAAAATACTATGTAAATATTTTACATCATCCTGAAAAGTTATTGGAACCCCTGTTGCTGTCCCCTCATTTGAATAAATAAGATAACCAAACGTTTGTTCCACCATATCAGTCCTTAAGACCCAGCAAAAGCTGAAATGATCAAAATGAGCAAGTTCCAAGGCGTAAGTGACACAGTATTACAAATGTTAAGAACCTGTAATTTAGTTTAGGCTTTGTAAAATTTTGGTAAATGAATATTGTTGAATCGGCTAATACACTGGCATTTTCCTTTCAAATAAGGCTATTTTTACTAGCTAACCCATTAATTAGGCACTGACTGATGCAGTCTTAAGACAAACAAGGCCATCAACTTAGTTTCATCAGATTTCTCACTGTTTGAACAGCCCCTTTATATCTCAGGGTCTCTAAGCGGATTTCATCAGAAATTGTCATTGTTTAAACAGCCCCTTTCCATTTCGAGGTCACTAAACGGACAGTGGAGAAATGGACACAATTCTTAGCTTGGAATATCTATACTCACCTGTAGGAAGACCTTGCATTTTAAAGACCATACAGATGAACAAAATGAGTTACTTAGTAGTTAGTACAGGGCTTCGGCAGAACATTCAGCTAGTACCTGGATAGCGGTACATTGATGAAAGTGTATCATTGATTTGATCATATCCAAGGTGTCCATCCTTCATACATATTACACAAATTGTCGATGCTTGTTGCCTGCTTAAGAAGATGATCGACTTGCTCTGGAATTTTCAAGGACCTAAACAGAATGATGAGAATGAGATCAATAAAACTGGAGAACGTAAACAATAGATCTGGATGACTACCAAAACTGTTTCCCCTTATTTTCTCACCTGGTACCATCTATATCCCGTCCATGTAACTTATGCTCCACTTGCTTCATGATAGACAGAGCAAAAGGATTTTTACCTGCAGAGCAGAAACATTAGCTATATATCTGTCTCAGCTTCAGAATCCTCAAAGGCCTATATTTCATGAAAAATCTGACAGACAAAACTACGAAAGTAGAAAGGCTTATGATGATCAATAATATTGAATTTTATGTAGCAATGGTGCAATTTGAAAATGTTAAATTTATCCATTTTTATATTAGTATTCTTGTACAAATAAAAGGTACAGATGGTTGAGAAAGTTAAAGTTGTGTTGTAAACTTTCTGCATTATGTACATGTACAATTGTTAGTTCTTTCTGTGGAGGAAACTGAAAAAATCTGCAGTGTCAAAAGGTGCTGACAGAGCATCTACAACTTAATCAAAATACAATACTCTAACAAATGTCAAGGAGTGTTGGGCATGATATAAACTGCTGACAAGATGTTCAAGGGCAACCTAGTTGATCAAATTGAAGATAATAAAATATATCTATGGCGACGTCTTACCTCTGTTCGTTCGAGTATCTGAATAGGATTTATTATCAGTGGTGTCACATTCTTGTCCTCTAACCTGTTTGAAGGCTCCAATGTTATCCTCAGTTTCAGTTCTTCCCTCTGACAAAGAGGTTCCAGCCTCATGAATATTGCTAGATTGTGTCAACGTTACGTTGTTTAGTAATGTCTGCTTATTGCTACTTGAGTCTGATGCTGAATCAGCTCTACCGTCTCTTGTTTCCTGACTATTAGCGCTAGGAACTTCTATTCCAGGCCCGCTGTCCAAAAGGGCATCTATTTGCTCCAATTTCTCAGAAGAAGTAAGCTGGGTCAACCCTGTTGTACATCCCGAACTGCTAGTATACGAGTGCTCTGGTGGAGAAATCCAGCATTCATCTTGTAGAGAACCATCAGTGTCCACAACTAGATACTGAGAGGCACCTTCCCTGCTTCCAGAAGAGCTTTTATCCTTCTCAACTGATGAATCACTTTCCAAAATGTCTGGACGTGCAGAGGGCATATCCTGCGATGTCACAGTTTCACTTTCTTCAAGAACCTCTAAAGCCTGTGAAGAAGAGAATAGCTGAGTGAAATACATGTACCTATAGACATGTAAAATTTTGGTGAAGCATTAAAAAGTAAAAGCGCATGTAAGACATGTACACATGCCTTAACTAAGTACCTTGTGAAGATTCCCTGCATGAAGACTTGAAAGGCGTCCAAGCTTAATCACCATGGAATGCAGTTCCTTCACATATTCAGTAAATAGGGGCACCAAAGGCTCTAAATTTTTGCAAGCTTCCCTTACTCTAGTGATGTAAGATTGGTATAATGCCTTTCCATGAATAAGAGGCATACTGGTGTTATTCTTCTCTCTTTCCTTTGACATAGCTTCAGACATAACAGCTACATCAGCAGATAACAAAGCTTCAAGTGGAAGTAAGATTGTATTTGCCTGCCAAGCATCAAACAAAGCTTTTTTGTTAGAGAAAAAAGGAAATTGTATTCTAATTATGCTAATGGTGCCACGTACATCCTTCTAGACACAAAGTTAAGCATTTCCGAGGACTCCTTGTATAGCAGAAAAATAACATCACCACGTTAATATTGCATTTAAATCTCAATGGAAGTCCTCAAACAGCATGCACATGTGACGTACAGTACAAGATAAATATTACCACAAGTAATGAGGAGTATTTATATTGATCTTGGGGGAAGGAAATTCAATAGACACAATTCACGACAAACCTTGGAAATATTGGCCGTAAGGGAACTGTGCAATGCAGCAGCTTCCTTTCCCAAAGTGTGGACATCATGCAACCCCTCTGCTATAGCCAAGACCTGCAAATAATTTGCCAGGAAATCATGAGCAAGTTTTCGGACTGATACCAAGAAAAATTTAAAAGGGACATAGCTGCATAGAAATATGCATACCATAGATGAGACATGTAAATGCTCAGATTTAAAACTGAAGAGTTCTTTTTTTATCATCATGCATTCCAGGTATGAAGCTGAATAATATTGGTTCCTCAATTAAAGACTAAATCTACTAAGAGTTCCTGACCATTTAAACTCGCAAAGCAAGCATACAACCGAATTCAAAACTAGTAACCCCATCAGTCAAAGTAGAGATTCAATAAAACGGGATTAAATCATGTACCTCCTCCAGCAAGGAGCCACATTCAGCAGTCAAGGCAGTGCGGTCCTGGGAAATATGTTTAAATCCAGATAATGATACGCTGACTTCGCAAGCACGTTCATACATGTCTACAAGAGTATCCTGCAGATTAACTGGTAAAAGATATACATGGCATTATTCCACAACGATAAAAGAAAATATATCTTACAAATTTCGACATTGGATGATAAAACCAAATCAGTAATTTCAGGCTACGTAGGAGGACAGACCTAAAGCAGATTTCGCCTTAACAGAGACTGCAGAAAGTTGATTGGTTGCTGAATACAAGCCTTTTCCAGCAGTTTCCATGTTAAGCTTGCCAAGTTTCCACTCTTGTTCTGCACCTGCTTGCAGCAAAGAACAAAAGGAAAAAATAATTAAACAGAAGAGAGTCAAGAAACTCATATTATCAAGCAGGAGGAACTATTAGGTCAGAATTATGCAGTATTTCTAAACTCTGACAGGACGTTGGTGACCCAATGACAAGTAAATACCGTGAGGAATATGTACAGGTGGCACCGTTGATTGGAAATAGGGTTAGATTAGGGGTTGGCCGCTTGGGAGGACGAAGGAGACGGGGAAAAATTTGTAGTTCTTTTTGCTTGATTACTTCATCTTGAGGGGTCCTCTTTACATAGAACCCTAATAATCCGAACTAGGTAACAAACCTCTAAGGAATATCTAGTTCTAATTGACTTCCTAGTTTAAATCATACAATTCCTAACTGAGAGGTAGCAGGGATTCCATCCCATAACTGGAACTGGCTAGCGCTGTCTGGGCCTAGAACGTCGGTGAAGCCACATAACATCTCCATATATAGTATTTCAATGCTGCGGCCACTAAGCTTGAGTTGGCTAATCAAAAGCAGGAAACAAGCAGTTGCAGAATGCCGCTTGCAGCATGTATGGCTGTTTCTTGTGAGTTGAATAGCAAGCACACCATCACAAATATATGGCAAAGGAAATCAGTTTTTACAGGCTAGGAACAAGTTTCGGGGCCTTGATAAATTTTCAGTGCAGTTTTCATGACAAAAATCACCAACAGGGTGTTGGATATCCCTTGTGCACTCCAGCGTATCCCGGCACAAATGGATATGTAACAAAAGCATAAAAGGAAAGTAATCAACTTACATGTAAAGGAATGGTATGCTGCATCTAAACGTGTCAGGAGATTCAGGAAAGATTGCTGCCATGCCCTGCCCTTATCAGTAGATTGTCCAGACGATTTATCCTCAGACACAAAGTAGAGTCCATCTCTAGATGCTTCAAACTCCAAAACGCATGTGCAGGACTTAACAAGGTCAGATGCCTGTTGTTGAACACCCCAAGCAATTTCCTCCTTTTCAGCAGGTGATCATGAAACTCAGGGGGAATTCCTGAACCCTTTGCGGTTGAACCGCCTGCTCCTGAAGTATTTGGACCAGCACAGGCCCATCCCATCGCTCTCTCAAGTTGTCCTTCAGCTGAAAAAGAAGTGCTTTCACAAGCCTGCAGACACTCGATTGATCTTGTTATCAATGACACGGAAGACTGCATTTTATCTAACAAGTTCCTTCTGCTCAGATTTAGAAGCATGGACATGAGCTTGTCATCACAAAGAATATTTTGTGAGAAAATCTTGGCCTTCTGTGCATGAGGTGATGAAAGATCATGCAGCCATTCGACCTGAACTATTTCCAAAACTATTTTGCGTAAAGCCTCTGTGAGGTCATTTAATTGCCTTTGCATTAGGGAAACTGCTGTCCGGGCAGCTCTAGCTGTCTCGTGAGCATTACAGTACTCCTCAAGCATTGATGCAACCCTTCCTACAGCTGGAGTAGATTGACCTGATTCTCTTCTTCCTTGACTCGACTGCAGAAAATCACAAATTTCTTTGTCTAAATGCAGGATGAGTGCAGGAGCGATCCTTCTTAGAATATATTGACCAACTTGTTTTTCTACATGGATCGCAAGCTTCTTCTTAAGAGTAGTGTAAAGCTGGTTGGTTGTACAACTGTGCTCAACAGAAGATGAAATCTCATGCATGCACAAGTCAAGAACTGAATCAAGCAAACCAAGTTTCCAAACAAAAAAAGCATGATCCTTCAACAAGCCAGATAAAGGCCACATAACATCAGATAGGGAAGACCTGGTAGCCAAAACATCTCTTAGATTAGAAACTGAATCACTCATGTGAAAAGGGAAAGCGCCACGTGATGATAGCATATGATCAAGTGATTCCAGGTCAGCAAAGGGCTTTATCAAGATTGAAAGCAGAGCCTTGCTTCTCGAATGAAATTCACTCTCCTGATCAACATTCACCAAGGATGAGAAGTATTGTTCAGAAGAAAGTAATGAATTCATGACATTGGCTTCTACTTTCATAAGTGATGAAATTCTTATATCTTTCTGGTTCCAAGTTTTCTGAAGTTGTTCCAATTGTGCTCTACAGGCCTCCTCCTGCGAAGCTAGTTCCTCTGCTTCTTCCCAAGATAGATGGTCTCTACCCCTCATGGCAGCTTCTTCAAGAGCTTCTTGCTGCGCAGTGATTTGGCCAACTTTCATTAAGTAGCTCTGTTCCAATTCAGTCAGTGATGCTCTCTCAAGTTCTACCTCAGCTAAATTCGCTAGAGCTGTATCAACAGAACCACGTATCCGAGAAATTGAACCAAAGGCTTCCATTACTTCTGAATTGTATGAATAAATGATCTAATAATTTCTGGAAGAAGAACTTCGGTCATTTGCTCAATCATGTTGGTACTTGAGTGCAAAATGGCCTGAAAAGTATAAGCCCATTGCCCAGGTCGATGCTGTGCATAATCAGTGTTCATTTCAGCTAATTTTATCCCTATCACTTCATGCACTTCATTCACAAATCCAGAAATTAATGCACATTTTTCTATCTGCTGATCAAACAATTGCAAACTCATTCCAGCATCAGCTTGAAGATCACCTTCATCTGTCCTAAACTTAGATAACCCAACAGCTTTAGTTGAGAGTTCAGACATTCTGGCTCTAACCTCACTATATAACTGGCCCACAGCGTTTCCAAGAATAGATAGAACCTTACTTGTTTTCTCTTGTACATCCTCCTGGCCTGGAGTTTTGACCTTCAAACTATCTGCTTGCGAGAAAGGAATGTTGTCCTCATCATTCTTTTGTGATGGCAATTGAACAAAGTTCATGAATGCAGAAAGTATCCGATCTTTAGACTGTGCTTCATTGTTCAATCCAACAGAATTCCTCAATTCAGAACATTCCCTCGTAATTCTTTCAACACATGCAACATAACTTTCCATCTGATTTAAGAGATCCCGGTATCTTTGCTGCACTAGATTACTACCTTCGCCCTGAACCTTAGCAATGACTTCTGCAGCCTGCCTTTTGGCAAGAGAAAGCATATCTTGTGATGTACTGGTTACAGATAGCTGCAAAGCTTGTGCCCAACCAGTAATTGGACTAGTCGTGATGTAGTTAACTGGAAGAACTTGCTGCAAGACTAAAGCATATTCACCAAGTGCCTCTAAAGCAGAGGACTGCCCAGCATGCAACTCAGTGATTAGTTCAGAAACCTCCCTGTCCAGCTCATAGCAATGTTCTCTAGTTGGCTCTGGTACAACCGTAAGGGGAACCCCTGATAAAGGGACAGCTGAAATAAGGCTTAAGGCCTCGTCCTTGCTGTTTAGTTGCATTAATAGCTCTGCCCCTGTAACTGAATTGCCCCTAATAGCCTCAAGAACCCTTCCATGTTTTTCCACCCATATTGCAAGTGTGTTTGCTTCATCAACCGCTGCAGTTTTTGCTTCTGCTAATTCGTGAGCATGAAGCTCAAAAGAAGTGCGGGATTTTTCAGCAACTGAAGTAGCTTCAGCGAGGATTGACTTTGCTGATGTTTCCTTGTGTAAAGCACTTGACCGCTCTTTCTCAGCATGATAAAAAATAGCAGACATAACCTCATACTGATCTAGAGAATCCAAGAATTTCTGCACATAGTGGAAATAAAACTAGAATCAGGTGATTCAAATGTGTTATTTGAGATACTTGCACTTCGTGGTTACAAGTTACAAAAGAATACCTTTAGAACAGATAGTGTAGCTGGCAAGTTAGTCACAAAAAGATCCTCATGCTCCTGAACATCACAAAGAGTTCAAATTAGACTGGGAACAAATTCTATGATAGAAAATAAATCAAAACTCATAATTAGGAGATGCTAGAACTGCAAATATGCCTAACGCCTCACTCTTGAAATACTACTAGTACCTCCCAATTGATACTGGCATATATTAATACCAAAATGCAAAAGAAAATTTCCAACTCCAAGAGACAATTACCTGCAAAGGAACACGACTTTCTTGAATCCTAGAAGAGAACAAGCTTAAACTAACTGCTAATTCCATTCCTTTCTTCTCTTCACCGGCTATTCCAGCTTCATCTTGCATATTTCCACGTGTCCACTCTATCAATGGGTCCCAAATAAACACTTCCATTAACATTAAGATGATATCTTTGTTCTTCAAGAGGGCGCCCATAACTGCCTCACAAGTAACTCTAAAGACGCCTTCAACTCCAGACAATCCCAAGGCTGATTCCATAGTTTGAGTAAGACGGAACGGAACAATTTCTGGAATCTTCAACCTTTTCCCTTTATCAAAGCATATGTTGTAATCTATGTGAACCACATCACCATTGCTGAAGTCCATAAGGATATTATCTAAATGTCTATCCCCAAGGCCCAGAATATGGCCAACCATGCTCATGGCTGCTAGACTGCTAGAGAATCTGCAACAGGAAAGTGATTGCTAGCTAAGACTCACAGCCAATAGCAAATTTTATCAATAATAATAATAATAGACAAAAGAAATCTTAGTAATTACTCTTAACAGATATAGCATAGCACTCTATTTCCAAAATTAAGATACCTTGATGGATGAACTAGTTGATAAACTAGCCTCAAGGCACTCTTGGTTTCCTAGCATTTCAGTTACCATTTATGTATGTATTGAAGAAGAAGATCAACAAATTCGATGGCAAGTAATTCACGAATCACTACTTACAACAAAACACGCCGTCTTACCAAAATTCAAATCCAGAAGTCCCTAATTAACATGAAAATGCTGCATAATGGGAACTATATGGCATGCACATCTAACTCATGAGGAAGCTTGTCGACGGTCCTAAAGAGCTTTCTCAGCCTCCCCATATCCCAAATTATTAGGGACTTCCGCAACCATTTAACTGAGCAAAACTTTTTCTCGGTTCTCTCTCTGAAAAAGAGTAGTGGTTTTCTCTTCTTCAATTTTTTGTGAGGATGGGGTCGTTAGAGATTAAGAGCAACGACTAACTGAAACAGAATTTTTCAGTTTCAAATATGCCCTCTATATTTAACATGGGCTTGATTTACCGGGATTTTCCATAAAAATTGCATACTTATTCTTGAAAAGAATGACAACCAACAAAAATGTTCAAACAAAGTTTAAGTAGGGAGAAGTGAAAACTCTCGAGATCATACTTCTATTTTATCTGGCAGTGGAAACAAAAGGCATGTGGTGAATCTAAATAGAGTGATAAATGAATACTTTGAAATGCGCCATACCTCTTTACTTTGGAGTTAAAGTTTTTGAACCCCTCACTTGAACACCACATTTCTTGCCACAGAATCTGCTTTGGAGTCTCCTTCATAAGCTCCAACAGAACCTTTTTCTTAACGTCTAGTGGCCAATCTCTTCGTGAGATTACTCTTTTGATCCCTTTTTCTTTCAGTGCTGGTATTATTTTTCCATAGAACATATCACTTGGACGGGGAACATGAGGTACTGAGTTGTGTACATTACCAGTACTAACTGAAGAAAGTTGTGCCTGCGCCACCTGAGAACGTTTTTGCCATGACTTGTACACATTGTATATGCTGCTTACATTTTCTACCCACTGGATTAGCCCAGCTCGTCCACTAATTGGTGTAACAGAATAAAATCGTATTGCAATATTTCGACTTCGAGTGTCAGAAGATGAATACAAGAAGCTATTTATCGCCTCCAGCAGCTGCATGATCCGAGAATCAAGACGTAAATCCTCCCGTCCCTTGAGAAGATAAATATACTTATGTCCATCTGATCCTTGCAAGACGAGCTTCTTAGGTCTTGTCTTTGTAGAAAGTATGGTTACTTCTTTGCAGAAAGAAGATACTGTAACTGTGCCATGATTTTCAGCAAAAGAAGATTCTGAGGAATCAAGTAGCTGCTTCTCAAAACCAGGCATTGGAATGTCAGAGGTTGACAAAGCTGCTAGCTGTGGAGCAATTTCACTTAACAATATATGTGACTTTCTTTGATGAGTGGCTAAGGAAGCTGCAATCGTATCAAAAGGCCGCCAAATCTCTCCTAATGCTGCTGGAGATCCAGGGGGCACCTTAAGCATCGTGATTGCAGATCCCAGCTGACCATTATATTCCTTATGGAACCACATCTCATGAGGTGTTTTTGGCTCACGGGATGTAGACGCCAGACGACGCTCCAAGGCTACAACAATTGGAGTCATTATAGCAGAATACTTTGCAGCATTGATCTTGTTCTTTTCAGCTGAAGTCAGTGTAGAATTTGCAGCAACCCTTGCAGCTTCCTCTTTAAGTATATTGATTCTCCTTAAAACATCTACATTTGCAACATAAAAAATGTCCCATCAATAACTCACGATCTAGCATTCAAAGTATATTTGGGTGTATGTTTGCTGCCGCCCCAGCATTTCGAAACTGTCGGTTGTATCGGGTGGTTGCTATATTTATATAGCGGGGCTACGGCCTATTTCGTCAAAGTATATTTGATATAAATATATGGTTATTGGTTATAATGTAGTAAAGTTCATAGATGCATGTTTGTACAAAGAACACCATATACCAGACAAGAACCAAGAAGTAAAGAACTATATACCAGACAATAATCATTGTACAGAAAGATTAAATTTAATGCAATAATGAAGTAGTAGATACTAGACAGTATCCCTCGAACATAACTTCTAGAAATATTGCAAGTGACGAGGAAATTTCCATTTCCCATGCAAGCACGTATTCATACAGTATTGAAACTTAGTAAGCTAAAGGATCTCGTTAGAATTCTAGAGAGGCACCATCCTGGAGATCATATGCAACAATATTTTCAGCATTTGTATTGCAACCTATTAACCAGAGGATTTTGAAAATTAACTCTAAAGGAACACTTCCATAAACCAGAGTAAAAAAAATTATTAACAACTGAGCTCTTAGGGTGTGTTTAGAATTACGACGCTTTGTAAGGAAATTGTGTTTTGCTTCTTATATTAACTAAGCAACAACATCTTTCTTACGGCATAGAAGAGATATTTTATTTGGTTCAGTAAGGGTCCCTTTATTTAACTAGATAATGTAGTGAGCACAACAATGTCAACTGGAGCATAGGCCAATTCCTGCGTAGGTGTATCCATTTTCCACAAAAGCCTGCCTCCGGCAGCTGATTTCACAGGACTGCAGGATTGGAGGGGAGGCTTACCTGAATGGAGATCTTGTAAGGTACTCAGCCATTGTTCCTCCCACAGAACAGTAATCATTCCTAGCTCATCAATTGCAAGCTTAACATCCTTAATTAATTTGGGGTATAGCTTAACCTATGAAAGAAAAACAGGACATTCACAAATATAAAGTCAGACGCATATCATTCATAGTCTAAAGCAGGTGGCCATAGCATAAGAATCAACCAAACATACCAGAAAGTTCAATATTCGCTGAAGCTCCTCAGACGGTTCTCCTTCACAAGCATTGATATCAACTAATGTAGGATATACGATAGAATAAGGAGAAAGTTTCCCTAGCTTCACCAATATGCTCTCCAACTGTTTCCTTACTATCTTCTCTGGGTGGGAACTCAAGCGAGCAAAAAGTTGTGGTATAATCTCCTGCACAGATCCAAACATATAATTATACGTAATCGTATCATAATTATAGAACAGATGACACTATCATGATTTACCTGCCATGGTAATAAAGGAACTGTTGAAAGCCCATTTTCAAGTGTTTGTTTTAGCTCCACCCCATAGTTCAAAATTATGTGGAGGAGACACAACAATGCTCTCAGAGTGTAGCCCCTAGTTCTCCCTTTCAAAGCATCACGGGGATATGAAGGTTGAAGCTCAGTTGATGAATGAGAAAGGTACTGAATATAAGCATTTGCAGCATGTCCAAAGAGTGATACCCTCCTTTGCCTTAAAGACCACCAAATTTCAACGAGATTGCTAATCAAAGGCATGGCATTGCCCTTTGCAGAATCGTATTTACAAAAGAGAACTGTTAGTTCTGATGATAGCAGTGCATAGGCTCCTTCACCATCACTGGCCTCAAAACCTGGTGCTCCAGCTGCAGTTTCTATCAGATGAGTCGCGTGTTCAATTAGTGTGGCCATGGGGTACTCCTGCTCAGAACTGTAACTGCATCCTTTTGTCGCTGGAGAATTTTGATCTGCGTAATTAGAAGATTTATCAACATAGAAATTTCTTATTGTCTGCTCCACCTCTGACTTCTCGTTATCTGTCAAGTGAAATCTATCTGGAGAAAGTTCAGATTGGAGAATGGAGGACACTTTGTTCTGCACATTTGAATCAATTCCAGACAGTGAGTGATTGGCATGCGTAAAGCACCAGGATGCATAAGACAGCCATGCCTTGCCCATGCTTGGACAAAGTTGACAGGATATCTTTCGAGCGCTGCCTATGATTTCTTGGGCAAGCACGTCACAGTTCGCAGTAGAAACTGAGCCACTATCACCAGACAGAAGTTTCTCTGCACCATTCTGAAAGCCAGTAAAATCACTAAAATCTTTGACCACCTTTGGAAGGATCATATTCAGAGCAGAAGTTGAACTCCCTTGCTCCATCCAGGTCGAGAATTTCAAACAAGCCTTAGCAATCAGTGGTTTGCCAATGACAAATGAATCACTAATTGTAGAAAGGACATCAGGACGAACCAGTGACCAGAGATCAGTTAAAGCCTCCTCAATGTTTCCTTCGCAGTGCTTCAGCAAGGCACCTTCATATTTAATGTTCAAAGTAAGAAGTTCCTTGTCCGTCTCATCAGATGAATCCAGAGGATGGTTTATGAGGTACTGGTTTAAGCGGTTAGCCAACATAAAGTTGTTCTGCTTTCTAGCAAGACTAGCAAGCTTGCGACATAGAAGAAGCGTGGGTAAGGAAGATGGATGTGCAGTACGATACACTTTAAATACCTTCAGCCACATGCTGCAATCTTGATGAATCCTGTCGATAGGATCCTGCAATAGTCTCAGTAAGTAATCCATGAGCGCTGGTGGTTGATTAGGTCCATTTTGGCAGGTCAATCCAGTGGCTTCTTCAAATGCAAAGATGCAATGAAGCTGGCCAGCACATGCTGCAGCATCAGTCAATCCATTGAGAGGGGCCACAGAGAGTGCTTCATCCAATATCAATTTAGCCTTCCCAAGCTCCTCTCTTGCCTTGTCAGACTTGCTGTCAGATTGAAGCATTGCACGCAGGAGCATTAATTCACTTCTCTCAAGTGCAACCTTGGGATCAAGGGTGAGCTCGCTGCTGCTTTTAGGAGTCAAATCAAGATAACTCCAAGCTGAATGGAAGTCCCCCTCATCAAAGCATGCCATTGCATGTATAGCATTAAGCTCATTGCCAGCACTTGTTAAAGCACCTGAATAAGGTTTGCCAGCATGTACAGCACGGAGCTCTTGTAACTCTGCAAGCCAGCCCTCCAAGCATTTCCAGTCGGACAGGGCAGTGTAACACTCAATAACACGTGCTATGATGTACTGGATAACATCAGACTCCATGGAGGTAAGGGCTTCCTCAGACTGCAACAGATGGGAATAATGTGCAGCAGCCTTTTCATACTGCCCCTGGGATTGATAGATGAGTCCTGACATCCAGGAAAAGTGCTTGTGGGTATCAGATAAACCATGTGTTAGTTGCTTTTCTTGCTCAAAGTATGTGTAGAATGTTGACACAGCCCACTTCTGGAGTCCAACTAAAGCATCTGTTTCATGACACCTGCACAATGCCAGAGAAGCATGTCGCAAGACCTTCAGCATATCTATTTCTAACCTTGCTCTATAAGCATGATGACTTTCAGTAGCTCCTCCCATGCGACTGCTGTCCTTGAGGGATGATGCAGCCAAGTTTCTGAGATCTAGTAACCGCGATGAACAGTAGTGAATAACTGCATCACTGCACTGCAAAGATAGTCCTGCATTTAGCATTGGATCACAAATTCGAGAAAACCACTCTTCACAGACTCGTTTGTTTGCTCGGAAGAACAAGGAACTTGCTTTTGGAGGGGCTGGTAAAACAAAGGAACCTTCATATGCATTATAAACATATTTCTTTAATGCCTCAACAAAATCCAATAGCAGGCGCATAGGTAAAAGACACATGTCAGATGGTCCTATATGCCTGCCTTCACCTTCATTAGCCTCCAGTGCCAATAAATTTGGCACATCCAAAAGCATGCGTTCTAAAGCAGCAAATGTCTGTGTGGGACCACCGAGATGAGTTCGAAGCCTAAGGTTTATGCAGTGCCGAGCAGCTTCATGGATGCCCCACCAAACTGCAGCAAGATTGTTCACTGAATATATCCTATCGATAATAGTTCCGTCCACATCAGGGCCTTTGAATAATTCACTCCAATCAGCATCTCCAGAGACATCGATCTGACCAGAAAACATATCTTTCTTGCCACGGTAACTGAAGACCAGACGTTGTACCCAAGAAGAAAGAGGCAACTTCAATCTGAGAGAAAGGTAACTCAGAATAGAAACAAGCTGCTGCCAATGGAGTTTCCTAGGCTGTTGCTTCACAGCAAGCACATGCCTCAAACTCATGCAGTGCTCGCTAATGTTCGGAATATCTACGCAATTTTGATAACTATATCCATCCTCAAGCAAGCCAAATGTGTATGTTGTAATAGGCAAAGCAATTGAATATAACTTCAGAAATCCATTCTTTACAGCACTATCTGGATCACTGAGCTTGTCAAGAAGAACCTGAGTGACAACTGAGAAGCTCATCGGATTGATGAGCCTACCCAGAAAGAGTGCTTCCAAGGATAATGCGACATGGCATCTAACTTTAGTCTCCCTATCATATGCGCAATCCAAGATAGTGAAAAGGATAGCATTCGCAAGGGTAGCATCCCCAGACTCATAAGAGAGACTGGCCTTATTAAGATCCCTCTCCATGGCAAGAACCAGTTTCGCAAAAGAATCTATCCAATCTAAAGCGTCTAATTTTAGTGTCATGGATGATGAGGCACTAAGGCCCTGAACAATGTGTTTTCCATATTTATGAAGGAACTTCATTTTACAGTCACGAAATGACTTCTTTGATTCAGTAATAATCTGAGTTTGACTCCCTAAATCACCAGAGCCTCTGTTCAATGCTTCAGATGTTTCGATATTACTTGACAGTTCCACATTGCTCAGCCTGTGAAGTGTAGAGAAAATCTGAAACTGCATCTCAAGGAAATTATGAAACGGGGTGCAAAATGGGTCAAGCTTCTCTGAAATGAATGATGTGAGCCTAGTTACTCTCCCGTTAATCTTTTCAGAGTTAGCAGAGATAGTGGCCAGTAGAATCTTCAGATCGAATTTCATTAAAGAAAGCAACTGATGCTCTGCATACCCTACGGGGGTATTATTATCTATGAAGCGACTCTGGATATCATGGTAGCTTACTTGCACATTCTCAAGCAGAAATTTCAATTGCTCCAACTCTTTCATCAATGATGCAATTGCTTGCTCAGCCACATCTTCCAATCCATGCTGCAGGCAAAACAGATAAGTGGCTGCCGAGTTTGCGACCACATTATGGTTTGGATGAAGGCGCATCCGAGATAGAAGTGAGCTGAAGTCAAGCAGATGCTCCACAGCAGATGAACGGAGCCCCAAATTTTGCAGCGACAGCACTTGCAGGTTAGTCTTAAGTGCTGCCGCCAACTGCAGTGATGACGCACTATCCAAACTCTGGGCCAACACATCCACAAACATAACATAGAACTCGGCGAACCTTTCCTGCAGGATCTCTGCGAGCAAGACCAAACATCTGGATGCCTCCTCCATCCTCTCAGACCAGCCAAGCTTCGAAGCTATCACGGATGCGCACCTCAAAAGCTGAGGAGCCAACCCCTCAAGTGGCCCTACTACGAGTTCTCTCAGACTATTTCTCTCTGCCACACCAGACGCCATGATCTGCAATACTGTCGAGAAGCAAGCAAAGAGCGGACGAAGCCGCCCAGAGTTATGGCTGGCCGCAAGGTTGGGATCATGCACAAGCACCTCCATATCAGCCAGGAACTTGGGCAACAACCCAAGCGAGAACTGCAGATTACCGAGCCAGTGCCACTGGAACTGCGAGAAACTATCCAATATCGTGCGGCAGTCGGTGTCGGCTAGGTCTGGGACGAACAGCCACCCGAGTAGCAAGTCCACGATGTCGACGAACTGGGGCCGGAAGCAGTGGGGGAACTTGGCGGCGACGAGCGTGAGCAGGCCGAGCAGGCACCTGAGCACGGCGAGGGACGTCCGGTCGTCCTCGAGCACGTCGCGGCAGGCGGCGAGGAGCGGCGGCACGAAACGCTCGACCGCGGGCGCGTCCCCCGTGGCCAGGAGCTCCCGGAGCCCCTCGGCGACGAGGGGCGACGAGGCGGGCTCCCCCAGGAGCGGCAGCGCCCAGGCGACGAACCCGTCCGGCAAGCCCCCCGGCGCCTCGTGCGCGCAGAGAACAGCGCTGAGCGCCCCGTAGGCCGCCACCGCCGCGCGCCGCACCGCGTAGGACCTGCGGAACGAACGAACAGGTGAGTAGGAGGAATCGTGTTACCTAGGGGTAGATGCGCGACGGCGGGGGGGGGGAGGAGAGGAGAGGTGCGCTTACGCATCGTCGGCGAGGAGCACAGAGAGGGGCGGGGCGAGGAAGGGCGCGAGGGAGGGGAGGAGCGGGCGGTTGGGTGGGTGGAGCAGGGAGAGGCGGAGGGTGGAGAGGGCGGCGGCGCGGGAGGCGTCGTCGGAGGGGTGCGGGGGCTCGGCGGCGGCGGCGGAGAGGAGGGAGGCGAGGTGCTGCTGCAGCTGGTGGTGGGCGTAGGAGGGGCGAGGGTTTTGCATTGTCAAACCGCCCGTCGTGTTCCGCTCGCCGCCCGGCAAGAGGAAACGAAAGAGTAGCGGAGCCTTGGCCGCCGGGGAGAGAAGACTAGAGAGAGAGCCCAGTTCCGCCGTATTCTCTTTTGAGTCGTCCGATATATCCTCTTCTAGTTTGCAACCGTCTGATCAATAGCTTGTGTTTGCTAAGTTGAATTAGAGTTTCTGCAGAAACATAATTGCAGAACACTTAGCGCGTAGGATAATTAATTTTATGGATTCCACAAAAGAGGATAATTACTTACTCCCTTGTTTCTAAATATAAGTGAATATAGACTAATTATAGATTGAAAAAAGTGGATCAACACACTAAAATACGTCTAGATACGTACGAATCGAGGAAAAGCTAAAAGGTTTATAATTTAGAATGGAGTGGGTATGAAAGAATTGAAGGAATAAGTGAAAGAACAAGGATGGATGACTAGAGGAGGTTGAATAACATGGTAAGGAAGAAATGAATCTCGAAGTTTAAGTCCTTACGTGGACTCCAGCTATGCCAAAACAAAGTCCACCAAGACCCTTTTTAACTAGTTTTTTCTCTTTCAGCAAGTCAATCCACTAATTGAGGATCTTATGGTGTCCTTCAACCTTCACAAACTTTCGGGGCAAAATCTCAACTTGAAAGCTCCTCGTGAATCCTATCGCCTAGGAGTTCTCAACCTCCAAGAGTAACAAGATTGAAGATGGCTCGGATAAACATGCTCAAATGCTCTTCAAGAATGGGGCGAGTTTGGATCTCAAGGTTAGATCCCCTTTTAAAAATCATTCACTCCCCTTAGTTCAAAATCGGATCTAGGAGTGGGGAAGGCTTTTAAAACTTTACATCTAAAATTTCAAAGGTCAAACCTCACCCCAAAGGGGCGAAGAGGTATTTATAGGATGGAGGAAATGTGATAATTACACAAAAATTACACATCTAGAGAGTTTGTAATCCTTGCACCCAGAGGATTTGTGTGGACTTGGAGTGCTTGGTCAAAGGTGATTAAAGACAACGACAAGGGGGAGATCACCTCCACACTTCGGGTAGACCCGGATGGTTCGACCACCCTAACGTAGAGACATGGGTGGTGTTCATTCTTGAAAGGACCTAGATGTCGCCTAGAGAGGGTGAATATGGATTTAAAATCATTACGATTTTGGTTTGAATAAATGTGTTGATAAATTGGACGTTTAGTGTATCAGGCACAAAACTTAATGGTAGGCTGAACTATGTACACCAACAACTTATAGTAAACAAGATGTGGAAAGTAGAGGTTATTTCAATGTAGTAATAAATATTATAGATAGATTGCAATAATTTTATTTAAAAAGCCAAATGGACATGAGCAAGATTGAACTTGCCTTGAAACTTCGAGATGGTCATGTGCATGGACTCAGATGCCTAGATGGGCTTGGAAATGGGGATGCTTCACGTCTTAGAGCATCCGTAGCAGATCGCGAAAAGTTCGACCTATAAAACGCGAAAACCGCCGGGGCAGAACAGATCTCGTAAACATGTACCTAAAAGGGAATATTCCTGTTTATTTGCCCTTATGATGGCCTTTTTTATCTTGTTCGTTTTCTGATAGCGCGGAAAACGAGATAAAATTGATTTATTACACAGAATGGAGAACAGACAGCGGATCAACCTTGGGAATCCCAACAACACGGAATCAGAGGTTCATAGATGCGGAGTAATCTCTTCTTAGGAAGCAAGTGGGGCTATGGTTCGTACTTTCTTTGTAAGCGTTGTCTTCCATTGCTCTTTTGCTTCAAAATGGATAAAAAGAAATTAAAATAGTATAAAAAATTTCATGAACTGACTAAAACTAAAGGACTCAAGGAAGGAAAAACGGATTAGGATATATTTTTTGGAGTAGAAGAGTTTTTTCGAAGAAGCAGCCCGCAGCCCACTCTTTTTTATCATAGAAAAAGGCAATGTGTGCATTGCTTGCCATACATGAACACCGTTCTCACTCCTCTCCTGGTAAACGAACAAATAGGTGGAAATATGAAACAAAAGTTTTTCCCTTGCATCTCGGTCACTTTTACTTTTTTGTTATTTCGTCGCAGCTTAGGTGGAAGGCGAAGAAGGCCCCTTCAGGGGGGGGCTTGGTCTAGGCCGCTTTCCTTGACTTTGAGTTGGATCTCATGTTTTGATGTAGCTGAGGACAACTTAGATTGAAATGATTGACTTGATCTAGGTACGTGGTCCAAACGGATAGGTAGAATTACCCCAGAGGAGCCCTAGTTTCAGCATAAGAGCCTCGTTTTGAAGCGCTCGCTTCATATGGACGTACGTCGAACAAAGGAATCTTATCGGCATACCCACCTGCTGGGCGTGGTTCACTTGACCGACCAACCGACCCAATAGTAGGAGTAGGCGGCTGGCTTCCTATGTGAAGAGAACGGATGGAGAAACAGATGCGCGAAAGAACTAGTGTGCAGAATAGACAGAGTTCAGATTACAACAAGGTTCAAAAACATACATCTAGTTCATCGACTTTAGTACTACTTCTAGTTCATAATTCTAAATAGTTCATACACATAAAGTTAAGTTCATCAACTCTAGTACTACTTCTAGTTCAGAATACCGCTCAATCTCCGTGAAGTGACACCATATTCTCCATAACATGACTCCTCAAAGATGCCAAGCGCTGACGAGTATGCTCTTCAAATGATCTTGCATCACATGTTATGATCCTAGCCTACAATCTGAAGATGTATAGCCTCATCTGATAGAGCTACAATCCCCTAGCATTCAACGACAGCATAAATTAACTGTATCCAAATGTTGCTCCTTGTAATCCTTGAACATTGCCTCATACATGTCCGTAATTTCTTTCATAGATAGCACCGTGATTCTCTCCTATGTTGGGTCATCGAGGATCTCAATTTCTGCCTCGATACTACAACGACAACAGAGAAAACATTACTATAAGAAAAAGAAACAAGTGAAATAGAAACGTTGCAACGATTAAAGGAAGATTACCTCGAAATTTCCATGTCAAGCGACGCCACATACGCCACGGCATCTCGGAGGGTAGACACCAGGAGGCGCATTAGGAAAAGGCCGTAGCCACCGAGCAGCGATCGAGGCGTGGAGGCGTACCAGACGGGGTCCACCAGGTTGTTCCACGCGAGAACCCGGGAGCGAAGTATCTTGATTCAGGCGCAAACGGATCCAAGCCAGCGGCTAGAGGGAGGGGCATGGTAGAGGGAGGAGTGGCGGCGGGAGGAGCGGGACCGCCGGGCGGCGGGTAAATGATAAGTCTCAAACGTATCTATAATTTTTTGTTGTTCCATGCATATTATATCATTGCCACATGCTTTTATATCATTTTGGCACATTTTTATGGAACTAACCTATTAACAAGATGTCCAGTGCCAGTTCATGTTTATGCTGTCTTTTGTTTCAGAAAAGCTAGTCGGGGAATTTTCTCGGAATAAGCTGCCAATTTACATGATTTATTTTTACGAAGAAACAGAGACGGAGCCAGGAGGGCGCCTGCAGGGGGGCCCACAGCCCCTAGACGACCCCCAGGCGCGGCCCAGTGATTGCGTGGATCACACGTTCGTTGGGAGACCCCAAGAGGAAGGTATGATGCAGTGTAGCAGCAGTTTTCCCTCAGTATGAAACCAAGGTTTAATCGAACCAGTAGGAGCAAGAAATCACTTCTGAAGGTTGTCAGTGGCGCGCTGACGTGGAACCTGCACACAACACAATCAAACTACTTTGCCCCAACGAAACAGTGAGGTTGTCAATCTCACCGGCTTGCTGAAAACAAAGGATTAAACGTATGGTGTGGAAAACAGTAGTAAATTGCAGAGAATGAAAAGGAACAGTTTGCAGTTGGTTGTATTATCAGTGTAAAAGAATGGACCGGGGTCCACAGTTCACTAGTGGTGTCTCTCCATAAAAGATAACTAACATGCTGGGTGAACAAATTACAGCTGGGCAATTGACAAAATATTGAGCGCATGACAATGCATATATATGACATGATGATTACTATGATATTCATGTGGGCATTACGACAAAATACATAGACCGTTATCCAACAGCGTCTATGACTAATAATCCACCGCCAGGTTGTCATACCGAGTTCCCCGTTGGTATTAAGTTGCAAGCAACGGATAATTGCATTAAGTAATGTGCGTAATGTAAACAAATGCATTAGACCTAACGGCGCACCCTTAAGCTAAGCATCGGTTATTTTATCCCTAGTGGCAACAGCACATCCACAATCTTAGAAGTTATTGTCACTCTCCCAGATTACCGGAGGCATGAACCCACTATCTAGCATAAATACTCACTCTTGGAGTTACAAGCATCTACTTGGCCAAAGCATCTACTAGTAACGGAAAGCATGCAAGATCATAAATAACATATAAGATAGATTGATAATCAACTTGACATAGTATTCAATATTCATCGGATCCCAGCAAACACAACATGTAGCATTACAATAAGATGATCTTGATCATGATAGGCAGCTCACAAGATCTAAACATGATAGCATAAAGTGGAGAGACAACCATCTAGCTACTGCCATGGACCCGTAGTCCAAGGATGAACTACTCACGCATCACTCCGGAGGCAGGCATGGTGATGTAGAGCCCTCCGGTGATGATTCCCCTCTCCGGCAGGGTGCCGGGAAGAGCTTCTGAACCCTCCCGAGCTAGGGTTGACGGCGGCGGCGTCTCTGGAACTTTTCGTGGATAATGGCTCGGGTATTTAGGGTTTTCGCGTCGGGAAGAATAAATAGGCGAAAGGGCGGCGGCTGCGGAGCCACGAGGGCCCCACACCACCCCACGGCGCGGCAGGGGGGCCCGCGGCCCCATGGTGTGGGTGCCACGTGGTCCCCTCCGTCTCTCCTCTGGACTCCGTCTTCGTGTTGGAAAAATAGGAGGTTCTGTCCAAGTTTCGTCCAATTCCGAGAATATTTCCAGACTAGCTTTTCTGGAATACAAAAACAGCAGAAAACAGGAACTGGCACTGTGGCATCTTGTTAATAGGTTAGTCCCAGAAAATGCATAAAAATGCTATGAAGTGTATATAAAACATGTAACAATTGGTATAATATCAACATGGAACATCAGAAATTATAGATACGTTTGAGACGTATCAAGCATCCCCAAGCTTAGTTCTACTCGTCCTCGAGTAGGTAAAACGATAAAAACAAAATAATTTCTGAGGTGACATGCTACAATCATAATCTTGATCAAATAATATGTAAAGCACATGTTATGAATGAAGTGATCCAGGTCAATGGTCTATAGTTTGCTAGCAAGTAGATAATGAGCAAACAACTGAATCATATAAGCAAAAACTTTTCATGAATAGTACTTTCGAGACAAGCATCAAAGAGTTTTGCATAAGAGTTAACTCATAAAGCAATAGATTCTAAGTAAAAGGTATTTAACCAACACAAAGGAAGATTTAAGTTTCAGCAATTGCTTTCAACTTTCAACATATATATCTCATGGATATTTGTCAACACAAAGCATATAATAAGTGCAATATACAGCATATAAAAATTGTTGCACCAAAGTTGACACTAGTGTTTGCTTCTAAGATAGAAAGAAGTAGGAAAACTGACTCAACATAAAAGTAAAAGAAAGGCCCTTCGCAGAGGGAAGCAGGGATTAAATCATGTGCTAGAGCTTTTTAAGTTTTTGAAATCATATAGAGAGTAAAAATAAGTTTTGAGAGGTGTTTGTTAATTGTCAACGAATCAGAAAATGGAAAGTACAATATGACCCCTGCCAACCAGACTTTTAAGAGCGGCTCCCATGAAGGACGTTATTTCTACCAGCAAGGCAGATCATCCCTCTTTCTCTTTTGTTTACACATGCAGATATTTCACTGTTTGTCATTGCTTGACTGATAAATCAGGGCAAAAATGTGAAGAGAATTAAGCGGTTAAAGTTGTAATTAATTGGGACTGGGCACCCCATTTGCCAGCTCTTTTTGCAAAATTAATGGATAAGCGGATGTATATGCCGCTAGTCCGGTGGTAAAGTCTGTTTGACAGTTGACATAAAGACATCCACCCCGTCCTCATGAGCTTGGTAAACATTGACACAAAATAGGAGTAATAATTTTGAATAGTTTAAAGGTAGCACATGAAAAATTTACTTGGAATGGCAAGGAAATACCACATATAGGTAGTTATGGTGGACACAGATGGCATGGATTTTGGCTCAAGGTTTTGGATGCACGAGAAGCATTCCCTCTCAGTACAGAGTTTAGGCTAGCAAGGTTATTTGAAGCAAACACAGGATATCAACCGACACAGCAAGACTTATATGAAAACATATTGCAAGCATTATAAGACTCTACACTGTCTTCCTTGTTAACCAAACCCTTTTACTAGAAAATATCTAGACCTTAGAGATACCAATCATGCAAACCAAATTTCAACGAGCTTTACGGTAGTTCTTCATTAATAGGTTTTAACTACATGATACAAAAGCTTAAACATGAACTACTTGATAACTCAAAACAATTGACAAGTATCAAATTATCCAATACAGTGATCTACAAGAATATGTAAGCTTTTTCCATTATACCATCTACCACATGCAACATTTTCTGTTCCAACCAAACACCAATCAATTTATTTCAACATAAACTCTCCAAACAATTATAAGTGAAGCAAGAGAGTACTTTCTTTAAAAGAACTAACAGCTCTGAATAAGAGATGCATGCAAAACAGGAGCTAAAAGCATAGCAATAGCTAGATAAGAATACTCAACAAGTATAAGTGAAGAATAGGAGTATTCATATGAAAAAGCGGAGCGTGTCTCTCTCCCAATCAAGAATGCTGGGTCCAATCAAGTTGACCATAAGAAAAATAAAATACTGAAAATAAAAGCACACAGACGCTCCAAGTAAAGCACATATGATGTGAAAGAATTAAAATATAGTTTCACTAGAGATGACCTGATAAGTTGCTGATGAAGAAGGGGATGCCTTGGGCATCCCCAAGCTTAGACGCTTGAGTCTTCTTGAAATATGCTGGGGTGATCCATGGGAGCATCCCCAAGCTTAAGCTCTTCACATTATATCATCCTTCTCTCTTGACCCTTGAAAACTTCCGCCACACCAAACTCAAAGTAATTCTCATTAGAGGGTTAGTGCACAATCAAAAACTCACATGTTCTATAAGGACACAAACATGACCGTTACTTTTAACATTAGCTACTGCCACTGATGTTATGTGAAGCTCTTCACCCTAAAAAAGAATTCCACTCAACACTAGTAAAAGAGAGAATGCGAAAAATAAAAGACAGAATCTGTCTAAACAGAACAGTCCGCAAAGACGAATTTTTTCGAGGCACTTACGTTGCTCAGATCGAAAAACTTTAAACTAACGAAAGATGCGTACATATCTGAGGATCACGCACAAAAATTTGCAGATTTAAATAATTTTTCTGTGATTTTACAGAATTAAAACGGTGAACAGCAGAAATCTGTTCCTGCGCAGAAATCCAAATCTAGCATCATCTTCCTATTAGAGGCAATACTTGGCACAACAATGCGATAAAATAAAGATACAAAGGAATTGTTACAGAAGTAAACAACTCCTTGACTCAAAAAAAAAAAAAATTGCAGAAATAAAATAATGGGTTGTCTCCCATAAGCGCTTTTCTTTAACGCCTTTCAGCTAGGCGCAGAAAGTAAGAATCAAGTGTTTCCAAGTGATGAAGCATCAACAGAATAATTTGCTCTAACAATAGAATCAAAAGGTAACTTCATCTTCTTTCTAGGGAAGTGTTCCATACCTTTCTTGAGTGGGAATTGATATTTAATATTCCCCTCTCTCATATCAATAATAGCACCAACAGTTCTAAGAAAAGGTCTTCCCAAAACAATAGGACAAGAAGCATTGCATTCAATATCCAAAACAACAAAATCAACGGGGACAAGGTTATTGTTAACCATTATAAAAACATCATCAACTCTCCCCAAAGGTTTCTTTATAGTATTATCAGCAAGGTGAACATCCAAATAACAGTGTTCCAAAGGTGCTAAATCAAGCATATCATAGAGTTTCTTAGGCATAACAGAAATACTAGCACCAAGATCACATAAAGCATTGCAATCAAAATCATTCACCTTCATTTTAATGATGGGCTCCCAACCATCTTCTAACTTCCTAGGGATAGAAGCTTCATGTTTTAATTTCTCTTCCCTAACTTGCATGAGAGCATTAGTAATATGTTTAGTAAAAGCCATGTTTATAGCACTAGCATTAGGACTTCTAGCTAGCTTTTGCAAGAACTTAATTACTTCAGAAATATTGCAACCATCAAAATCAAAATCATTATTATCAAAAGTAATGGGACCATTGTCTCCCACATCTCGAAAAATTTCAGCACTTTTATCAGGAACAGTTTCAGTGTTTTCAGGCAATTTTAAACGTTTTGCAACAGAAGTAGAGACATTGCCAACACCAATTACTTTACCATTGATAGTAGGAGGTTTGTTAACACTTGAGTTTATAGCATTTTCAGTAGTAGTAATAGTATAAACTCTAGCAATACTATTCTTTTTAGCAATTTCATCCTCTCTTGCCCACCTAGCATGTAAATCAGCTAACATCCTCACATTATTATCAATTTTAACTTGTATAGCATTGAGAGTTTTGCTCTCTTTAACATCATGAGGCATAGTTTTAATTTTTAACAAATCAACATCAAGAGCAAGACTATCAACTTTAGAGGCAAGAACATCAATTTTCCCAAACTTTTCCTCAACAGATTTATTGAAAGCAGTTTGTGTACTAATAAAATCCTTAAGCATGACTTCAAGATCAGAGGGTACACTCTTATTATTGTTGTAGGAATTACCATAAGAATTAACATAACCATTGCCACTATTAAAAGGATAGGGCTTATAATTGTTATTACCAAAATTATTCCTATAAGCATTGTTGTTGAAGTTATTATTTTTAATGAAGTTCACATCAACATGCTCTTCTTGAGCAACCAAAGAAGCTAAAGGAACATTATTTGGATCAACATGCATTTTTCCATTTGTAAGCATAGACATAATAGTATCAATCTTATCACTCAAGGAAGAGGTTTCTTCAACAGAATTTACCTTCTTACCTTGTGGAGCTCTTTCGGTGTGCCATTCAGAATAATTTATCATCATATCATCAAGAAGCTTTGTTGCAGCACCCAAAGTGATGGACATAAAGGTACCTCCAGAGGCCGAATCCAATAGGTTTCTTGAAGAAAAATTTAGTCCTGCATAAAAGGTTTGGATGATCATCCAAGCAGTCAGTCCATGGGTGGGACAATTCTTTACCAATGATTTCATTCTCTCCCAAGCTTGAGCAACATGCTCATTATCAAATTGTTTGAAATTCATAATGCTACTTCTCAAAGATATAATCTTAGCAGGAGGATAATATTTTCCTATGAAAGCATTTTGCATTTAGTCCATGAATCAATACTATTTCTAGTCAAAGATAGCAACCATTCTTTAGCACGTCCTCTCAAAGAGAAAGGAAAAAGTTTCAGTTTAATAATATCACCATCTACATCCTTATACTTTTGCATCTCACAAAGTTCAACAAAATTATTAAGGTGAGCAGCAGCATCATCAGTACTAACACCAGAGAATTGCTCTTTCATAACAAGATTTAAAAGTGCAGGTTTAATTTCATAGAATTCTGCGTTAGAAGCAGGTGGAGCAATAGGTGTACTAATGAAATCATTGTTGTTCGTGCTAGTGAAATCACACAACTTAGTGTTCTCAGGGGTACTCATTTTAGCAAAATTAAAACAAAACAGAAAGATAACAACTTGAAAATAAAAGTAACTAATTTTTTTGTGTTTTTGATAAATAAAGCAAACAAGACTAAATAAAAATAAACTAAGCAAGACAATAACAAAGTAAAGAGATTGGAAGCGTGAAACTCCCCTTGCAGAAATCCTCTTGCTCCCCGGCAACGGCGCCAGAAAAATATGCTTGATTGCGTGGATCACACGTTCGTTGGGAGACCCCAAGAGGAAGGTATGAAGCAGTGTAGCAGCAGTTTCCCTCAGTATGAAACCAAGGTTTAATCGAACCAGTAGGAGCAAGAAATCACTTCTGAAGGTTGTCAGTGGCGCGCTGACGTGGAACCTGCACACAACACAATCAAACTACTTTGCCCCAACGAAACAGTGAGGTTGTCAATCTCACCGGCTTGCTGAAAACAAAGGATTAAACGTATGGTGTGGAAAACAGTAGTAAATTGCAGAGAATGAAAAGGAACAATGTTTGCAGTTGGTTGTATTATCAGTGTAAAAGAATGGACCGGGGTCCACAGTTCACTAGTGGTGTCTCTCCATAAAAGATAACTAACATGCTGGGTGAACAAATTACAGCTGGGCAATTGACAAAATATTGAGCGCATGACAATGCATATATATGACATGATGATTACTATGATATTCATGTGGGCATTACGACAAAATACATAGACCGTTATCCAACAGCGTCTATGACTAATAATCCACCGCCAGGTTGTCATACCGAGTTCCCCGTTGGTATTAAGTTGCAAGCAACGGATAATTGCATTAAGTAATGTGCGTGACCTAACGGCGCACCCTTAAGCTAAGCATCGGTTATTTTATCCCTAGTGGCAACAGCACATCCACAATCTTAGAAGTTATTGTCACTCTCCCAGATTACCGGAGGCATGAACCCACTATCTAGCATAAATACTCACTCTTGGAGTTACAAGCATCTACTTGGCCAAAGCATCTACTAGTAACGGAAAGCATGCAAGATCATAAATAACATATAAGATAGATTGATAATCAACTTGACATAGTATTCAATATTCATCGGATCCCAGCAAACACAACATGTAGCATTACAATAAGATGATCTTGATCATGATAGGCAGCTCACAAGATCTAAACATGATAGCATAAAGTGGAGAGACAACCATCTAGCTACTGCCATGGACCCGTAGTCCAAGGATGAACTACTCACGCATCACTCCGGAGGCAGGCATGGTGATGTAGAGCCCTCCGGTGATGATTCCCCTCTCCGGCAGGGTGCCGGGAAGAGCTTCTGAACCCTCCCGAGCTAGGGTTGACGGCGGCGGCGTCTCTGGAACTTTTCGTGGATAATGGCTCGGGTATTTAGGGTTTTCGTGTCGGGAAGAATAAATAGGCGAAAGGGCGGCGGCTGCGGAGCCACGAGGGCCCCACACCACCCCACGGCGCGGCAGGGGGCCCGCGCGGCCCCATGGTGTGGGTGCCACGTGGCCCTCCTCCGTATCTCCTCTGGACTCCGTCTTCGTGTTGGAAAAATAGGAGGTTCTGTCCAAGTTTCGTCCAATTCCGAGAATATTTCCAGACTAGCTTTTCTGGAATACAAAAACAGCAGAAAACAGGAACTGGCACTGTGGCATCTTGTTAATAGGTTAGTCCCAGAAAATGCATAAAAATGCTATGAAGTGTATATAAAACATGTAACAATTGGTATAATATCAACATGGAACATCAGAAATTATAGATACGTTTGAGACGTATCACCCAGCCTTGGCCGCGCCTGGGCCCCACCTGGTCGCCTCGCGAAGCTTCCGACGCCGCCCTTTCGCCTATAAATTGCCTTCGTCCCGAAAACCCTCGATACCCAATCATATTTTTCAGAAAAGTTCCGAGGCCGCCGCCGTCGCCAACCCTAGATCGGGAGGGTTCTGAAGCTCTTCCCGGCACCCTGCCGGAGGGGGAGATCATCACTGGAGGCATCACACCACCATGCCTACTTCCGGAGTGATGTGTGAGTAGTCCACCACGGGACTACGGGTCCATGGCAGTAGCTAGATGGTTGTCTCTTCTCCTTTGTGCTCCATTGTTTAGATCTTATGAGCTGCCTACATGATTAAGATCATCTTTATGTAATACTATGTGTTGTGTTTGCGGGGATCCAATGAATTATAGAGCCTTGACATTATGGTTCAGTTTATCTTTGATATGTTTTATTTATGATCTTGCATGCTCTCTGATGCTTGTGTATGCTTTGGCTAAAATAATTACTTGTGTCATTAGAGGGAGTATTTATGCTAGATAGTGGGTTCATGCCTCTCTTGTTCGAGCTCGAGTTGACAAAAACGATTAGAACTTGAGATGTGTTGTTGCTACTAGAGATAAAATAGCAGTGTTTATTGATTTATGTTGTACTCATTGCTTACATTACACACATTGCTTATTGCAATTATCTGTTGCTTGCAACTTAATACTTTCGGGTGACATGCTGGATAGCGATCCCGGGGTGGATTATTAGTCATAGATGCAGTTGGATAACGGTCTATGTATTTTGACGTAATGCCCATATTAAATGAAACAGTGAACCTTGTGTCATGATAGTATTGCGTTGCGCCCATGTTTGTCAATTGCCCCGCTGTAATTTGTTCACCCAACACGTTTATCTTTTGGAGAGACACCACTAGTGAACTGTGGACTCCGGTCCTATTTTGCTATATTGTTTAGAACCGTTTTAATAGCTTTTACTAGTCATTTGCTCGCTGGTCATTTTTGCTCTCATATTATTTTCCACCATACTTTTAATCCGTTGTGTTCAGCAAGCCAGAGGGATTGACAACCTCTCTGTTTCGTTGGGGGCAAAGTAGTTTGTTGGTGTGTGCGTAGGTCCACGTCAACACGCAATAAAGATTTCTGACGCCATTGCCATTGTCACCTTTCCGAAGCCTTCTCCAAGTCCTACTGCTTCGATAACCTTGGTTTTGTAATCAAGAGAAAACTTGCTGCTATATTGCTTCACACCTTACACTTGGGGTCTCCAGCGAACGTGTTATTCCACGCCATCAAACAAGTTTTTTGGCGCCGTTGCCGGGGACTTGGAAGCTTCAGCGAGGAGAGTTTCGCACATCCTTAGACTCTATTTTGTTATTGTCTTGCTTAGTATATTTTTTGTTAGTCTTGTTTTACTTTTTGTTTGCTTTAAAAATCAAAAACACAAACAAATTAAAAATTCCAGCAAGTAGTTTATTTCGGTTTTGCTTAGTATCTTGTTTTTATTTTGCTAAAATGGGTTCAGAGGAGAATACTGATAACCCCCAAGAGTAGGGGATCACTGTAGCACCTCTCAATGTGGAAGTAGGGTATCGATCCGCAAGAGCAAGAAGTAAAAGTTATCTATTCCCTACAACTAAAGTGTCACAAGTTTTAGTTGATTATGCACTAAACAGGTTTAAAGAACAAGATGGTTGATTTAATGGATGGAAGTTTAATGTAACAAAACAAGAATGTAAAAGTGTCTCAATCCTCTTCAATGCAAGAGGACAAGACAAAGGTTTTCTCTTATAGGAACAATGGACATGGGTTCATGGGTTCACTCAATCCTCTCTCCCATCTATGGTGAATATCATGTTATAGATAAAAAGTACACACAATTGTCATGCTTTAATGGTAAACTTCTATGACGGCTACATGTCCCAAAACACATAGTTGAAAGAAAATAATCATTTGTGTTGCTAGGTCACCCTCGTAAGGCTAGCGTGGTTTGTTATCACTCCCACATCATACTTCTTCCTTTTTACCCCCAGATAAAGGATGTTGGGCTATATTGTGTCACTCAATACATATGCCGTTGTCACATCGGCCATCCCGTACCTACATACATCGTACTTCATAATGGACAATATTCTAAACACTAGTGCAATGATTCATATTTCGTGTGCATGACCACATCTCTCTCATCTATCTACACTTGGTGGTGTCAATCACCTAATGACATGGATAAACAAGGCATTATGCATAAATCGAACCATCACATGCATCATAGAATATCTCCAAAGTATGACAAGTCATAAAAGATCCAACACAACGGTAAATGCATAACAAATATCATCTCATACCACAATATCCACCATAGGAATTACATAGATAGATCCATACTTATGCAAGGCACATCATATGGACTTCAACAATGATCATACATAGAGAGATTAGATCAAGTTATCACCACAAACCCAAAGTCCAGGGGGTGGACTACTCCCCCTTCATCATGGTGATGATGGTGGAGATGTTGGAGAAGATGGAGACCACCCCGGCAGCGCCCAGCCGGAGTTTTCCCCCTCCAATCTGCAGCTCCAGGTCTTCTGTTTCGTGGTTTTGTGTTTCTGCCGCGCTCCCTTCCGAAAGCCGTCGGGGACTATTTTTATAGTCGTTTTTAGGTCAAGACGAAGGCACGGGGACGAAGATCAACGACATCGGAGGCTCGAGGCCCTGGATAGGGGGTCCCACGCGGCCAAGGAATCTGGCCGCGTGGGCCCACCTCTTTTGGCCCTCGGGTTTCCATTTTTTCGCTTCCTTCGCTCCTACGCTTTGTTCCTTCCAAAAAATGATCCCCGCAAAATATTAGGTCATTTGGACGTCGTTTGGGTCCCTGAAACATCAAAATATAGAAAATAGGGTTTTCTGCCAAATGCAGGGTTAATTCCAGAAAAATAGGGAAACTGTGAAATATTCCCAAAATCAATATAAAACAATGATATAACCCTTATATGATGCAAATATGATTGAAATATAAGTAATATAATGCAAAGTTCATGTATGCATTTTACATGCATCAACATCCCCAAGCTTAAACTATACTCGTCCTCGAGTATGAAGGTGATAAAACTAACATGGACTTTGCTTTTTAATACTATCAATGGATATCAAAGATGATTACTATTGCTACATAGAGTCAAATGATTCATTCTTCAAAGGAATAGCAATATACAAGATAGATTATGAAGTGATATCAAATATTCAATGTAAGGATGTTCAATGATAATTCACAAAGTGTAACATAGAAGAAAGTACTATGGACCAAATGTATGCATAATAAAAAGTAAAAACATCCTATAATGGTCATAGAGTATTCTTATAAATCTGAATATAAAAGGTGGACACTTTGGAAAGATATATAAATAAGTAGAGGTAAAGCATGCATAAGTTTCATTTAGCTTCCAAATGCTTCTACTTAAGTTAATGTTTGCAATGTGGTATCCATTGGTGTGGAGCTCTCATTACCCCTATCATAGCATCTTGAATGGTTAAAGTTTAAAGTGAAAGCAAATATGAGTAGTGTGCTTGACAAAGTATGGGTTGAATGCCTCATGCCCCGTGAATACGAGTACCTACACCACGGTATTACTCAACTCGGGCCACAAAGCAAGTTCAAGTTAAAGTCATTGTAAGTAATATAATAGCGTCATCAAGAGCGTCAACTGGGGTACCTCTTGCCTCAGGACATGGAAACTAGCCCATGTCAAAATGACAAGACAAACAGACAATGAACAATCTCAGCACTCTTTTATTTACTATTTGTATAGCTTTTTATTATGACGTGCATCACTGAATGTTCACTTTGGTACGCTGTAAAATTCCACCATGAATGATGCATGGCTTAGGTTAGAGGCCCAGGCGTCTCTCTAGCCATTTATGCAAACTCCTCAAACTTACTAAGTTTCTGCATTTATTTGGCACCATGATAAGCATCCATAAACAAAAGTACATGATATCAACTAAATATAATTAAGAGCACGTTGAAAGCTTGCCATGTGACGACACATATGAGCTAACTCCCAACCAAGACTCTTGTCAAGCATACAACTTCATAATTTTAATCACAATGGTTCATGTTTATTAAGTGCAATAAACGTAAAGTGTGCATCAAGTTCGTGAGAGCTTTTTAACCAACTTTCCCATAACAATCAATAACATAAGCATTTTAATTTGGAAACATAGATAATACAATATAACATGATAAACATACTCAGAATAGCATTAAGCTAATACGTAGATATGGTGGACTCACTGGAAAACTTTGGTTGAAGGTGTTTGAAAACAAGTTTTTACTTGTTGGAATTTTTGGGCTAGCAAAAGGGAGAAAGTTGACCGTCTAAATGCATGCATAAGTCTCCATAGAACTAATCAATCTATGTTAAACAAAGTAAAGTAACATTCAGCATCAAAACATGAATAAAAGATAGCTCTTGATAAAACACTTGCAAATTAATACTCATTAAAAAGCACATGAATCATGCAACTATATGTATCTTTTTGAATCAACTCAAACATCCCTTTCCCAATCTTTTTAATAGCATCCAACTTAATTCAACCCAAATTTCCAGTAGCTCTCTCATAACATAAATGAAAAGTGGTGGTCTCACAAATAAAAACCAAACAAAAATAACAAAAATAAAAGACGCTCCAAGTTTATGCGATAAAGTGCATTGATCGAAAAACAGAAGTTAGACGTGTGCAAACCGAGAGTGTGTTGGTCCAATGGGGTTGTCTTCACATCCCCAAGCTTATGGTCTTCACCATCATTGGATAACTCTTGGTGCATCTCCTCTAATCCCTGTGAAAAAACTTCAAAACACCGTTTCTCCCATCTCTTTTCTGTGGGGTGACATTAGTAGTGATAGACAAATGAATTGCTTGCTGCATAAAATCCTTAAACAAAAATGTGAAACATGTCCAGAAAGTATATAATGTTGTATGCCTACTTATAAACTCAATTGGATCAAAAAGATTCAAGTTAAAAGTTCAAAGAATGCATCAAACAAAATGGGACAGAATCTGTCCAGAAAAACGGCAGCACCAAAACGCATTTTTCTACCCTACTTAAATATGTCGAAAAAATCTAAAAACGCTTACAGAGGATGAAAAGTTGCAACTACAGTTCAAATTTCAGCTCATTCGGAGTCACAGGATAGGAATGAAAAATCATACCTTGCATAGATTCGTGCTGGAATAAAATCTCCGAATGCAAAAAGCAACTTTTTCAAGCCAAAATAGGTAAAACTTGGCACTTTATTAAAAATTCCAGAAACAAAACTAAAAACTAAGTCTCTTGTTACAGCAAGAGGACACAAAGAAAATCAAAAATAAAAACAACTGGGTTGCCTCCCGTAAAGCGCTTTCTTTATAGCCATGTAGCTAGGCTTCTTACTTTGGTGATCATGAAGGTTGAAGCTCATGAGGGAGCTTGTTCTTTGGTGTGTCCCTCTTCCTTGAGAAGTGTTCATGCATAATACCAGGGTCCCATGGTGTTATTAATCCAATCAAAATAATATTCAAGTTGAGACCTAGTAGAGAGAAAAACAAAACACAAAAGTAATAACAACAAAGTCTAACTTTCATTCTATGCATTGGCATTTTGTATATGAATGAAGCACAATAAATAGAAATTTTCCAATGCATATTAACAGTAGATACTTGCAACTTATAGTTATTAGCAACATAAAGAGGGCTCTTATCACCTCCTCTTTCATAATAGTTGCAAGAAGTAAAAGTAAATTCACCCATATAACCATTGGACTCATCCAACTTAGATAATTTAGGTACATAAAGAGGATCATTAAATTTATTATGGAATTCATTAGCATGCTTCCCTCTTTCAAAATAGTTATTAAGATCAATATCAAGTTTAATATCATGGTTGCAACAAAGATTTGGAACTAAAGGTAATTGCAAACCACATAAGTATTTCTCAACATAAGCAAATTTCTCCTCTATGGTGTAATTAGGAGAATCCAGAAACAAAGTAGGACTCTCATGAGTAAGAGTAACATCACAAACAGCATGTATATCATTTTTATCCTCACATAATTTAGTAACAACTAAACATGGAGGTTTATCAATAAGCATAGGACCATCATCTAAAGCATTATCATATAGCATATTTAAGTAATGCTCCTCATTATCATCAATAAGTTCACTAGTAGCATTAATAGAAAGTAAAGGAGCATTATTAGTTTCATCATAATAGCATGAGTTATCATATATGACCATAGAATTTTTAGTTTGACACTCATCATAACATGGGTTTTCATAAATAACAAAAGACTTTTGAGTTTGAGTGCTACTATCAAATGTTGATGGTGAAGTTGGGAGATCCAACTCTTCCCCAAGCTTAGGTTGGAACACATCCATTTCAATCTCCTCTTCACATACTTCCTCTTCCAAGCTTATGTTTTCATTATCCTTTTCCTGCAAAATATTAGTACTTTCCATGGCAGCAAGAATTCTTTCTTTAACATAAACATTATCACTAAACTCTTTTTTGCAAAGTTGGAGAAGAATAGAAATGTGTCCTTTCATTACACGAGCTTCATGACTAGTTGCAAAAAAAATATCAATAAGAAAGTCTATTTCATGGGCTGCAACATAAGCAATATATTTCTCAACTTGTTCTATATAAGGGCATGAAAATTTATTTTCACGATAACAAGCAATTAGAGGATCACTGTTGTGCTTACATTGATAGGGAGAGTGTTTATAGTCTTTTCTAAAGCAGCAAGTTACATCATGTAATTCACAAAACTCAATAGCCATATCATTGAGATGTTCAAGTAATTCAAGCATTCTATTTCCTTCTTTGGTTGATCGATATTCATAGTAAGCTCCCATAGTTTTGACATAACCTTCCTCCATAGCTTAAAACACATATTAAAAGCAACACTTAATTTTTATGATCTCAAATGAAAACTGAAAGTAAAATGATACTATAATGATATAACCGAAATAACAACTAATAAACAAAATGCAAAACTGAAAATAAAATATGAAACCGAAATACAAAAGATAACAAGAAACTGAAAATAAAAAGATAAATGCAAAGCTGAAATTTAAATATGATATGCAAGACAATAACAAAACAAAATAAAATGATTTGAAGGTAAAGATGGATAAGATGATGCTCACGTAGGTGCAACCTCCCCAAGCTTAGATGATTGTAAGATATAAAACAAGATAAAATAAATCTAAAGTCTAGTGCACACAAGAATAGAAACTTAAGCGCTACGCTCCCCGGCAACGGCGCCAGAAAAGTACTTGATAACCCCCAAGAGCAGGGGATCACTGTAGCACCTCTCAATGTGGAAGTAGGGTATCGATCCGCAGGAGCAAGAAGGAAAAGTTATCTATTCCCTACAACTAAAGTGTCACAAGTTTTAGTTGATTATGCACTAAACAGGTTTAAAGATAAAGATGGTTGATTTAATGGATGGAAATTTAATGTAACAAAACAAGAATGTAAAAGTGTCCCAATCCTCTTCAATGCAAGAGGACAAGACAAAGGTTTTCTCTTATAGGAACAATGGACATGGGTTCATGGGTTCACTCAATCCTCTCTCCCATCTATGGTGATTATCATGTTATAGATAAAAAGTACACACAATTGTCATGCTTTAATGGTAAACTTCTATGACGGCTACATGTCCTAAAACACATAGTTGAAAGAAAATAATCATTTGTGTTGCTAGGTCACCTACGTAAGGCTAGCGTGGTTTGTTGTCACTCCCACATCATACTTCTTCCTTTTTACCCCCCAGATAAAGGATGTTGGGCTGCATTGTGTCACTCAATACATATGCCGTTGTCACATCGGCCATCCCGTACCTACATACATCGTACTTCATAATGGACAATATTCTAAACACTAGTGCAATGATTCATATTTCGTGTGCATGACCACATCTCTCTCATCTATCTACACTTGGTGGTGTAAATCACCTAATGACATGGATAAACAAGGCATTATGCATAAATCGAACCATCACATGCATCATAGAATATCTCCAAAGTATGACAAGTCATAAAAGATCCAACACAACGGTAAATGCATAACAAATATCATCTCATACAACAATATCCACCATAGGAATTACATAGATAGATCCATACTTATGCAAGGCACATCATATGGACTTCAACAATGATCATACATAGAGAGATTAGATCAAGTTACCACCACAAACCCAAAGTCCAGGGGGTGGACTACTCCCCCTTCATCATGGTGATGATGGTGGAGATGTTGGAGAAGATGGAGACCACCCCGGCAGCGCCCCGCCAGAGTTTTCCCCCTCCAATCTGCAGCTCCAGGTCTTATGTTTCGTGGTTTTGTGTTTCTGCGGCGCTCCCTTCCGAAAGCCGTCGGGGGAATATTTTTATAGTCGTTTTTAGGTCAAGACGAAGGCACGGCGACGAAGATCAACGACATCGGAGGCTCGAGGCCCAGGATAGGGGGTCCCACGTGGCCAAGGAATCTGGCCGCGTGGGCCCACCTCTTTTGGCCTCGGATTTCCATTTTTTCGCTTCCTTCGCTCCTACGCTTTGTTCCTTCCAAAAAATGATCCCCGCAAAATATTAGGTCATTTGGATGTCGTTTGGGTCCCTGAAACATCAAAATATAGAAAATAGGGTTTTCTGCCAGTGCAGGGTTAATTCCAGAAAAATAGGGAAACTGTGAAATATTCCCATAATCAATATAAAACAATGATATAACCCTTATATGATGCAAATATGATTGAAATATAAGTAATATAATGCAAAGTTCATGTATGCATTTTACATGCATCAAATACTAAGTTGTGTGACTTCACTAGCACAAACAACAATGATTTTATATGCACTCCTATTGCTCCACCTGCTTGTACAGCAGTTTATGAAATTAAACCTGCCCTTTTAAATCTAGTTATGAAGGAGCAATTTTCTGGTGCTAGTTCTGATGATGCTGCCTCTCGCTTGAATAATTTTGTTGAACTATGTGACATGCAAAAGTACAAAGAGGTAGATGGTGACATTATAAAACTGAAACTGTATATTCCCTTTCTCCTTGAGAGGAAAAGCTAAAGAATGGTTATTATCTTTGCCTAGGAATAGCATAGATTCTTGGACTAAATGCAAAGATGCTTTCATGGAAAATACTATCCACCTGCTAAAATTATATCATTAAGAAGTGGCATCATGAATTTTAAACAATATGATAATGAACATGTTGCTCAAGCTTGGGAAAGAATGAAATATATGGTTAAAAATTGTCCCACTCATGGACTGACTACTTGGATGATCATCCAAACTTTCTACGCAGGCTTAAATTTTTCCTCAAGGAATTTATTGGATTCGGCTGCTGGAGGTACCTTCATGTCCACCAAATTAGGTGCAGCAACAAAGCTCCTAGATGAGATGATGGCAAATTACTCCCAATGGCGCACTGAAAGAGCTCCAACTGGTAACAAGGTAAATTCTGTTGAGGAGATCTCCTCTTTGAGTGATAAAGTTGATGCTATTATGTCTATGCTTACTGGTAATCAAGTTCCTGTTGATCCAAATAATGTTCCTTTAGTTTCTTTAGTTGCTCAAGAAGAACAAGTTGATGTGAATTTCATTAGAATAATTTCAACAATAATGCTTATAGGAACAACTTTGGTAATAATAATTATAAGCCATATCCTCCAAGTGGTAGTAATTCTTTTGGTAATTCTTATGATAAATCCCTTGGTAATAATAGGATGCTTAGTGATGAAAGGGTATTAGAAGTTGAAAAGGCTACTAAAATTTTTATGCAGACACAATATGGGCAGAATAAAGTCTTTTCAAAACAATTGGATGAGCACTCTTTTATGCTGAAAAATATAAGCCAACAACTTGAGGGATTAAATAGAGAGATCTCTAATTTGCAAACTAGGCTTGCTAATACTGAAACTTGTATTTCGAATATGTCTGAAGCCCAATCTTCTCTGATAAATAAAATGGTAGCAAAACCTGAATCAATTGAAATTGCTGAAACTAGTAAGATTGCTAATGTTTGCACTATTTTTACTGATGACGATATTAAAATTTCGAATGCTCATGAGCCACCTACAGTATCTAAATATGCTAATGGTAAAAAAATTGGAGTAGGAAAGATTTCTATTGCCCCTATTAAAAATCAAAAGCTCTCCAATAGTGCTAAAACTGTTTCTAAAGGAAATGCTGAAATTAATCCTGATGAAAATGATCCTTTTAGAGATGATGCTCCGGTTATTTTTTATGACAATGATCTTGATTTTGATAATTATAATCTTACTGAAGTCATTAAGTTTTTACAAAAGCTTGCAAAAAATCCTATTGCTAGTAAAATGAACATGTCTTTTACCCAACATATCACAAATGCTTTGATTAAAGTTAGGGAAGAAAAGATCAAGAGTGAATTTTCTTTCCCTAGGAAATTAGAAGATGCTTGGAACCTACCATTAAGATTAAAGTCAATGATTTTGAGTGCAATGCTATGTGTGATCTTGGTGCTAGTGTTTCCATTATGCCTAAAAAGCTGTATGATATTCTTGATTTGGAACCACTAGAAGATTGTCCTTTGAATGTTTATTATCTTGATTCTACCTTGAATAAACCTGTGGGAAAAATATATGATGTTCTTATTATGGTTAATGGTAATTATGTCCCTGTAGATTTTATTGTCAAGGATATTGAATGCAAACTTTCTTGTCCTATTGTGTTGGGAAGACCTTTTCTTAAAACTGTTGGTGCTGTCATTGATATGAAAGAAGGAAATATTAAATTTCATATTAAGAAAGGGATGGAACACTTCCCTAAAAATGGAATGAGGTCATCTTTTGTGTCTTGTGTTAAGTCAAGTGATTTTGTATGTTGCTAAAATTGATAATAATTGATCTTTTTGCCATTGTACCTAGCTAAAAGGCGTTAAAGAAAAGCGCTTATGGGAGGCAACCTGATGGGGGATGATAACCCGGTAGGCCCATGAGAGGGAAGCATGACCCGCCAGGCAGGAGGCCCGGCCAGGCCAGCTAACCATCAGCATGGGCCGGGTTATGTTGCTGGGCCAGAGGCTTTGGCGGTAACCCGGTTCAGGAAGGGAAGTTTCTAGAAGACCAGAGGCGGTTCGTGACTTGGAGGATACGAAGGCTAGAAGAGCTAGAATAGGATTCCGAGTCTGGGTAGAGCCCGGGTTCGTATTGTAAAGTGCCAGGAGACCCGGTAGTCTATATAAGCCGGTTCCTGAGCCCTAGTTGAGAGAACTTTACGATCCAAGCTTAGGCGAGAGAACCACAGAGAAACACCACAACCTTGTAACCTAGATCGAGATCCGGCTCTGTTGTCGTAGCCGGGTTATCGAGATCGAGATCAATAACAAGATAGCAGGAAGTAGGTCTTTATCTCCAATGGAGAGGCCGAACCTGGGTAAACCTTTGTCCCTGCAATGCTAAACAATCTCCCAGACGCTAGTGTCGCCTTGCCCATCAACTCAAGCTACCCCAAAGTAGCATCTGCCGTGTTATCTACCCCACGACAGTTGGCGCCGTCTGTGGGAACGCGTCCAAAGGTGTCACCATCATGGGAGAAGCAAAGCAAGGAGTAGAGAACTATGTTTTCGGCGAGATCACCCTCAATTCACAAGGAGAGCCCATCGTTGATGATTTTGGCTGGGGGCCGGAATCAGATCTACTTGAATCAGGTGATGTTATTCCAATTGGCAAGTTTAACGTTTTTGTTGGTATGATTGCAACTAGATCTGCTAGTGATGGAGACTATGAATCTGTGTCAGGAGCTGCCACAATTGTTCAATCTGATGGAGAAGAATCAGTTGGTACGGCTGAAGATGAGCTGCCCCTGGACGTGCACGAGGAGAGATCGGGAAACCCGGCTCCAGTCCCGGGTGATGTGGGGACTATGCAGATTCAGAATCGATCCTGCCCTTGTTCGAAGGCCGGTTCGGATATGGAGTAGAAGAAGAGGACGAAGAGGAGCAAGAGTCCGTTCCAAGCCCGGTTAGGAGGGTGGCGGTTTACACTGCTCCTTCGATCAACGCGGGGGCATCACCGTCAACGGTTGTGCCACCAGCTTTTACTCCGGGTCAGCAGCAGCAACAATTGCCACCAGTGTTGGAGCTGGCGGGCCAAAGGGTTGATGGAGACCCGGCTTCGGTGTCAGAGGAAAGTGAAAACACGGCGCGTTACAGGAATAGCTTCGGTTTTCTCAATAACCGAGCTCAGGGTGAGGAAAGAAACAATGCAACTGGGACCCGGGCCATGTTTAACAATGGCCTGGTCTAGATCCAACCGCACTTACGAGGATTGTTACTCCAGAGAACGCAGCAGCAAGAGCTATAGAATTGGATACTGCACGCCGGGCCTTGGAGCAGGTACGCAGAGACACAATGGCAGAAAAAGAAGATATGGAGATTAGGCGAAAGCAATTAGAGGATGAGGAAAATCGTCTCAATGAGATGACCAGGGCGCACCGGAGGAGGCACCAGAGCCGGCTGGCCCCTGGAGAAAACGCTATAAACCCAGCAGTATTGTTTAGGACCCCAGAAGATCAACCAGTTGGTGTAACCCAGGTGGCTCCAGTTGTTAGAGCAAATATAGAACCAGACAGAGGAACAGGAGCAGCTGGGTTGCAGTTGCAGCGGCGCCGGGTCTTCTCGCTGGGGGAGCCAGGGGAAATCCGGGTCTGCCGCCCAGGACACCAAGGTTTCATACGCCGGCGGGTCACTATTCCAATCCAGCAGATAACGTATACGCCGCAACTTTGGCACTAGATCGTATTCCATTAGGAGACTCGCCAGCAGAGGTTGAAGCTCGGCGTGCCATTGACATGTTACGCACTGCGGTTGCTCAGCAAGTTCAGTATTCAAAAGAGAAAAGTGCGCTTCACTCTACAACATATCGTAGCAAGAGTCGCCATGGGGGAAACCCGCCATTGGCCGGGTTTGCCGCGGCACAGCAGCAAAACCCGCCCCAGCAGAACCAAAACCAGAATAATCAGCAGTATCAACCCGCCCCTGCAATTTCTGTGGCTCAGCAGATAGTCAATAGATCGCGGGCAGGAAGGAGTGCAGCTAATGCAAACCCGGCAGTACCAGCAGCTGGAGCACCACAAGGAGGACCGGGTCCCGTGCCAGCAGCATCTGCAAGCTCGCCGGGTAACATTAATCTTTTAGCAAGTTCTTCCACTTTGGCGGGTCCCAAGTGTCTTTCAGATGCCATTAGAGCAGAGCCTTTCCCTGAGAAGTTCAAGGAGCCAAGCAAGATTGCCAATTATGAGCCGAGCACAGACCCGGCGAGTTGGTTGAGCAGTTATGAGATGGCGATGTGTATACGCAATGCCACAGAGAACGTTTGTGCAAAGTATATGTATTTGATGATGAGTGATGGTGCAGCAAAGTTGTGGTTCAAGAATCTGCCAGAAAATCTATCAATTCTTGGGATGAGTGAAAACAATTTTCATCAAGCACTTTCAGGGCACGTGCAAGCGTTTATTTTCCATTGAAGATCTTGATCGTTGCGTACAGAGGAAGGGCGAGTCAGCTCGTCACTGGATGGGCCGGGTCACGGAGATCCTGCACTCTTCATCAGGTATCGAGCCCAAGGATGCAATTTCATCGATGGAGAAAACTTGCAAGTACGCTCCCTTGGTGCAGAAGCTGGGTCGCATGAAGGAAGGACACCGGGTTAAGCCCGTTACTATGGCAGAGTTGATGGATGCGTGCAACAGACATGCAGCCACGGACAAAACCCAGGATGATAGTGAGGAAGAAAAAGGGAAAGGTGCTGCGAACAATGGAGGAAAGAACAATGGCCCGGGAAACAATAACAACAGCAATCAGAACCAGCACAAGCGTGGGCATCAGGAAGGAAACTCAGAGCTAGTTGCAAATGCAAATGCCGGGTTTCAGAGGCAAAGGATGGATGGGAATTATCAGGAAAACAGAGGTTATCAGGAAAACAGAGGTTATCAGGGAAATAATGGGAGTTATGGTGGTGGAAATAGTTATCAAGGAACACGCCCAATGAGCACTGAAGAGGCCTTCAGGATGCCGTGTCCTCGTCATAGCAAGAACGGCAGACCTGCCAATCATTCATTGGCCCAGTGTGTGGATTTGAACAGGTGGAAAAACAATGAGATTCAAGAGCTCTGCAAGGAGCAAACAGGAGTGGAGGACCCGGCCCGAGTGCTAACCCGGCTGCGGGACCTCTAACTGGAGCAAACGCGGTACCAACTGGAAATACAGGACCCGGCCAAAATACAGGCAATCAGGGTGGATTCTCGAACCAGCCGAGGCAACTTGGCCAATATCATATATATACCAGTGGCACGACCAAGAGAGAAAGAAAGATAGTCAAAAGGGCAGTTAATTCAGTGGCTGTAGGGGTACCAAGGTATTTGAGATGGTCAGAGCATACTATTACTTGGAGCAGAGCAGATCACCCGGATGTGGTGGAGCACCCGGGTCTGCTTGCGTTAGTTGTGGCTCCTCAAGTTCATGGCTTTGAGTTAAAGAAGGTTTTGATGGACGGTGGCAGTAGCATTAACATCTTGTACTGGGAAACATTTATGCGTATGGGTCTGAAGGAGTCACAGTTGCAGAAAACATCAACAATATTTCATGGTATAGTTCCTGGGAAGTCTGCTACACCTGAGGGAAAAATTTCATTAGAGGTTGCTTTTGGCGAGTCTATCCATAACTTCAGATCAGAGTGGCTCACCTTTGAGGTGGTGAAATTTCCAAGTCCTTATCATGCGTTGTTTGGAAGGCCGGCCTTTGCCAAGTTCATGGCGAGGCCGTGTTATGTGTACTTGCAGTTGAAGATGCCGGGTCCCAAGGGGATCATCACTGTTCATGGTAACAGAGAAATTGCAGCAGAATGTGACGAGGGAGATGCAGCCCTGGCAGAGCGAACTTGTGCTAGAGAGGAGTTGAAAGCTTACAGGTCTAATCTTGACCCGCAGGATAACAAGGCGCTCAAAAAACCAACAACAGAAGATGACAGGGCAAAGTTTAAAGCAGCAAAGGATACTAAGATGGTGGATTTTGTGCCTGGGGATTCCTCCAAGCAGTTCGCCATAGGGACCAGCCTAACTGATAAATAGGAAAGCGCGCTCATCGAGTTCATCCGTGAGAATCGGGATGTTTTTGCGTGGACACCTAGTGACATGCCAGGCATTCCGACTGAACTCGCTGAGCACCGTTTACATGTTGATCCAAAGGCAAGGCCGGTGAAACAAGGTTTGAGAAAAATGAACGCAGAGAGAAGAAAAGCTATAGGAGAGGAGATAGCCCGGTTATTGGAAGCCGGCTTTATCATGGAGGTTTTCCACCCAGAGTGGTTGGCTAACCCGGTTTTGGTTCTGAAGAAAAATAACGAGTGGAGGATGTGTATTGATTTTACAAGTCTCAACAAACATTGTCCAAAAGACCCGTTCGCACTGCCGCGCATCGACCAAATTGTTGACGCAGTGGCAGGCAGCGAGCTCTTGTGTTTTCTGGACGCATATTCAGGTTATCATCAGATCAAGCTTAACAGGCAGGATTGGGAAAAGACATCGTTCATCACCCCTTTGGTGCTTTTTGCTACAAACCATGACTTTTGGGTTGAAGAACGCAGGAGCAACTTATCAGAGGTGCATTCAAAATTGTTTTCATGATCAGATTGGGCGCAATGTGCATGCTTATGTGGATGATGTGGTGATCAAGTCAGAAAAAGCCGGGTCATTTATCAGCGACCTTACAGAAACATTCAAAAATTTGAGGAAGTACAAGATGAAGCTCAATCCTACAAAGTGCGTGTTTGGAGTTCCAGCGGGAAAATTGCTCGGTTTCATTGTGTCAGAGCGTGGAATTGAGGCAAACCCGGAAAAAATCAGAGCCATCCAAGTTTGAAAAAACCTGAGGAATTGGCAGATGTTCAGAAGTTGACAGGATGTGTGGCTGCGTAGCCGGTTTATATCCCGGCTCGGAGAAAAAGCAATACCTTTATACAAGTTACTGAAGAAAACAGACAATTTTGTGTGGAATCAGGAAGCAGACGAGGCATTTGAAGCTCTGAAGAAACAATTATCAAAAGCGCCAGTTCTGGCGGCCCCGGGTCCCAAGGAACCCATGCTGTTATACGTCGCTGCCGGGCCTCAAGCTGTGAGTGCTGTGGTGGTGGTCGAGCGTAAGGAGGAAGGCAAGGAAAACCCGGTTCAGAGGCCGGTTTATTATGTTAGTGAGGTGTTATCAGAAGCAAAGCAGCGCTATCCGCATTGGCAGAAGCTAGTATTTGGTGTTTTCATGGCAAGCAGAAAGTTGAAGCCATATTTTCAGGAGCATCCAATCACAGTGGTGAGTTCAATACCCTTAGCAGATATTATCAGGAATTCAGAAGCTACAGGAAGAATTGCCAAGTGGGCAATAGAGATGGGGCCTTACCACATTGACTATGTGCCTCGTACAGCTATCAAATCGCAGGCATTGGCGGATTTTCTTAATGATTGGACACAGTTGAGTGCACCACCTCTTGCGCCGGGTCTCAAACCTTGGGTTATGCACTTTGACGGGTCTAAGCAGGCACAAGGTTCAGGAGCTGGAGTTGTGTTAACTTCTCCCAAGGGTGATAAGCTGAGCTATGTTTTGCAAATTCACTTTGATTGCTCTAACAATGTGGCGGAATATGAGGCTTTGTTACATGGTTTGCGTATGGCAAAGGAGATGAGCATCAAGCATATTAATTGTTATGGGGATTCAGATCTAGTGGCACAGCAAGTTTCAGGAACATGGGATAGAAAAGATGCGACAATGGCGGCTTACAGGAGAGAGGTGGACAGGGTAGCCGGGTTTTTCTCAGGCTATCAGGTGGATCATATTGACCGCAGGAAAAATGATGCTGCAGATGCTTTGTCAAGACTCGGCTCACGCAGAGAGCCGGTTCCACCTAACGTTTTCTTGGACGAGCTATGGACTCCATCAGTTAAGCCTCAGGGCGTAGAGGAATTGGCGGGTCAGGAAGACCCGGATTCGCAATTGGTAGCAGCAACTCATGAAATTCCAGAGTGGACAGAACCTTATTTGGCGTATCTTTTGCGTGGAGAGCTGCCAGAGCAGGAAGTTATATCCCGGCAAATTGTGCGCCGGCTAAGGCCTACGTAGTTATTGATGGCGAGTTATATAAGAGAAGTGTTTCTGGAGTATTTCAGAGATGTGTGTCTGGAAAGGAGGGCCGGCAAATTTTGAAAGAGATTCATGAGGGAGATTGTGGTCATCATGCTTCAACAAGGTCTTTAGTAGCAAAAGCTTTCAGACACGGCTTCTTCTGGCTCACAGCTCAGGCAGATGCAGAGCGCTTGGTGAGTAGATGTGATGGTTGCCAAAGATATGCAAGGCAAATTCATGTGCCGGCTCAGGAGTTGCGAACAATACCCTTGACTTGGCCCTTTGCAGTTTGGGGGCTTGATATGGTGGGTCCTTTTAGCATGTCTCCTTGCAAGAAAACCCACCTCTTGGTTGCCATTGATAAGTTTACAAAGTGGGTTGAGGTGATGCCTGTTACTAATTGTGAAGCAGCTACAGCAGTCAAGTTTTTGAAGCAGATCATACACAGGTTTGGGTATCCTCATAGTATCATCACAGATAATGGTACTAACATGTCCCTTGGTGAGATGGCAAAGTTTTGTGGAAATCAGGGTATACGTTTAGACGTTGCTTCAGTTGCTCATCCACAGGCCAATGGACAAGTAGAACGAGCAAATCAGGAGTTGCTTCGAGGTTTGAAACCACGTCTCCGGGTTCCGTGTCTCAGAGCTGCTGGAGCGTGGGTTGAGGAGTTGCCATCAGTAGTTTGGGGAATCAACACAACACCAAACAGATCCACAAAGATGACCCCTTTCTTTATGGTGTATGGGGCAGAGGCAGTTTTGCCAAGTGATATAATTCATGACTCGCCTCGCGTGGCGGCTTATGTTGAAACAGAAAATGAGCAGACCCGGCAGGATTCTGTGGACCTGCTTGAGGAGCATAGAGAACAAGCACTGGAGAGATCAGCAGTATATCAGCAAGATTTGAGGCGGTATCATAGTCGCCGGGTTAAAACTCGCACTTTCCAGGAGGGAGATTTAGTGCTACGATGGGTGCAATCCAGAGAAGGGATGCACAAGTTATCTCCCCCTTGGGAAGGGCCCTTCATCATAAGCAAGAAATTGAACAATGGTTCATATTATTTGGTGGATGCAAGAGAAAAGTCCGAGTCTGTTAATGACACATCGCACTCTACCTTTTCATTGGAAGAGCGTGAGAGGCCATGGAATATTGCGCAGCTGCGCCCATATTATACTTAGCATGAGAAAGAGATATGAGATGTAAAACACGATGTAACAGGCAGCAGGTTTCAGACGCGCTCTTTTCCTTACCAGGGTACCTAAGGGGACTGGAAGGTTTTTAATGAGGCGGCTTGCTGACCTAACCTTTTCTATCAATAAAGTGAAGGTTGAACAGAAATTTGTGTCTTTTGTTCTTTTTTGATGTTTGATAGTAGTGTTGCATAGTTCTATGGTTAAGTTTGGCCTTGGGGGCTCGCCCCAAGACCCGGCTTTTCACGGTCATCCGGGTCTCGATGTTTCGTGACCCGGCTGTGCAGTTTTCGTTACAGTATCCATAACTTTGGATTCAGAGGTATGAAGGTGAAGTTTATGTTTTATTTGTTTATGTTTTTGTCATAAGAATAAGTGCATAGTTATCTTTGAGGACGCCCAGAGAGCGTGTCCCACCAGTATGAGGATCAATGGGGTAATGTTGCATAGTTAAGCCATTACTTTATAAACATTGATCCAGGTCTTGGGGGCTCCTACTACAATAGTTTGCAGCTGCAATCCCAAGACCCGGCTTTATGCCACTAGTTTATTCTTGGTTATCTTGCTGTTGAGCTGATGTGACTCGCAATTTTATGGCCTGATTGCTCACCTGGAAATTCAATCAACCATGAAGCCCATTGGGACTTGGTTCGACCCTGTTTTTCTCAGAGAAGTAGCGACAGGGTATCCATGCGAAAGCCGGCTCACAGTTAAAGAAATCAAAAGGGTCATCAAAACCACAGAAGAGGCATATTTCATAGCAAAAGTTTGAGAGTAGCATAAAAAGTTTCATCAGGTGCATAGGCGCACCATCACAGGCATAGTGCAACAGTGCAAAAGTTATTACAATAAGCGCCCAAAGGGCCGAATAAAGATTGTTTTCTTGCAGAGATAACAGCATCTGCGTAAGTTTTCACGCTTTGGCTTCAGGAGCCGGGTCACGGGGAGGAGAGCCGGTTGGTTGATCTTCGACGGTCTTTGCCGGGTCTTCTTCTTCGGCGGCCGCCGGGTTAGCCTCTGGCTCCTTGGTCTCGTCGGTTTCTTTGGCCTTGGTCTTGCGCCGGGTGATTTTTCGAAGTGGCTGGAAGAAGTTTTCATCATCTTCTTCAGCTATCGCCCGTGACGGAGGAGGAATAACTGGCGTAGAGGAGCTGGGAGCAGTGGAGGTACCAGGAGCATTCTTTGCCGGGTCAATGGAATCCTTATAGCTTTGGAGGAGATCGACGCGTTGTGGCTCGTCATCCATGATCTCTTCATCATTCTCATTATATCCAAGCTGTAAGTGGTGAGCTTCATCTTGCTGGCAATAACAGTGGCAACATGCCGGGTTTGCTTCACAACCCGGGCATAGCACTTCTTATCGAACTCCTTGCCATCAGTGTCAAACTGAGGAAAGCCCTTCTTCAGTGGAGCCGGGTTTAGCTGGGGATGGTAGGCCTTTGCCAAGGCAAGACCTCGCATCACCCCGGCCCTGCAAGCTGATCTCTTGAGCAGATGGATCCATTGCGGCATTGTTGACAGATGCCCAAGGACTTCAGTGTACTTGCTTGGCGGGTTCTCCCAGAGCCTAGCGGCTTTGATGACCTCGCAGCTGCCAAAGTACAGCTGACGGGTCAGCGTGTACATGCATTTGATCTTCTCTGCAGCGGTTTTGCGGAGGTTACCATCACGAGGGCCTGTGTAAGAAAAAGTGAGCAGTGAAATTTCAAAAACCGGGTCTGTTTGATCAGTTTAGGTTGAAATTCAAGGAGTAGTGCTTACCCACTAAAGATTCAACCATTGAGGTGATCATTCTTTTTAGCCGGGTCAGCTCGTTGTTGGTTTCATCCAGCTGCTTCTGCAGGGTCTCCTGTTGCTCCTGGAAGTTCTCCTCGTTCTCCTGCATGTCCTTCTTCAGATCGGAGTTTTCTTGCGTCAGGCAGTAATCTTTTCTTCCAAGGCCTGGAGTTGAGCTGAGTGATCAGCCCGGGTCTCAGATTCAGTTTTGGCAGCGTCAGTGAGCCGGGTGATCTCAGCCTGGGCCTTGGCATGGTCTTCCTGTTAAGATGCAAAAATTATGTTAGTCCCAGGTCGCCGCAGGCGTGCAACCCGGCACTTGGGGGCTACATGCGCAAAAAGTTGAAAATTTGCTAACTGTAAGTCCCAGGTAGCTGTGGACAGCTAACCCGGCACTTGGGGGCTACTCAGTTTGAAGTTCAATTGTTCAACGTAATAAAGAAGTCCCAGGTTGCTGCAGGCACACAACCCGGCACTTGGGGGCTACAGTGTTCAAAGTTTCGATGTGAAAATGGGCAAGTTTTAAATGATGGAAGTTTTTTAGTCCCAGGTTGCTGTAAACAGACAACCCGGCACTTGGGGGCTACAGGTTTGAAGTTTTTACCTAAGGAATGCATATTGAAAGCACCAAGCTCATCACAAGTGATGAACTTAGAGCTTGGGGGCTACTCAGGGTATAGTTATGCAAGAAAATATATAGGCAAGAAGTAAAAATGGGTACCTGATATCGTTTTTGGATCAGGGCGACCAGTTCTGTCTCCAGGGTCTTGTGTTGAGCTAGGCGAGAAAAATATTCGTCGCAAAGTGCTGGAACAGACATGGTGTCCAGAGCCGGTGAGTTTGAGGAGGAAGCCGGGTTCTTGTTCTTGGCAGGAGTTGCCGGGTCAGCATCTGGGGCTGGCACCTTGGCCAGAGTCTCAGGAGCACTTTGTACTGGAACGTGCCGGGTCCCAGTAACCTGCACTTCATCTTCTTTCGTCCCAGAGCCTAACCCGGGCGAGTGAGCAGCTGGGAGGATTCTGGCACCGGGTCAACAACATTTTTTGGAGAAGCCGCGGGGGTTGCTTGCTCCCTTGGCTCGTCCTTGTCCTCTGGTTCCTTATATGTGCCTCCATAGGAGAAGGCTCTGTGGTTGCTGGAGGAGGGGATGCCGCGGGAGGAGATTCCGGGTCTTCTTCCATAAAAGCCCTGGCACTGGAACAAAATAATGTCTTAGTTAAACAAGAATGGGACAGTGAAGTATAAAGGTATGGAAAAGATATGAGAAGTATTTCTAACCCGGCGTTGATCTGGAAATCCTCGGGTGTGCTAACACCATCCGAGGAAGAATCTGACAAACGAGATGGTTTAGGAACCCGGATCTTGCCAGCTAAAGGGAACTGTTTGCTGGGCGTCTTCTGGATGGATTTGGCCCAGCTTGATAAAGAGCGTTGAGGGATACCTGGGCTCAGGGAAGCTTGGCTTGTAGAAGACCGGGTTCGGCGTCTCTTGTTCGCCTCAGCCTCCTTCTCAGCCTCCTTTTCCTGTGATTGTGCTTAAGTTTAAGATGAGTTCATCATGAAGATTGAGAAAAGAGAATGTGGTACCTTGGCAATGGTGGCCCGGGTCCTCTTCTGAGTTGGAGCTGCAGTAACTTGGGGACCCGGCGCTACGTCAGAAGCCGGGTCAGTGGGGCCTGGAATAAAATTTGCCGGGTTGTCAGTAGAGGTGTCCTTGTTGGGGACTTCGTTGTTAATCAACTGGAGGAAGAGCCGGCCTACGGAGTCAAGCTCACCTTCTTCTTCTTCTTCGTCGTCTTCACTTTCTGTGTCCTCTCCGTCAGGAGAGGATGTTGGGGTAAAATCCACGCTCCACCATTTGGAGTCCTGAGAAAAAGCAGTCACATAAATAACAGTCTATGGATGAGTTTGCCGGGTTAAAGTAAACAAGATGGATTGAGTGTTAGCTTTACCGTGGGGGGTTTGTTCTTGGCACTAAATGGGGCGAGCCCGTTCAGTGCAATGGCGTCTTTCTTCTCGCCAAGTAGTCTCTTGGCATTCTTCACAAGCTGATCATCAGTGAGCGTCATCTCTGAGTAACGCATATTGTCTGTGGTTTCACCAGTGTACTGGCAAATTAGCCGGGTCCTGATGCTGAGTGGCTGGATGAACCAACCGATCCAGCACTTGACCAGATCTGTGCCCTTGAGACCATGGGCGAGCAAAGCTCTGGCCCGGCGAAGAATGGGCTCGAGCTTGACCCGCTCGGCGTCATCGGCATAACTGTTCATCTTGGCGTCATATGTTAAACCCGAGTTCGGAAAGCCGGGTAACGGGCATCGTCAGATTCTGGAGAGGTGTCTTGGCAGTAAAAATATGTGTTTTGCCACCCCTTGGGTGGCTGGCTAGAAGGAGAGCCGGGAAATCGCATTCCCTTCGGCGCTGGATTGCAACTCCCCCATATGGAAGTACTTGATCCTTGCGGAGGGGTTGCAGTAGAAGAACTCGAGGAACAGCTCGAGGCTTGGAGCCATTTGCAAATAATCTTCGCAGAACACCACATAGTTACTGATGTTCAGCATGGAGTTGGGCGCGATGTCTTGAGGCCTAAGGCCGTAGTACTTCAAGACCCGGCGAAAAAACAGGGAACCCGGGGGGCGAAGGCCGCGCTGAACGTGGTCGAGGAAAACCACCACTTCACCTTCCTTGGGGCTGGGGCGGATTTCTTCTCCAGCAGCACGCCATTGGATCTCATCCTTTGGAGGGAGCTCGCCGCAGTTCACATATTCCTGCAGCATCAAGGTCGTCACGTGGATTTGGTCCAGTTGACCTGAGTAGCAGCGGGGGCGGCGGAGCCAGATGCACCGGCGTGGGCGCTGTGGGGCTTCTTCGCGAGCTTCTTCGCCGCACGGGGAGCTCCGGCCTTGGTTTTGTCCTTCACCATGGCTGAGAAGCTTCGAGGTTTCTGAGCGCAACAATGGAGGTGTGAAACCCTAGTTCTAGATGTAGATGCGGAGAGGGAAATGCGAAGCAAATCTGGACAAGATTCAAGTTGAAATCAAGTGCGGAGCACGGATGTGGGATAAACGTACCTGTAGATCTTCTTGCAGGAGATTGAAAGCTCGATTTGAGATTGGATCCGCAGCTGCTACAGTGCGCGCGTGAGGAAGAAGATGAACTCGGTGGGGAAAAATGACCGTGGTGTCTCCTGGCCTTCTATTTATAGGCGCAGTGAAAACCCTAGGGGTGTTGTGGTAAAAAGTGAAGAGATAAGGATCTTTGACTAAAAGTCAACGACAAACAGAATGAGATAATTACGGAGTATTAAATGATAAGATCGTGATTAAGATGGATAAGGATGGAGTTATAGTTGGGAGATAGTTTTCGCTAAGTGCTGAAAGTGAAACCCGGGCGTCGGAACCCGGCAAGGGTAACCGGGTTACGGCGTGAACCGCCAAAGAAACTGGCCAAGCAAAGGAGAAAAGAGGCATGTTCTAATGTTAGATTTGTTATCTGTTGTCTTATGTTTCAGGTGATTAACCCGGCTGGCCAGGATATCAGCTCTGTTCAAAGAAGTAATATTCAAGAATAAGAAGCCGAGCATGCCAACCTGGCAACCAGGTTAATCTGGGGGCTACTGATGGGGGGATGATAACCCGGTAGGCCCATGAAGAGGGAAGCATGACCCGCCAGGCAGGAGGCCCGGCCAGGCCAGCTAACCATCAGCATGGGCCGGGTTATGTTGCTGGGCCAGAGGCTTTGGCGGTAACCCGGTTCAGGAAGGGAAGTTTCTAGAAGACCAAGGCGGTTCGTGACTTGGAGGATACGAAGGCTAGAAGAGCTAGAATAGGATTCCGAGTCTGGGTAGAGCCCGGGTTCGTATTGTAAAGTGCCAGGAGACCCGGTAGTCTATATAAGCCGGTTCCTGAGCCCTAGTTGAGGAGAACTTTACGATCCAAGCTTAGGCGAGAGAACCACGAGAGAAACACCACAACCTTGTAACCTAGATCGAGATCCGGCTCTGTTGTCGTAGCCGGGTTATCGAGATCGAGATCAATAACAAGATAGCAGGAAGTAGGTCTTTATCTCCAATGGAGAGGCCGAACCTGGGTAAACCTTTTGTCCCTGCAATGCTAAACAATCTCCCAGACGCTAGTGTCGCCTTGCCCATCAACTCAAGCTACCCCAAAGTAGCATCTGCCGTGTTATCTACCCCACGACACAACCCATTGTTTTTACTTTTAGTTTGTTTTGCTTTATTTGAGTCAAGGTTGCTGTTACTTTGGTAACACCTCCTTTGTATCCTTTTATTTTCGTTTTTGTGTGCCAAGAATAGCCTCTAATGAGAGGAAGGTAAAAATTTAAGTTTGCTGTCCAGAAACAGATTTCTGTTCGTCACCGTACGAAATTCCAAAAAATCACAGAACGTGATCTGGAGCTGTAAATTTTTGACAGCAAACATCTTGGTTTTTTCTACCTTTCGTTAGTTTTGAGTTTTCTGATTCGAGGTGTCCTAATAGATCAAAAAAATCATCTTTGCGTTCTGTTCTGTTTTTGACAGATTCTGTCCAAGTTTTTGCATAGCACCTTTTACGGGCAAAGTGGAGTTCTTCTATCCACGGAACATCTTTAGATCTTTGTGACAGTACCTAATGTTTAGAAACAAGTTTATGCAATTTGTCAAGTGAGAACTCAATGTGAATTATTTTGTTTGAGGACTAACCCCTCTAATAAGTTTGTGATAAGTTTTGTGTGAAGGAAGTTTTCAAGTGTTGAGAGAACGAGGTGATGAAAGAAGATCAAGAAGGGATTAAAGCTCAAGCTTGGGGAGGCTTCCCTGGACCTCCACCAAATATTCAAGAAGTCTCAAGCGTCTAAGCTTGGGGATGCCCAAGGCATCCCCTTCTTCATCGACAATTAATCAGGTCGATCCCATGAAACTATATTTTTATTCCTTTACATAATATGTGTTGTTCTTGGAGCGTCATTTATGTTTTGCTTTCAGTTTTGTTTCGTTTTGTTTGCTGGTACTTTTCAATAAATGGATGCTTGCATTCTTGTGTGGGAGAGAGACACGCTCCGCTTTTTCTTATACACTCCTGTTCTTCACTCATATGTGTAGAGTGTTTAGCTTTTTATTATTTTGGCTTCTAGCTCTCGTTTTTCATGTGTCTCTTTCAGAGCTATTAGTTATTGTACTCTCTTCTGTTACATGCATATTTGCTTAGAGAGTTGTTTCAAATAAATTGATTGGTGTTTGCTTAAAAGGGAACTATCATGTAGGAAGTGGTAAAAGAAATTAAAATAGCATTGTCTTGAGTTATTTGATGCTTGTCAATTGTTTTGAGATATAAATTAGATTAATGCTTAAACTTGTGGATCATTTGCTTAAGAATGGACTAGTGGAGAAATACTGTAAAGCTTAGAATTATGATGCTTGTTCTGATTGTTATTTCTCAAAGTCTAGATATTCTTTTTGCAAAGTATGTTTGGTTGACAAGGAAGACAGTGTGGTGTCTAATGGTTATGCTTAATTATATCTCGTGGTCATTCGTGTATTCGGTTGTTAATATGTGTTTGCTTGACACCTTGCTAAGCTTAAAAACTCTGTAATGAGAGGGAATGCTTCTCGTGAATCCAAAAACCTTGAGCCAAATATCCATGCCATTCGTGTCCACCATACCTACCTACATGTGGTATTTCCAAGCCACTCCAAATAAAATTTTCATATGCTACCTTTAAATATTCAAAATGTTATTACTTCCTTTTTGAGCCTCTACTACTAAGCTCATGAGGAAGTAGTGGGTGGTCTTTATTGCATTTGTTGCACAGACTTATTTCAGGAGTTGTATGCTTCATCTACTTGTCCATTAATTTTGCAAAAAGAGCTGGCAACGGGGTGCCCAGCGCCATAAAAGATAAATTACAACTTTCACAAAAAACTCTCCTCACATTTTGTTCCTGTGTTGCATGTGTAAACAAAGGAGATAAAGATGAATAATCTGCTTGCTGCAGAAATAACGTTCCTCATGGGAGCCGCTCTTAAAAGTCTGTCTAGCAAATGTAGTAATGCATTGTTCACTATCATTCGTTGACCATAGTATGCACCTCTCAAATATATATTTTTATGTCTCTATATGCTTACAAAAACTAAAAAGCTCTAGCACACGATTAATCTCTGCTTCCCTTTGCGAAGGGCCTTTCTTTTACTTTTATGTTGAGTCAGTTTTCCTTTCCAATCTTTATCTCTCAAGCAAATGCATAGTATCAGTTGAGGTACAAGTCTACTACATGTCATCTTTATGTTTAACTGTGAAAACTTTATATTGACATTATCTTAAGATAAATAAGTTACAAGTTGAAGCTTCTTGCTGAAAACTTAAATCTTCCTTTGTGTTGGTTGAGCATCTTTGCCGAAAGTTTATTGCTTTGTGAACTATCAAGCTTGACAAGTCTTATAATTTTCATGTCTCCAAAGTACCATCCATGAAAAATTCTTGCTTAGATGTTACACATGGTTAATCATTATTTGCTTTATGCCAACTATAGGCCATTGACTTGAATCACTTCATTCAGTTCATACGCTTTACATTACTTGATCATAATCGTGTTGGTAGCATGTCACTACCAAAAGTTATTTTGTTATCATTTACCTACTCGAGGGCGAGCAGGAATTAAGCTTGGGGATGTTGATACGTCTCAAACTTATCTATAATTTTTGGTTGTTCCATGCATATTATATATCATTGCCACATGCTTTTATATCATTTTGACACATTTTTATGGAACCAACCTATTAACAAGATGCCTAGTGCCAGTTCCTGTTTTTGCTGTTTTTTTGTTTCAGAAAAGCTAGTCGGGGAATTTTCTCGGAATAAGCTGCCAATTTACATTGCTTACATTGCGCACCTTGCTTATTGCAATTATCTGTTGCTTGCCAGGAGGGTGCCTACAGGGGGCCCCACAGCCCCCAGACGACCCCCAGGCGCGGCCCAGCCTTGGTACTTTTGGGTTACATTGCATACATTATGCACCTTGCTTATTGGAATTATCCGTTGCTTGCAACTTAATACTTTCGGGTGACATGCTGGATAGTGATCCGGGGTGGATTATTAGTCATAGATGCAGTTGGATAACGGTCTATGTATTTTGACGTAATGCCCATATTAAATGAAACAGTGAACCTTGTGTCATGATAGTATTGTGTTGCGCCCATGTTTGTCAATTGCCCCGCTGTAATTTGTTCACCCAACACGTTTATCTTTTGGAGAGACACCACTAGTGAACTATGGACCCCGGTCCTATTTTGCTATATTGTTTAAAACCGTTTTAATAGCTTTTACTAGTCATTTGCTCGCTGGTCATTTTTGCTCTCATATTATTTTCCACCATACGTTTAATCCTTTGTGTTCAGCAAGCCGGAGGGATTGACAACCTCTCTGTTTCGTTCGGGCAAAGTAGTTTGTTGGTGTTTGCGCAGGTCCACGTCAACACGCAATAAAGATTTCTGACGCCATTGCCATTGTCACCTTTCCGAAATCTTCTCCAAGTCCTACTGCTTCGATAACCTTGGTTTTGTAATCAAGGGAAAACTTGCGGCTATATTGCTTCACACCTTGCACCTGGGGTCTCCCAGCGAACGTGTTATTCCACACCATCAGTAAACGAAACCCATTGCGGCGGCGGGTGGCGGCGGGAGGCCGGACTACGCGGGAGCGTGCTGGCGGCGCCGGGGAAGGGTTTCAGTGCGGGCTGAAATGTTCCTTCCGCCAAACGGAAATGACTTATAAAGTAAACTGAAAAATTTGACGCGAAACCCGCGTATGTAAGGATTCCGGCGGGACGTTTTCAATTTCCCGTAAAAAAATTAATGGCCGGGTAGTTTTACGGTATCTGCTCGAGTCGTGTTTTCCGTCCGAACCCGTAAAAAAAAGTTATTTTACGGGTTGGATTGTTTTACGGGATCTGATAGAGATGCTCTTACACACTGGACAGGGCGGCGAAGTAGTGATGGAGAGAGAAAAATTAGCTTGCTAAGAGCTCGTTTGGCACCCATCATTTCATTTCATTTGATAAAAATGAAATGATGGCTTTGGAAAGTGAAATGACAGGGTTAGAGATAGGAATTGGAATAGCATATAATAGACATTTGTTAGAACGCACGTCGCCTCTCCTCCTCATCTAGCAGCTAGCGCCGGAGGGCCGCGCTCTTTTGTTCTTCCCACCTTGCCCTACCCCCTTGCTTTTCTAGCTCTTTTATCTTGTTGTTGGGCTTACTTGTGCTGTTGCCCCAGCAAACTCTTCTAGCTTCTTTTCGGGTACTTGCATCTTTGTATGAACTTGCTTGGCATGTTGCTTTATTTATAAAGCGGGGCGAAAGCCTGTTTCGAGAATTTCAAATGAAATGACATGTCCAATGTCATGCAAGCCAAACAGGTTTAACATGGAATCTCAAATGAATTTCATAATTCTGAACGAGCTTTAATTGTTTTCAGGACGAGCGAACCAGTACCACCAAGCACCAGATGTACCCCTTAATGAGAAATGGAACAATTTTCATGTAAGAGAAGAATCATCTAAACCATCAACTTTCTGCATGTTACATATTGTACGTAAATTGATCCTTAGGAAATAATTTTCTTAGAAAAAGCAAGTTACTAACAAGTATTATAAGGAAAATAAAATTAAAAGTACGTATATGGTGGGCGGCTTCTGCGGCTTTCGTCATGAGTGGGCTTTCTCCTTCCCGGGAGTGGTGGTGGTCTGGGATCGTCTTCTCCGACGGCTCTGCGGCGGTGAGGATTTTCTCCAGGCTTCGCGGTGGTTCGGCGTTTGGCCTCTGTTTCGTCAGGCTTCGCCGTTGTGCTGAGTTCGTCGACCTGTTCGTCTGCGTATTCCTGCTCTTGTTTTGTGTTCTGTGTTGTATTTGGTGTTGAATACGCAGTGTGAATCCTATCAAAAAAAAAAGTACGTATATGGTGTGCGTAATAAATATCAGGAAAGAGAAATTGTGCAAAAACAAGAGAAAAAATATTTCTTTGGGCCCATTCCTTGCCGTGACGGTATCCTTCTTCCTCTTTGCCGTGAGGGCCCACAATACGGCCCGCCAGTGAGTGCATCACTCTTCCTCTTTGCCGTAAAAAAAAAGAAGTCTAGCATCGGGCGAATCCGTTGGGATCTTCCTCGAGCCATGGCATCCCAACTGCCGCCGCCGCCGCCGCCGCCGGCGGAATCTCCCCCACCCGCACCCACCACCACCACCACCACCATATTCACCGTCGGCGACGACCTCCTCCTCGAGATCTTGGTCCGCCTCCCCTCCCTCCCGGCCCTCGTCCGCGCCGCCTTCGCCTGCCGCACCTTCCTCCACGCCGTCCGCTCGTCGCCCACCTTCCGCCCCAGGTTCCGCGCGCTCCACCCGCCGCCCCTCGTCGGCCTCTTCATCAGGAACCGCGACGGGGACATCCCTTCCTTCGCCCCGCTCCGCGGCCGCGCCGACCGGGACCACGCGGCCGTCCTCCGCGGCTCCGATTTCTTCCTCACCCGGATCCCCGACGACCAAGGTTCCTGGAGATTCAGCGGCTGCGGCTACCGTGACGGCTACCTCCTCCTCCACAACTGGCAAAAGCATCGGATCCCTTGCCGCCCCTGCCTGTCCGCGAGCTCTATGTCCTGTCCTCCCCCGAAGAATCCTTCCGTCTCGTCTGCGTCCACGAGGACGGCTTGCAGGTGCGTGCTGTCGTCTTCTCGTCGGACACGGGGGAGTGGCAGGTTTTACCATGGGCGGAGGCTGCGACGATCAACAAGGACCATCCTGCATTCCTGCCGACGACGAGCACTGCCTCCCGCCGAGGACCGGTAAGATGGTGAATGGCCGCATCTACTGGACAAGAAACGACTACATGATTGTGCTCGACACCGCCACGATGCACTTCTCTTCGATGGAGCGGCCGCCGTTCACAGCCGGGCAGAAACCTTTTGTGGTTGGCGAGACCAAGGATGAGGAGGTCTGCATGGTTTGTGCAGTGGATCACAGGGCCATGGTTGCTGTCTGGGTCCGGAGAGCCGGTGGTGACCGTGTCGAGAAATGGATGCTGGACAAGGAAATTGTATTGGATGATATCGCTGTGCTCAAGCTGGTGTCGGTTCATCGGGGCTTCCTGCACTTGCACTTGATGGCCACTGATGAACCCAACACTGTTCCTCTTTGCTGGTTCTTCTCATTCTGCCTGGAAACAGCGGAGCTGAAAAAGATCTTTTCTCTGTACGAAGACGAAATCGAGGGGTCCTATCCCTACATCATGCCGTGGCCTTCTTCTTTGGTGTGCAACAATACGAACCCACAAATGGAAGGTGCTTGACCAAGAAGAAAATACTCATACAAGATTCTTTCTTACTCTCTATCTCTATGTTATGAACTGATGTTTTGCTATGGTGTTATGAATGTGTTGCCGGTTAGAATAAATCAACACGGTGTATGCTTTAGGATTTACAATTCATTTGTGTACTTTTAGGATTTACAATTCATCTGTGTACTTTCTTTGAGGAATGATGTGATAACTTCCATACGTCCAAATAAGTAGCTCCTGGCTTGTTTGATCATTCTCAGCTTTGTTCTAGAGTTTCTAGAAAAATATCTGCGCATCACTTTAACAGTTTAACTGCAGCATGCTGACTACTTTCATTAATCAAGCCGAAACAAAAATACAGAATGAAAGCTTTCTTGAGGCAAATCATGAAACTAATTGTCAAGCAGGTCTTACAACTGCATAGATATGTTCAATCCACTGAAGCAATAAGATGGAAAGATTGGCAATACCATTCTGGAAACTCTCTTCCAAAAATGTGGGGATGGTCGAGCAGTGAAGTAAACCTCGTGCAGTGTAGTCCTGCTCATTTCATCTGAAGAACAAAGCTATGTCGTACTCCTTTTTAATCCCACTTAGCTCTTCACTGCACCCCTTGGTGTTCATCAGTTTAGTATCACAATTTGAAGCTGCATTGTCGAAGAAGGCTCATTTTCACTATTTTTGTGTCTGACTTGGACTCCTGGTTACTTTTTGTTTTGCTTCCTTGATGACAGTTTACTTTTACATTCGGCTATTCCTCTTTCTTGCCATCTCCTCAACTGTGCTTTGGCTCTTTCGTCTTCTTTCTGTAAGATGCAACCGTAGTCTTTCACAATGTCATGTGCTCATTGTGTGTTTTCATCCAGCCTTTACTGCAGCATTCTCTTGCTACTCCTTGTTGGATTCTCTCTTTTTTTGTCTGTTAACAACATTTTGAGTCTTCCTGCTATGAGCAATGTCCTCCTGATTTGGTGTCAACTGTGCCTTTTTTCTGCCATCTTTCCTTCTCTACTAAAGGCTTGAGGTCGGACTATTATCACCTCGACGGAATCATGGAGATCTCCTAAGGAGCATGATTACTGATTCACCACCCCTGACTAAACACGTATTGTCGCATCCTATGCGATTAAAAGGTGCAATATAATAGCAATATTATTTTATGAAGTACAGATCGTAAACTGAATCAAGTATTATAATTCTTTTATTGGACAAGTGGAATATAGCAGATTTCAAGTGACCTATGTTACTGTTCATAAGTGGTTGAAGGAAAATTGTGGCATCAATTTATTGATTTCAAGTATGAACACTGCTAGCCCCAGTATATTTTTATTGTCCTTCTGAACAGTCATGTGAGCTAGCTCTGCTGCCATGGACAGTAACATAGATAATGGAGTTTCTTTGGGCTGATAGTTGTATGGTGTTGGAACCCGGCCTTGCTGTGTTTTACTGGGACTTACTCACTCCGTTCCACAATATAAGATGTTTTATCTAGATCACATGTTTGGCTAGGTACAAACTCAAATGAGTATACACAAGGTTCAAAAAGGCGTTGGGCGTTAATTATGCGTTTTGCCAGCGCCTTGCGCTTTTCTGACCAAAGCGCACGCCTATGCGCAATTATGCGGTGATTATGCGTGATTAAGCGCTAGGCATTTGGCCAACGCCTTGCGCCTATGCGTGCCTAGGCGCGCCTAGGCAAACGCCTTTTTGAACCATGAGTATACATACACATTAAAACATATCCACATACATCTAGATACATGTGTATGTGGACAAAAGCTAAAACCTCTTATATTTATATTTAGGAACGGAGGGAGTATATGCGATCTGTGATGAAAAGGATGGTTCGTCTGTGAAGCTCACTTTCAGTAGACGCTTTGGTCTTTGGCCCTGTACTTATGCAGCAGCGGGAGTCCCTGCTGGGTGTGGTGGGCTCAGTTGCTGAAACTCCAGGTCAACTGTTCTGGAGTATGTAGAAGGCTCAGGCTAAGCAACCCTGCTTCTTCTGCGTTTGCGGTTCCTCCTCACCGGTGCCCGCAACTGCCTTGTAATCTGTCTTGGTGTCGATGGTTTTTCGGGTGAGTGAATCCTTTGAGCCGTGGGAGGGGGGCTTGGCGTCGGACGCGATGGTTCTGATCCCTCTTTTTGTTCCGACCCACTGAGACCCTGCCATTGAGTTGAGCAGCAGAGCCAAATTGCGCCTCAACTCTTTGGGCCATAAAAAATCCAGTGTAGTTCAACAACAGTAAAGTTAGACAAATGGTACAAATTCTAAGATTATTATTAATAATAAAGTTGGACAATGGTACGAATTATAGGGTTGTTACTCTGCTTTCTTGAAAACACAGCTCACAACTCTCGAGTGACTACTGAACAGACTGCAACGCTAACAGTGCATTGCCATATAAAAGCGTACCAAGATATGAACTTCCAAAGTTAGGGATGCATGCGTAAATCATTAATCATAACAAAGGATCCCTACTGTAATTCAGTACGCCCTGAATGCTCGAGATTTAGTGACACTGGCAACTTTGAATCAAGCAACTTAGTAATGCTCATTTACTGTAAGCGGGGGCAGATTATTGCTGCTCGAGTGTCCAGGAATTTTCTTACCTTGCCAATTTTGAGAATACAAATGACACAGGCTCAACTTAACTTGCAGGAAGATCATAGGAAACCTCCCTGCTAACGATGAGCAGTACATAGCCATTAGTGCCTCGTAGTGACTCACATTTATAAGTTTCTTCACGGGAAAAAAATGCATGGAACCACCATTAAGGCATCCAATTAGTGATGCATCTGCCTGTGGAGAATATAATCAGAATTTGTAGTGGAAACCAAGCTTCATAGCAGATTTCAATTAAGTGACAGAAAGCACTTTGGACATTAATGTGAAATGAAAATCAAATCCGACGCTTACAGATGGCAATAAAAAAGGCACATTAATTTCATACAGAAAAGCTAAGCAGATTACACGTTCAAAGACTAGACACACCGCAGTGTTCTCAAAATGTTAGAGACCACCAGAAAAAATGTTGCGAGCAAATGTTGCATACACAGATAAAGATGTTGCTTTCGGCGGATAGGGGTTGCATTGAACGGACGTTCCAATCATACAGCTGGGCAGCCGAGCGATACTCCCCTGTATCAGCCGGTTGAGACTCAGCATTCCCCTAAACACAATCACATGTATCAAATTACAAGTCCTACAGCTGTGAGCTTAAAAATAAAATCCAAAATGCATGCACAAGATCCTAAGCGGGGATATGACATGTCTCCCAGCGAAAACATGCGGATGCAGGATGGCTGACATAGGTAAGAAGACTTCGGATTGCATCAGGGCCTAGTCGACCAAAATACAAGGTGTTTATACAGGCAAAATCTTATCGATACATCTCTTGAACAAAATTAGCTCTGTTGCCAGCACAATTCGTTAGTTTGTTACCTAGCAAGGCAATTTCTCAGCCCAGAACAGGACATCTTTACATTCTCTAATAACTCGTCGGTACACTATGATCTTTAGTGCATCGTTTTAGTGGTCTCTGCATCCATGGCCTGCTGAACTATTGCAAGGCAATAATTTGTGTTCATCCAGACTCGCTACACTCCGATCACCAGCTAGCCCAATCCATTACACCATCTACATATGTAGTCCAAAATCTTCACTTCACCCTCCACTGCTCAGGGTTTGATGAGCTTTCAAGCTTCTTGCGAGCAAGAAAACTTCCAGACAGAGCAACAGTTCTCATCTCCTAAGTGTGCAAAAAAAGTAAGAAAAGAAGTGTATAGAATCTGTCATTCAAGCAGCACAAACATATTTCGAATTTAAAAAGTCTGCCTGGGTATAAGACATTCACACACCTGACAGGCTCGACTCCTCTTCAGATTCATCTTCCATGCCAAATCTTCTGTGCCCAGACGATGTTGTAGCAAGAGGAAGATATGGATGAAAGGAGAAACCGTTGACAGTATCTAAGATCAAGTAGATAAAGATCACATAGGCTGTACCACAAAGGAATTACATATATGCTATGTAAATGTCTTCATAAACAGAAATTTAGAAATATATACCAGCAGCTGCTTGGAAGCCCGTCACCCATTGGCCACCTTGAAGGTCATAAACATGGACCATGCCATCCTACCAGAACACAAAAATCATGTTTCAAAGGTTCAATGGTTCGAAATAAGAACTAGGGTGAATGGAAGCAAGCGAAGCCTACCTGCCCACCAGTAGCAAGATGCTTGCCACATGGCTCAATATCAAACTGTACTCGCTGATTGGTAGTATCACACGATCTGTACAACCTAATGAAGGGATTCCACGGAAAACAGAAATTGGTAGAGTTTGACAAAAGTAAGACATTAATCATACTTGTTCTAATCAATATGTTGATTTCTGGAAGTAGAAGATGCGTTTAAATACTTACTTGTAAACAATGTCCACAGTGTTTCGAATATCCCAACATAATATGTACGGATCCTAACAAAAAAATCAGGATCAGGTTAGTAGTATGGTCCCAAGATATGTAATGAACCTTGAGATATGCCAACAAGATCATTTGTTGAAAAAAGGGGGAGTTTTAATCACCTTCCGCCCTCCAGTATATATATAATTTCCATCTTTCGAAAAAAGCACCTGCGATTTTCATCATTGTTATCTGCCATCTATACATCAAGAGCTAAGCGAGCATGGTAGCTTCACTAACCTGTGTAACACCCCCAAGCTGGCCATGTAAGACATACAATGGCTCCATGTTACTCTCTGCATAAACAGCTGTTGTCTGGCTATACGAGCCAACTGCAAGCATCCCATTCTGAGGAGAGAACGAGATTGAAGATACTATACCTGTAGGAAAAATTAACTCAAACGCATTTAAGATTGAATAAAGCATTTACATCAATATAGGTCAAAAGGTTATCTGAGAAGAACCCATCATGATCTCTGTCATATGTATTCGTGCATGAAACATGCTTTAATGTTTAAACCATTGGTCCTAAGTTCTAACCAAAATTTTATAGCCCGGCGTTTAATAGTGACATTGGTTCCAAAGTTTCAACGCATAGTTCTATAGAAATATCGCCTTGAGTTTTCAGTCATCGGTGTTGTAGTAACGAATTGGCGCTATTACTCATAATTTCACCATACAAAAAATAATAGCTAAAGTTAATAAGTCATGAACATTAGCTTTTGAGTCATGTCACAGAAAGAAGTTGCCTTTTTTCTTCCTTTCTTGGAAAAGCCATAAACATACAAACAAAGTTATACGCAGATGAAGTCAACATTAGCGCATTTCTCTGTTTCAAACTTGCAACTCCAACTGAATTCAGATGCTGTTTTGAAGCATAAGAACAACTAAGTACATCAGTGGAACTTGCACTTACCAGTTGGCCCATCACCCCCTTTAAGCAAAGAGTATTGCTCGAAATCTCTACCAGGCCGATGAACATCAAACACTCTAATTGCTTTGTTGTATCCAGCAAAGAGCCTACAGAACATCGTACCAACATTGAGTAACACAGTCAAAGCTGGATACTTGCATGGCCATTACAATTTCAGCATTTCATATTCAATATAAACGCAGGTCAGAGGATTGAGTCCATTGAACATACTTTGATCCTGTAGAATTGAATGATATCGAAAGCGCAGCTGTTATCTCATCCATGGCGTCATATGCTCTGTAAGTGCATCGAAGCTGCAGTTGCCACAACGAATCATCAGACATGGAAATTTCATTATCCATACACCAAACACAACAAGCATAAGCAACTCATTCTACCTCACCGGTGGTGGCATCCCAGAGGTGTATCGGATGATCACGACTGGTGCTTGCAAATACACAGGTGGCTGGATCTGCAAAACAACATAGAACCCTGCATTCAGCAGAGATGTACTGTTTAAAAACCATCTGACATGACAAAGGAAGCAATTCACTCACCAGACGCGGACATGTAGGGGTACCAGCAGAAGTCGTACACAGGCTCACCCTCGTTCACCTGGAGACTTGCGCCATAGGAATCTGCAGTAAAAATTCGAAATTCAAAACACAGTAAGAAGTAACTAAAAACAGGCAGCCATTGCACACGCACCTCCGCCTCCGATGGCGGCCTCTGCAGTGTGCTCCGCCGCAGTATTGTACGCGTCCTCAGGCCTAACCGAGGAAGGAACAAGGTGGCTAGCTTTAGTTGATTGCCTCGAGACTCTAGAGGGCATAAGAAAGTACGGGAACATGAGAGGGAGGGGGGCGTACAGGTAGAACATGCGGAGCGAGTTGTCGTCGGAGCTGGTGAGGAAGCAGGAGCCGTCGGGCGACCACTTCACGCCCTTGAGGAAGTTGCCGGCGGAGGAGCAAGGGGAGCGGAACTGGTCGGCGAAGTGGTAGAGGCGGCGCGGCGGGAGATCGAAGCGGAGCTGAGGCCACGAATACGCTTCCGCCGCCAGCGCCTCGGCAGCATCCTGCTCCGCCACGTTCTCCTCCGTCGTAGGAGCATCCTCCTCCATCACGTTCTCCTTCGCCGCAGCCTCGCAATCAGCGGCGGCCAGCGCCGGTGCTTGCTCCTCCGCCGTTTCCATTCTCTTGGCGGAACTCTCTCCCCTCTCCTGCGGCAAAGCGACAGGATTGGTTGGTCGGGCCGGGCCTGGGGTTTCTCGAGGGTTTTGGAGTAGAGAAAGGCTCGTGGGCCTGGCCCAGTATGAGGCCGTGGGCCGTAACGTGTCGGGCCTCACGTGCACGGCACGCTCCCGGTCGGGTCACGCCACGCGCGCTGGAGGAGTCAAGTCCCACTCCAACGCACCGGTGGTTGCAGTGTGAGATCCGGCCAGAGAGAAGCAGTAACCTCCACGCCAAGCGCCATGTCCGACGAATCGCCGGCGGCGACCGCCGCGGAGGCCGAGAAGAGCCAGCAAGCCGAGCAGACCGGCGGAGGGTGGGGCGGCTGGGGCCTCTCCGTGTTCTCCGAGATCTCCCGCAGTGTGCGAGCACCTGCCCCCATTTCCGCTTCGTGTTGCATTTTTTGTGTTGGTGGGACGGTTAGGGTTCTGATGTGATGTGGTGCGTCTGCGCAGGCGGTGGAGGTCGCCAAGAGCGCCATCGCCGACATCCAGCTGCCGCCGGAGCAGGAGGCGAGACCCGGAGGCGGGGAAGAGAAGGGGAAGGAACCAGAGGAGGGGGAGGATGCCGAGCGCCGCAAGTCGGCGCTGGATAAGCTGGAGAATGCTAGCGAGGACTCCCTCCTGGGCCAGGCTAGCACCTTGCCGCGCTCTCACTCGCTCAGCTTATTTTGGCAAATGCCAGTGCTTATGGTCGATGGATTGAGGTTGTGATGATGCTGTTGTTTCTAATTTGCGTGTGGGGTTCTGCAGGGGCTTAAGGTGTTTGATACCTCGGTGGAGAGCTTCACGACCGGGACGTGGCAAGCGCTCGGGAGTGCATGGAAGAGTGGCTCACTGATTGTTCAGAAGTATACCCCACTTTTGATTTTCATTTCTCTTTCTGATCTGATTCCCTGAGTGACTGTTTGTTTATCTTTAGGATGTTGCATATTTATGTCAAGAATAACTTTAACTACAGACTACAACACATGAAATATTTGAAGCAGACTATGATCAATTCCATGCAAGATTAGATTGCTCGATAACGTATAGTTAACTGTTTATTCAGAATGCTCATTATGTTTATACTCTTCTTGGCTTTAACTTAAAAATATATGAAAGGGAGCTGGTACTAGGACACTATTCCTTCCCCTTTGTTTGGTTGTAATTGAGTATATAGATCTTTGCCTGTTGGCAGGTTAAGCCTTCTATTAAACTTTTTCAATCTTTTCAGCAAAATCATCAAAATTCTTTACAAATTTCCTCATATAGTGATTATGCACATAAATGGCTTTGCGGTATCATGAAGTTAAATTTCTTTGTTAGTGATGGGCAGTAGTTTCGTTCTCAATGCTAACATGTGTTACTTTCTTAGATTGGAAACTTCTGCTTCGAGTCTTGCCGAAACCATTCAGCAAGGAGAACTGCCTGCCAAAGCATCTGTAATAGCACCAACCATTTTAGAGGTAAACCCTAGAATTTAATAATAATGTTTCTTCTACTGTTCTACACCTTTATGGAAAATTATTTTGATATTTAAACCTCAATAATCACAGACAGGGAAGTCGTTTACAGCCAAAGGAATGGAAATGCTTGAGCGTGTTGGTAAAGAGACAATGGAGCTGATCATTGAAGAGACTGGAATGGAAATTGAAAAAGGTACAGGTGAAGGTGATCAGCAAACAGAAGAGGAGCCATTTGAAGAAGTCTCATTTGACAGATGCTTCTACATTTATGGAGGACCTGATCAGTTAGAGGTGTGATTTGTGTTTTCGCGTTCTTTTCATGTGATTGATTACCAGTCTCGGCACTTTTTGTTTCTTATGTCTGCAATCTTCTTCATACTAGGAGCTGGAAGCATTGTCAAGCCACTATGCACTGCTTTTTAATAGGAAAAAGTCAAAGCTTGTTGCTGATCAGAAAACATATTATGATGGAAAGATTAAAGAAATACAACAGATTTTTACTCTTAGTGCCAAGACTGAGGAAGATGGACCAGAATCTGACAAAGGGAAGAAGATTGAAGCAGCTGATACTGATGGTGATGCAGAAATGAAGAAGTTATGTGACTCAAGTGTTAGCAAGGCTGCTAAAATGGCTGCCGGGTAGGCATAACTCGTTCGCTGTATAAATTCAGAAGTAGAATTTTAATATTGTTGTCTTGTTTTGTCAAGTAATGAGATAATGTTCATTTATAAAGACCCATATTAGCAATGGAGAAGACTACACATCATCCATTATCCATTGCATATACTCATATTCCGTGTGACCTGGCAAGCAACTACTAGGGATTATCTTACTAAAAGTCAGTAACCAACAAGACTAAACAAAGATTATTAGCATTGTAATCCACATGTTCGATTGCAGCCTAATACTTGAGCATGTTGACGATTACTTAAAAATCATTATTGAGGATTGCATAAGATTTGAAGCAAATGTACTAGTTCTAGCTAGGACAATATTGACAACATGGTTAGGTAAATCATGTATTTATATGGAGGTGAAGGCCAACACATATGTTTGCTATGTTCTTCACTGTCCATCAGTATGCTAATTCTGATTTTACTCTTGAAGAGCATCTTCAAATATTTAAGCTTCATTCTGTTGCATTTATTTCTATAAAAAAGCTTACATGGTTACACTAATCACATTTGCAGGTTCACGACTGCCTTGGGTGGACTTTCTCCGAGTGATATCATCAAACGGACTACGGATAGGCTAGAGACCATTCACTCAGAGGGTGTTCATGTATGTCCATGTTACATGATGTTCTTGCTCCTAAGAAACTATAATCATGTGTCTGAGAAAGTTTCGTCCTGCAGAGATTGTCAGAGATGTGCTGCCTTGCAGTTTCTCAGCTCCTGGTACTTGGGAAATCAGTTATTTCTGCTGCCGATAAATCGAAGGATGAAGATGGAGATGATGTGAAAATCGATTGGCCTGAAGATCTCATTTTGAAAGCAGAAATCATCAGATGGAGGGCGCAATCCATCGCTGGGGATATTGAGAAGGTCTCGACAAGTTTTGCTACAGGTACATCAAAACGTTGATTTTCCCTCTTGCACTTGGATGTAGGGCGTGGAAACTTCAATATTGAAAAAAACATTGTGCTGTATTTGCAGGTATCTCAGATGTTGCTGAAGCATACGCGGCAGCTATACAGAACGCTCTCGCGGACAAGCAGGACGATGTCCCACATCAGTCGGTGCAGGAGAAAGCCAAGTACATATCCAGCCATCTGAAATCCGACCAGACCAGCGCCGTCAGCAAGCTCCAAGACGCCCTCCAGTACCTGGCGTACGTTGTTGTCTGCACTTCAATGCCAAGTGCTTAGTCCCGGAGTGCTGCCTCCCCGTTGTTGTTATTGTTAACCACTTGCTGTGCATTTTGTTTGCGTGGTTCTTCAGGGTTGCTAGAATTAGGGTGTCTAGTTATGAAGCTACTCTAGGGGCTGTGTTTCGTTTCTTCAAACGTCGTGAATCAGTAATTGGCTGTGTCTTGTTTGTGTTTCGTGGCACATGACAGATTGTTGCTCTCTACTTTTTCCTGAGAACAATGAGAATTGCTGATGTATAACAGATGTGAAGCAAAAAGTTAAACCGAAACCTATGACTTCATACTGAGTCGATGTAGTGTGAGTTGTATTTATTAATAACTGTTTTGGTGTGTTCGGTATGTTTCCAAGAAAGGAAGAACGAAAACAGATCATTCTTTATCTTCACTCGAAGTCGCTATGTTTACATGGAACTGAAATGATAATTTCTTTAATTGGGCAGTTCAGTTTACAAGTTAAATATCCATTATCAAAATATAAAGGTTGTAATCAAGCATTTTCACAGAACACTGGCAGTTTCTTCTCTCTTTCCAAGACATGGTACGTCGATAAAGGTAATCACAACCAGGACACGTAAAAATAAAGTCTGAATCCAGATACTGATTCTACTTTTCAAATAAAGAAGGGAAAGTAACTTCAGGTGATGGCCCTCGGTGATCACAGTAATCGGCGTGTCAGTAAGGAAAAGCAGATGGCATTAAGCTCACGTGTAGTACCAAATTCACAACATAACATACTCGTTGGCATAGGATAATACTTTACCTCTTAGTTTTTCACGAGCTGTGGCCTGGAATTGAAAGTATCACATCTATCTGCATTCAACAGCTTCAGAACTAAATGCCAGAACACAGTTCTCCTTCTGGCCTTAGGTTAACAATTCACCTGAACTCTAGCTAGAGTCAGGGCTCAATACAATACAAGGGCCGAATATGCCTTGAAAAATGAGTACAAGGGGAGGCGCTGGGAGCTCAAAAAGTTGTACATCTCTCAGGCAGTGCTGATTCAGTTCAAGTATCTTTACCTCAGATTTACAGATTACAAATTGTGACACTGCTACAACAAGCCCACAACTATATGCACATAGCTCTGAATAGTGTGTATTAAAATTTTAAAATGAGTGGAACTGAATGCTGGTAAGCGATACGATGTGTACATAGCTACTATACATTTGGGCCTTGCTCTTTAATTTTTGCTAGTTTTGCATTTATGAGCTTATCTAATATTGGGGCCTCGAGAGGTATCGGGTCAAGACATCTCTCGTGCGCAGCATTGTTCACCTGCAGAGGAGGGGGAAATAATCAGTGCCCAAACGTCTTCCAGAGCAGACTAAATATGAAACAGTTTCTTTTCGCCCAAAAGATCCCAACTCTTATTCACAAGTGATGTGTGCAGATATGCAAAAATAGAACTACCAAATTTGTTTGGATTGGTTCCTTCCAGAAACCAGTGACACAATGTTAGGTACTCCCTCCGTATCGAAATATAAGATGTTTTAGCATTTTTGGACCCACATGTGATTGGGTCCAAAAATGCTAAAACATCTTATATTTCGATACGGAGGGAGTAGTATCTAACCTCTTTAAGTAAAAAGCTTATAGCTGCTTCATCATCAATATACTCCTTAAGGGAGCTCTTTAGAAATTCCATATCCAACTGAATCTGCTGAAATCCACTTCTGTTGAAAGTCTGAAGCCGGACATATTCTTGCAAACTTTTCAGGCAAAGCTTGAGGACGGCAGAAATTACAGACTCCTGAAATTTACTCATTACACAAGAAATTACTGTCAAAAATGGATATATGCAGTACATGTAACTAAAAGGAAATTATACATGATCACCTAGCAAGTTAATCACAAATTTGAAATAAAGCATTTCTTCCACAGCAAGCATCAGCAAATTCAATCAGTAAGATGCTGTATTGCCTCTTTCAGAAGATGCACGCTCTGACTTGTGCTGCTTTTGGACTGATGGATTTCTTGGAAACAGTCCTTCGTACTCCTATGGAATATTCTTGATGTTTTTTCGTTTTCAAATGTGCATATTTGTCGAGTAAATTATGCCATGATGTTTTTTCGTTTTCAAATGTGCATATTTGTCGAGTAAATTATGCCAAGATGTATTTCGAAGAGTGTAATCGGTATGAAATTTATTTAGGACATATGTACTCATCTTTATCATGTGATCATTCCAGACAGTCGAAAAGATACTGTTGGTCCACGACTAAAAAGTAAAAACTTAACATGAGATCGCCACTGTGACTAATTTCAGCCCTAACTCTGGTGGAAGGACATTATAGAGCCCTAATCCAAATACTGAACAAACTGAATGAGCAATGGGATCAACTCGATATGTTACTAGCAAGGAGAGAGATTTCTAACCAACAAGGGATGCAAAACATCCTAAGGTATTAGAGATTTCATAAAACATAAAGGAATATAGGCAATTTCATGAATTATATATATAGCAGGAAAGTGAAGGATATCTCCACCTGTGTGTATTCAACTTTGGTGAATATTTCCATTTTCTGTTCGAATAATTTTGCTAGATGATTTTCTAGAAATTGACTTCTAGTACGATTTGTGTTTGATCGGTTCAACATGTCCTCTCGCATCGGATTGCTTCTAGAGGAAGTGGTGCTGCCAGTGCTATCAGAATGCCGATGTCGCCGAATTAAACCAGGCAAGATCTGCTTGACTTCAGATACTACACCATTGAACTGCAAGGTGACAAACAGATATTACTGTATTAGAGACTACAGGAAAAAACTTCCAGCATGAGCTCATGATTTTGAATAGCAGGTGCAGCCAATATGCGGTAGTGAGCACGGGGCGTAAGCATCAGTTTTCAAGACTCCTAGAACTAAACTGCTTGATAATGCATGCTCAATTCTGGATTCACAAGTGTGTCAACATCAGAAACAAGCTATCCAATAGGATAAGTTCATGAACAAACCTCTAGAAGAAGTAGATCAACAAACATGTTAACTTCACGCGGCTCCTTGTGCTGTTTTGGTCAAATACACACAGGAGTAATATAAACTTGAGCAAAAACAAGAAATAACTGAATGGTTAAAAATATTTCATGTTGAATAGAATAGCTAACCTTTACCCAGACCGGTGTTGAAAATCGCTTATTAAGAAGTTTCGAGATCTTCTGAGTCTTCATATTTATGTACTGATCACAGAAAAAAACAATAGCCAGATAAACAAAGATGTACTTCCAAAGTGAAACTAAAAGCATACACTCTCAAATAACGAAAACTTGAATAACATTAATGTTCCCAACTATGCTCTCTCGCAAAATGCAACATAGTTCCAGCACATATGAACTATGCCATGGTTACTAAGAATGATGAGTACGACATTCTAGACCAAATAACGGTATTATGGCTGACAGTTTTTCATGACAGAAGGTTATTCTAAGTTTATCATCTAATGCCAGCAATGCTATTTTCGACCTAATTTCACAATCAACATTCTGCATGCAGTTACTTTCATCTTTCAGAGCTGAAAAAATGGTCTGAAATTCTCGATAATAGCGCATGTCACTTCGCTACGATAACAATCCAAGATAGTAAGAGAAAGCACTAGTCCGACAAGCCGTATAAACCTTTTTTTGTTGTTGAACTGGATCCCGTATAAACCTTTTTCTTTCAACATGAATAGTTTCACAATATGGCACACAGAGAGCATACCTCCATACAGAAAAAAGCAATATCGACCAAGAATTCAAATAAAACAATGAAAGGAAAGGAAGGTACGGAAATGTATGCCTACATGGTGCAAAAATTTCTCCCCGGATGAACGATACAGACGACATATCTCCCCAGGTACAAAAGGTGGTCCATATTCATAGCTGCGCGCGCCACCTCCAGAGAAAGAAGCAGCCAAATCCTAAAAAAGATAACAAAATTCAGAATCATTCAGCACACATTCACTCGAGTCCAGTATGCAGTATGCAAGAAACTAGACTGTCAACAAGTGCAGAAATATACCTCTGTCACTTTAGGAATTGTTGTCTGCTCTATGAAAACACAAAGTTGTGCAAGCATAAGCACCAACACTGTTGGAATCTTGTCGATTTGCACAGAGTCCGTAGTACTTGACTCTTGAGAGAAACTCTTGCCTCTCCCAGAAAGTAGATGAAAATGCCCATCAAGTTTTTGAAAGAAATCTTGAAAACCTTCTTGTACCCAGTCAATAATCAAGTCTCTCAGCTTTACTAGCAACTCTGTATCGCCATCTAGAAGATGATGGAATTCCTAAAAGTAACACACTCAAATGAGAAGATTCAAATAGAGTAGAACTGTATAAGAATGTTCTAACAAGAGCATGAACAAATTAATACTTGTACAGAACTATTTTACATTATTCGACATATTTTTAATGGAAATGAATGGAACATGATTTTTTTATGCCTCCAAACATATACCTGCAGGAGATCTATGCACCCTTGCGATACTTTAATTTTGCTTTTTTCCATGGCAGTTTGCAGCTGTGACTCTTCTAACTTCTCGTTTGATGTTGAGTGTGTTCTGACCAGTACATCTGCTCAGACATGCCCAATAGATGTAAGTTTTTCCAGTAGACACTTATTATTTCTAAATCTATCTGTGCTATTACAAGCTATAACAAAATAAGTTAATGTCAAATGAAAGCTGAACTGTAACCAAAGGGTTCTGCACAAAATTGCAAACGAAAACAAACTGAGGTGGGAGGGGACCAACCTGATATCTCAGTTTGAAGATGAAGAAAGGCAGTTGCTATGTGTTGCTTAATAATGTCTCGAGTAGTCTACACAGCGAAGACACGGTTATATGTTATATCAGCATCGAGATATACACAGATTAATAGACATGGGTGTCCCAAATAAGCAACTACAGGAGGGAATTGAGTTTATCCCCCGAATAAGAACATACGAGGGAAAAATAGAAATTTAATATATCCTACCAAATAGATTTGTTAATTCACATGAGTTGTTAAGAACAATATCTCATATCTGATCCACCACGAGCAGCCAGTGCTTGAACAGTCCTGAACACTACCAACAACAAAGACCTGAGAAGGGAAACCAGTGCATACTGGCCAAGCTTCTGTTTCCAATCCATCATAAGTGATTGTGGGTAACTAGGACTACGAATGCAGGCTAAACCCATTCGCCACAGCTAAACCTAACAACATCAATTGGTGGGTCTGTGCACTCCTATGCTATCTTCAGACAGAATTAGCAGTTAAACATGTTTTGCCTCCACAAGCACTGTCCCTTGTTGCAACACTCAATTCCTTTTGTTGTAAGTGGTGACAGATAACAAGAATCCAGCCAGAAAAAAGCAACAAGGCATCAACCAATATTCTGAAGTAAGAAACGACCAGAAAGGCTCAACAAAACACTAAAGAATGAAGAAAACTAGGCATATTTAGCTATGTAGACTCTACTTGATTTTAGGAAAAAGAAATTAACTGAGTGACATAATGTGAAATCAGATAGTAGTATAGATTTTGTTAAACACGGGGCAGAACGGATAATTCATGTCATAAGTGGTATATTATAATTTGAAACGTTAATGTAACTGTTACAGGGCGCAGATCAAACCTCCAAAGAAAAAGCTGGCAGCGCAGCCTCTGGTATAACTTCGTCGATGGCAGTTGCGTCCTCCCATAAGCCTCCTATGACCATCAAATTGCAGCAATATTAAATTAAAAGAAATGCAATGATCTTTGAAAACCCACAGTAATATCACCTTAATGTGCACAACCATTGAAGGTACAAAACTATACATGGACACTAAAGGTAAAAGCACCAACAACACAATCAATAATAACAAATACACAGACATTAAGGGCTCTGACAATATGAAACATATTAATTTTCTCAAATTCGGAGTTGAATATCAACACCAATTCAAATTCGCATATTTTCTTCAAAAATTAGCCAAAGTAGATCCTGAATTTTGAACACCACTGTTTTGCAGTCATCCTCCCATTACACACAGCAAAGTACAGTAAATCAATATAAAATGCTTAGGTAAAAACATCAAAAATTACTTAGCATCATAACCTATGAAGCAATCACCATGGAAGTACGGAATTTTGTGCACAATGCCCTTCGTAAGCTCGTATAATGACAAATGACTAAGAGATCTAGAAGGAACACAACTATGTGTCTTAACAAGAAAAACAGAGGAGCCCATAGAGGTTAATACTATAATTCTTGATGTATGGAAACACATTAATCATTGTACTACAATGATAAAGCTCTTACGTAGCATTGTCAACAGATCTGTTGATGGTATTCTTTCCTTCAGAGTCTCCCTTACTGTTTCATATCGGCTTCATGAAAAATAAGGCACAATATAAGACAAATGTATATGGATTGAATTTCCAATAATATAAATGTAAGGGAAACAAAAGGCAAAAGCCAAAAGGGGAGCATCGTTGAAAGGCAAGTTTCAGTTGTCTGATACCAGGTCAGATTGAAGCAATATTTTAGTTCGCATTGTGCAGCACAGAATACGTATCAGCTCACTAAAAATCGAACGTATGTACACGCGACATGCTGCCAAGAGATAAGAAAATATTTAACTCCGCTTAGATTACTTCAGTCCATTCTTGTGTTATACTCCCTCCGTTTCATAATATAAGATGTTTTAGACATTTCCACATTCACATGTATACATATGTATCTAGACACGTTTTAGTGTATATGTCCACTCATTTTAGTGCGAATCTAGACAGCATGTGAAACACCTAAAACATCTTATATTATGGAACGGAGGGAGTACTTGGTAGTTCAATATTATGACAGCAGAGGCCTAGCTTACTTGGTTGGGGAGTGGACGTTCAATCCCACCACCTTGGTTCAAGTCCTTGTGGACACGAATTTGGGTTCCTACATGGCTACATACTATCGATACTTACCTAAAAAAATCCTCCAAAAAATATTATGCGAGCAGTCAAACCAAACCAATAATATAACTTGATCACTAGAAGTATGATTAACTCTCATACCCTCAAGCTGTTTCAATAATCTCAAGAAATGGAGAAACAAGAGGTTTGACAAAATCAAAGATTGTGATAATCTCAAGCTATACCTTGGAAGTTCTGTGGGCATATATCAGTGTGGAGGCCTTTCTTTAAAAACATGGAATGTGATCCCCTTTTTTTTGCCAGCCAACCGTTTGTATTTACTCCCTCCGTTTTAAAATGTAAGCAATTCTAGTTTTGTCCTAAGTCACACTTCCTAAAGTTTGACCAAAGTTTATAAAACAAATGTACCAACATCTAGGACAACAAACAAATACATCATGTAATATCTGATGTAATATATATCATGATTTAGTGTTGTAGATGTTGGTAAAATAGCTAATGGTCCAATAGTAAATTTTCACAAAATATGTGGGGCTTACTTTGTGAACAAAGCATGTGCAAGTTCAATGAGTCGTCTTTCTGAGTCAGGAAATATTATGAGATAAGCACGGAATGTCTTCGAAATATCACCAATTGAAGCCTAAGATAAAATATATAAGAGAGTATTAGATGATTTAATGATATATAAGTTGGAAAAAAGGATTTTGAACTGAGTGCTACAAATAGACAAGATTTTATGGTGTAAACGATATTAGATGATTTACTGCACCACCGAAGTCATAACATAGGCAGCACAAGCTAAAGTGGTGCCAGAATTTCCAGCCGAAATAAATTGTAAGTTGTTTATTTGTTATAATATTTCTCATATATACATTTGTGGGCTTGTTCTGAAAATTTAGAAGGCAATCTTCGAGCTTCTCGAGTAGGTTTGATTTTAGGTTGTCCACCTGTCCAGAGATAAAACAGAAATTAGTAAGATGGGACTCACAGAGGAAATGGTAACATGCATTTATATCAGCGTAATATTTGCATATTTTGTGAATAGATAAAAAGGTCACGCAATTGTATCATGTTATTTTTAGCCATTCGCTGTCAAGCCATGACTGGCATAACATACACATAGTTCCTAGCACGTTCTACACACAGTGATTCAATGTATTTACACAGCCTCGTTTGAGTGATTGAAATGCTATCTTGAAAGAGTTATGAATAGAGAAGATGGCAATTGTTAACATGACAAACCAACATCATTTGCATCAGGGGAAATGTTTTATTGAATGGCTTGGCCATTCACTAAACAGGTCACATTTACCTGTGTGCCACATAAATCACATCGTCTGCCTAGATACAAGAGGGGAAGGTTCAGACTAAAAAATTATAAAGTTCTGAAATTTCACCAGGCCTGACAGGGTTATTCCGTGTGTAAATTGTACTATAAGCACTAGAAATTATGACCACAAACCAGTTATCATTCTATGTGTCACACACTCTTAAATATCTTGCGTATGTTCAAGGCTTTTGCTGTTTGCAGTTTTATTGCATACATCAGAGAAGTTCATGCCTGAGGGTCACATAGTGATCATTAAGACAGCACACTAGTAGGAACAAATTGTGTGTCAAGTGTGAACAAAGTAGTGACCACTGACTACGGTACACGTGTTTGTATTCAATGCAATCTACATACGCCTCTCTCACCATCCAGTACTCACCCTACAAATTGGGAGTGTGGACAAGTGAGGAGAGGTGGAAGGAGGAGCAAAATTATAAAGTTTTGTACGTAAGAAGGGCAAACTGAAAGCTACATGGAACCAAAACTGGCATGCAAAGAATGAAAAGATAGAAAAAATACATACAGGAAAATTAAGTTGTTTAAGAAGCACGACAGCTTCTGCTCTTGCTTCAATAGGTTCAGAATCTGCGTACAACTTTGCCTGCAAATTTACTCGAAATAAGTAAAGAGTAATAGTAGTAAACATGATGACACAATTTGGATAACACAATTATTTAACATATAAAGAGTAAGAATTAGACTCTATGCCCTGTGGCAAGGAGAAAACACCCTGAACTCTTACATACAAATCTGAGCCAGAACGTAGAAAATTACCTGAAGGTGTTGTGTAACTAATTCCATAGCCTCCTCCGATGCCTTTTTACAGTCTTGAAAGGATGAATCACCGTAGGCCTACCATAGAGAATACAAATGAAGATAATGCTAAAAGAGTGCCAAGGAAATTTCTTAGATGAAGAAATAGCTCAAACTAAACCTCAAAAATAGGTTTTGCTCCAGTAAAAAATTTGACTGCGTCTGCATATGCTTCTGCCTTAATACATTTGTTGAGCCGAGTTGGCAAATCATATATGAACTGCAAGAAAAAAAGTGAAAATTAACTATTATCAAAAGTTTGTTGATCTCTACGTATCTTCTGCAAACATAAAAGAGCTCAAGTAGCAAAAATATGAAAGAGTCCAGAACAAAGCATCTTCATGGCATCTTCAGCTAACACAAAAACTCATGGTGGTTCCTATGACAAGGTAACGTGATTCCAGTTAACTTGTGAAAGGTCCATTTTGGATGAAATACTGGAAAAAAGGCAACCAGAGTACCAGACAAACACACGAGTAATGTAACGATATTAATACTAATGGTGCAGCTACCCTAAGGCCAACTCCCAAATGAAATAAACTAAAACATGCACAACTCATGTGTTCTGTTGTGCTTTCTTCACGCAGAAGACAACTCAAAGTAAGTTATACAGTTAGCTTGGGGTTCTATGCCAAGTGTAACATTCAATTCTAAACATAGGACAAAGTCCACAAGATAGGTAGGTTAACTGGAACACCGTAACATGGGCAGGGTTTGGGTATCCATGGAAACCACTTTAGCTTTTAACTAAATCGCAATTGCTGGGATCTGGATAGTCTAAATTTTCTGTATAAATCATTGTTGAGAATAACAACATAAATGATTAGTCATATATCCATGGTTTCTAAGGCGACGCCTTGGCGCCTTGACAGGAGGGGGCGATTTGGCGCCTAGGCGCCTAAAGCGGTCGTTTTTCCAAGGCGGAGGGGCGGCGCCTCGACGCCTAGGCGGACGCCTTTAAAACCATGCATATATCCTTAAGTCTTTGAGACGAATAGCACAAATAGAACAGGATTTACTTGAACTTTCCGCAGGAGATTGCGTGTACGGTGTAATTTCTCTATGTTTTCCCTTTTGTTGAAAAGAGATGTGTTCACGGTATCACTTCTTGATTGCACTGATGTTATCTGGCAAAGAAAAACGGAGGCTAGTTGGTTCAAGTATGTCCCAAAGAATACATCAATAACATCAGCATATTACAATGCAAACCTTTCCAAGTAGTTGTTCCATGTTTGTCTCCATACCAACAATGTTTGTCTTCATCCTGCGGGAAAAAATAGATATAATATTACAACGATAGAGCATCACTAGAACCTCAAACTCACTACAAGAGGAAGAGCAGTGAGATATCACTGTGAAGAAATGTCCTCACCTTTTAATAGTGTCAGTTGCACTTATAAACTTGTTATAATTCTCATATACTAGCATCTGTAAGTCTGTGTCCAGGTTCTTGATCTCGGCAGCCATTTTCACATGCCCCTGTAGAAGGCCTTCCAGGTTTGATTGTTGCACCTACAAAACACAAGAAATCAGAGTTCTCTTAAATTCTTGAACTACCAAGCTAAACTCTGGTTTCATGTGTTCCACCGCCCTGTTTTTATAATCAACAACCACTAGCAATAGCAGAGTTCATCTAAGAAAAAACACTCAAAACCATTTTAGGTTTCATATAAAACCATTCACATGAAGCCAACACTGCAAGCAATAGTGTGGATAACTCAAGAAGTTCAACTGAAAACGCAAGTTATACAGCACTGATATGGAAATGGGATACAGTTCACTAGTTCAAATATAGTTCATGGATAGCTCGTACAGGAACTCCAAGTGATCAGAATTCAATCAATCAAAGCTAAAGGACAGAAAGGCATAAGTACAATGGCAGACAAATGGCATTTGTGTTGAACACCATCCCGTGTACCTGGATACCACACTCCTGTCTACATAATTTTTTTTTGGTTTTTTAATAAAAGTGATTAAGGGAGACACATTCTACATCCACATGCAACATCTGACAAAATAGTTATGGAAACTGGTACTCCGTTTAAGGAATCCTGCTGTTAAAGAAGTTTAATTTGACATTCTGATGTCAAATGAACAGGCGGAAGTAAAGTACCATGTCTCGACATTTGCGTGACATGTCAGATTACATATATCCACAGACCACGGCACCATCTCCCTATGGACAGTTCTAAGAACCAACTCCATTCAAAATTCAACATCTTAACTGATTGGCGGACGCATCACAGAAATATTTCATAAGTTAATAAGCGTTCTACTCAACAAAATCTACTGCTACAGCCCACATATATTAACAGAACCGCCCTTTCCGCGCAGTTGGATTTCAACATACAGAATGCATTAATGCAATGTAAGTCGATCAGGTAAAATATAACAAGAGCCTAGAAATTAGCGGTCATTACAATCTTATCAATATTCGTTCATAGTCAATCCAAAGCACGCCTAGCCATAAGATCCAACAGAGACAGGGAGAGCTGGATCTGAGAGACCACGTATAGAGGGAGCAGGGAGCAGGTGGGCGAACCAGGACGTCCATGTAGACATCGGGGTTGAAGGAGGCGGAGTTGATGGATTCGAGTGGCGAGGCGGAGGCGGAGCCTGGGGAGGGCCGCGCCTGGGACGCGGGAGCAGCGCCGGCGGCCCCGGGGTCGGTGTTGTAGAAACTGGCCAGGAGATCGCGCGTGCGCCGAGCCTTCTCGTCCATTGCCGTCGGCGCGGCGCCGGCTGTGGCCGCCATTTCGCGCCGAGGTTTGGGAGGAGCTTGGACGCCGGGGAGATCGGAGGTTGTAGGAGTGGATCGGAGTGGGGAAAGACGAGGGGGTTCTTTTGGGAAGTTTACTATTTCTTTAGTAGAAGACTAGTTAGTGTGCACGTCTCTCTTGAAAACAACAAATCAGTATGTTGTCCACAAGTTTTCCAAATCTACATTATCACTACAAGATCCCTTTTTTTTTTGTTCTCTGTCTCGCTCGGGATTGCTCCAAATTCAAAATTACATTTGTTAGTGTGAAATTTTACAAATTTTGAAAGACATTTCAAGATAAAACCAATTGTATCCTAACAGCCTAGAACAAATATTACCACAACGTACCTTAACAAAAACAATCAACAAAATATTCAGCAATGACACGTACTTCTCTTCTCACCTTGGAGATACATGAAAAAACTAATTGTATGATTACTTGTCATCTCCTTTTTACTTCTTTCATTTTGTACTACATCAACACTGGGACACTATGAAAAAGTGTACCTTGCAAAGATCAAAAGATTAATCTAGTGCGTCCTTTCTCCCAAACCATTGCATATGGAAGAAATGAACTTGACAAGAACTCAACATTAGTGTTGGTAACTTCTTGCCAGAAGGAATTAGATGGCGCTGTCGTGCACGCGCAGGACATCCAAGAAGGAAACAGAAATAGCTGAAGGAATCAGAAATCGAACACGCCAAAGAGGGCTTCATCCCCGAAGTTTTCGCCGGCGTTGTGGTCGTGGTCGTCGTCCGTCGGGCATGCCATGGGAAGGAAGTGGAAGTGGTGCTTGCGGACATGACTGTCTTGCACGCACGTGTCGGGCGGGGCTAGCTTGCGCGCGCGCGAGCCCTCGCGCGGTTTCGGACCAGCACGCACGTGTGGTTGTCGGAAGGAGACGGCACCCGCTCCTCTGCGTCCTCGACCAGCACGCACGTGTGCTCGCCCACCACCGCGCCGCACCTCCTCCTCTCTTCTTCCTCGAGAAGCTCGTCGCCGAAGCTCGACGCCGGCGAACCCCACCCCCACCCCCCACGTTAAGTCCATCCTCGACGGCCGCCTTCTCCGCCGCAGCTCCCTTCGGTCGCAGCGGCGTCGCCGGCGCCGTCTCGGCCTGGGAACTCCGTTCGCTCGGCTCCGCCTCGCTCCATCCTCGACGGCGCCACCTCCGCCGCAGCTCCCTCCGGTCGCAGCGGCGTCGTCGGTCGCCGTCTCGACGCCGGTAGTCGCCGGAGATGTTCATGCGATTTCCCCCCGAACCTGCACCCCCTGCCCTAAGGTTCGTCCTCGCCTCCGCCGCCTCCGCCGCGGCCAGCCGCGGCTCCGGCGGCTCCGGCTCGGCTGGCCGTCGTCGTCGCCGGAGATGAAGATGGCGGCGGTGCTCATGCGATTTCCCCCCCGACCCTGCACCCCCCGCCCTAAGGTTCGTCCTCGCCTCCGCCGCCTCCGCCGCGGCCAGCCGCGGCTCCGGCGGCTGCGGCTCGGCCTGGCCCTGGTTCGTTCGGTGGAGAGGATTTGGGGATTTGGAGATGAACCGGAGGAAGAAGAAGGAAACGTGGGGAGAGAAGACAACGTGGGTGGGACCTACCCACGTCCGTCCACGCGCACGAGGCCGACCAGCGCGTCAACGCGTCTCCGCGGAGCGAGCGAGCGCTCGCTCGCGCAACAGGTAGCCATCCTCGCACGTGTCGCCGGTATCGGAGGCCGTGAGTCCGTGACACAACGATGTCCGAGCGACCGACGGCGGCCGATTGGAGCTACCTTTCATCCTGGTCTTTGTACATCGGGATAAACTGGCTCCCGAGGCATCAGCCAAATCACTACAAAACTAAAATTCTATTTGGACTGTCAAACTGTATAAATCTGATCGAGGCTCTTAACACTGCCTTGATCAGCCAAGAGAAAAATCCCAAGGCAGATTTTACTACAGCTAAAAGCTAATTAAAGCAAGCAAAATAATGAGGAATGGATGCATGTATGGAGGCACGAATTACGTATGGAGACTGTCTTCAGCTTGGTTGGACTGCAAGAACACATGATAGAGTTAAAATAAAGAAAACGTAGTATGAATTCAGAAATAGAAAAGAAGGATTCAGTAGGCAGACTCCTAGACAGACCTGCTATGTTGTTTCAATCTTGTCACTTGCACAGTTCCACCCTGTTGAAAAGGAAAAAAAATTAAAATGCATCACCACCGTATAACAGCTGAAACATTGTGAAGGGCCGATGATGCTCTGCGTGGGGCGTTGGAGGTGCAGTGCGGCGAGGCTGGTGGTGGCCCCCTCTGCGTCGACGCCGTGGTCGCGCGGTTGGGTGTGTGCGGTTCAGCGGAGGGCGGGCTGGTTTGGCCGGTCGCGGGAGGTGGGTATGGCCAGAAAGCTCGGGACGAAAGTCTTGCCGGCTTTTGCCGGCCGATGACGACGGCGCCCGCGGGCGTCCCTGTCCTCCTTGGAGGCGTCATCGTCGAGCTTCCTCGACCTTCCCATTCTCGGATCAAGATCTTCGGGTGAAAGCCTACACCCTATGGGCGGGGCGACGGCGTCGTTCTCACGTCGCGGACTCTCTTGGGGGCGTCGTCTTGAAGATCTCGATCCCATCCGCTCTCCTTTGGTGGGCTGGTCGCACACGACATCGCGATTGGCAGGTGGCCGGTCGGCGGTGAGGTGTGTCTTGGCGTTGCGAGTTGTGTGGCAACGATGACGGTGTTGAGCGGAGCCGAGTCGCGGCATGTCCTTCGTCACCGACATTCCGTGTTGCGTCCCGCCGTGAAGCTGTGAAGTCGGAGCTGCGTGTCGCGGGGCGGCAGGCTGGCAACGATGACCCTTTTTCTACGGTGGCCTCGTGGATTCCGTCGATGCAAGGTGTGCTTCTTTCTCCAGTGAAGGTCTCCGTCGGAGTCGGAGCTGCCTCCTCCTCGACGCTTTGGGTTGACTGTTTGGCATAGGCCGACATGGTTTACGGCGTCGGCTGCGGCGAGGGCTTCGTCGGTGGTCGTCGAAGGTGAAGTCGGAATCGCTTGCTCGGGGAGGAGTGACGACGATGACGCTCGGTGATGACCTCGGTGATGTTTCTCTCCTCGGCGGCGTGTGTGTCTCGTGTGGGTAGCCAGGTTGGCCGGGTCTGCCCATTGTGGTGTTCCATGACTACATTGGTGCACTTGTAACGGTTTTCGGCCGGTTCCCCGTTAATGAACCGGTCAACTCCCCTCCTACTTTTTTAATAAAATGAGGCAATGTTGCCCGTTTTGTTCAAAAACATTGTGAAGGGAGCCTTATGATCAACAGTAGCAAGCAGGCGGGAGGTGAGGGACCTGTTTCATCTGTTTCCTTCAACGACTTACAGGCCGGAGGTGAGCGAGCGGGGCACGCAGTGAGTGTGTGCCACGGCAGGCATGATGTTGGACGGGTGCAGTCTGTCAGATACTCAGATGGCCTCCAAACGGACGTCCGCGCTTCGGCTGAACCGAGCGGGCAGGCGAGGGGGCCGAGATCGAAGTAGTCACCGTGACTCCAAAGTTCAGCGCGGTGTACCTCGCGTCGTTCATGTCCTCCAGCCTTGGTGCCAGTGCATCGAAGCAGCGGCGCCTCGGTGACACGCGGATGAAATCTTACTGTGTGGCTGGGTGAAACAAGGAGGAGGCGCTCCCGTTGCCAGTGGAAGCGGAGCGCACGCCGGTATAGGGACGTCTGCGTGGCCAGAGGCATCCGTGCGCTGGACGGCGGGTGCGTGACGTTAGGCAGCTGGAGGCACCGCGAGATTGGGCGGCCGGGGACGCTCGTGGGGCGGTAGCTTCGCCGAGGCTGTGAGCGACGCGTTGGTGAGGAGGCGGCGTGCTGGAGGGCCGGGAGAGGAGGCGGCGGGGCAGGTGGAGTTGCGTGGATCCGGATTGTGAGGCTGGATTTTCGTTTTAGTTTCTTTCTTTCTTTTCCCCGTCCGGACGGTCACCGCGTGCCGATCTGGACGGTAGTAGCCTCCGTGTGAATTTCGGGGTCGAGGGAGGGGAGAACGGATGAATCTAGACCGCGGGATGGATGCGTGTGGACGGTTAAGATTCGATTTTCCTGCCAAGTTTGCTTGTTTATTAGTAGTGGAGATAGTGGAGATTCATCTGTTTCCTTCAACGACTTACAGGCCGGAGGTGAGCGAGCGAGGCACGCAGTGAGTGTGTGCCACGGCAGGCATGATGTTGGACGGGTGCAGTCTGTCAGATACTCAGATGGCCTCCAAACGGACGTCCGCGCTTCGGCTGAACCGAGCGGGCAGGCGAGGGGGCCGAGATCGAAGTAGTCACCGTGACTCCAAAGTTCAGCGCGGTGTACCTCGTGTCGTTCATGTCCTCCAGCCTTGGTGCCAGTGCATCGAAGCAGCGGCGCCTCGGTGACACACGGATGAAATCTTACTGTGTGGCTTGGTGAAACAAGGAGGAGGCGCTCCCGTTGCCGGTGGAAGCGGAGCGCACGCCGGTATAGGGACGTCTGCGTGGCCAGAGGCATCCGTGCGCTGGACGGCGGGTGCGTGACGTTAGGCAGCTGGAGGCACCACGAGATTGGGCGGCCGGGGACGCTCGTGGGGCGGTAGCTTCGCCGAGGCTGTGAGCGACGCGTTGGTGAGGAGGCGGCGTGCTGGCGGGCCGGGAGAGGAAGCGGCGGGGCAGGTGGAGTTGCGTGGATCCGGATTGTGAGGCTGGATTTTCGTTTTAGTTTCTTTCTTTCTTTTCCCCGTCCGGACGGTCACCGCGTGCCGATCTGGACGGTAGTAGCCTCCGCGTGAATTTCGGGGTCGAGGGAGGGGAGAACGGATGAATCTAGACCGCGGGATGGATGCGTGTGGACGGTTAAGATTCGATTTTCCTGCCAAGTTTGCTTGTTTATTAGTAGTGGAGATTCATTTTTGGAAGTTTACTCGTATGGAATGTGGAATTTTACCGCCATGGACCAGTTCTTTTCGGCTGGAGCTTAGAGTAGTCTCTAGCAGATGCTTTATAATCTCCTACCGGAACCCTATAAATGGTATCCGGTATGCGGGATACTGATTATCCGGTACGAGTCTTGTTCGGGTAGAATAGATACACTGTATCATACCGGATTTTCAAACGGAAAAATAGATTGCAACTTCGCGCCAGAATCCATGCAAAAAAAAAAAAAAACTTCGCGCCAGAAATTTACGAGAACACATATTGAACATTACAGTAGAACTAAAATTAAAGTGCGGTAGAACATAAATTAAACTAAATAAAACAGAAAATGAAACCCTAGATCTACGGCGGCGATCTCTTCCCAGCGAGATTCTATGGCGGCTGCAACGATCTCCTTCCGGCAACCTTCTAAGGGGGTGACATACGGGTCGAGGTGGAGGTCTTCCTTCTCGACGAGGCACCGCACCACCCATGCGAGCTCGTTCTTGTCCATGGCAGCTTGGAAGCAAGCCGCGCGCAACCGGGCGCCGCTTGCCTCGTATGCCGCCGTTGCGGCCGTGAGCTCGATGTCGGTTTTCTCAGCACGCTTCCAAGCCGGTAGGACGTCGAGCTTGCATGAACCGGAGCCGCACCCGAGGAGGCTGACAACACACCCGTCCTCCGGAATCAACCTCGCGGGCGGTAGCTCGTACCCGTCCTCGATCTCCTTCGGCTCGGGCGCCTTCCTCCTCCGGCCGGAGGAGCTGCCCGCCTCGGCGTCATGCGCCGCCCTCGCCGGGGATGAGTTGTCCCAACGGCGGCCTCGGTAGGAGCCACGCTTGAGCGCGTCCTCCAAGCTGCGGCGGCGGACCTCCTTGTCTTTCGGCGGCGAACGGCCACCGGAGCCGTGCAGTGTGGAGCCTGCCATGAATCTAGTGGTGGGAGGGGGAGAGGAGCAGCGGTGCGGCTCGGATTGCTCGTCGGAGTTGCGGCGGCGAGAGGCTCGGTGCGGCGGAGTGGTTTAGTTTTGGTACTGAATCGGCCCCTCCGTTCCGGCTATATACTGAGCGAGCCGCCGGATACGGACATATTTTTTCGGGCCGGCGCATTTTCCTTTATCTGTTCAGGCCACAAAAAACGGTCCACCCCCAAAATCGACCTGTATCTTTCCGGGCCGAGGAGCTCTCAGGGCGGTGATGAGTTAGAAGGCTAGGCCCGTAGCTAAGGGGAGTGATTGGACTCAAAAGACATTTGAGTTCCCACACCTAATCCATTGAAATTAATTAAGATCCATTATACATAAATATACAAATGTACCTCTGAACTGGTTTGAGAAAACATCGATTTTGTCCTTGGGCCTAAAACTACACAGTCAATTTTAACCATCAAATGGTGCATAGATTACACACTTTCATGCGTTTTGGTCTTTTTCCGGACCCATATTTGGCTTTTCAGGTGCCGGGGAAGATGCTCTTAGCTATGAGGTGCGAGGTCCCGGGAGTCAACTACAAACAAACACACGTTCTACACGTTAGTAAAACACACACGCGCGCGCACACAAACATTCTCTATGCCGCATCTGACGTATCATAGGTCTGATTTACTCCCACTAATGGTCGGTCTGACCAGAGTAATGCTATTAGACACTCAAAAACAGAGTAGCGTAATTGTGTGAACTCAGAAGTTATCGAGGAACTTGGAAGCCTCGATGTAAGATTTTACTAACAAAGCTTGGCAACAGCATCCGAGCAAGTCAGTTGTTCAACATCATCGTTTTATTCAGCCAAAAGCACAAAACAGGCAAACCATAAATTTGTTTTGAGGTAAGATCCCCCAGCGTCTGACAAAACCACGCTCCTAGCTACGTAATAGAAGCAAACGCCCGACCCTATCCTTTCGTTCCCCATCTACAGTGACCGAAGGAGATTTTTGGGCGATCCCGTGCGTGCCAGCTCGCCGGCGGCGATCCGCTCGATCCCTCGCCCTCCGCGGCCGCTCCGGCGGCGGGAGGACGGGGAATCGGCGGATCCCGCCGTGTACATAGTCTAGGCGTGTGTGGGTGGCCTGCCGGCGGCGCTGGGGTGAGGGCGGCGTGGTCGGAGAGGCCGGTGGCGGCGGCGGATCCCTCCTCTGTTTTTGGCTCTCCTGTGGAGGATCTGCGCAGATCTGCTGCCGCGGGCGTGGTTGCTGCTCTCCGGAGCTGCGGCGCGCTCTTCCTGAAGCTGGCGGCCGTGATGGCGGCGTCGCTTCTTGCTTTTGGGGTTCGGCAGTCTCCACTCCGGTGGTGGCTGATGCTTTTGCTTAAACTTCCTGGGAGTTTGCAGGTGGAACGTTCTTCCTCGTCGGAGGTAGCGGTGGGCGTGGTGGATGAAGGGTGGAGCTGTCGTCTTCGTCTCCGGCGTGATGCGAAGATGGCGGTGCGGAAGCAGCTCGATGCCGATGTTCGTTCATTGACCAGATTCTGGCGCCTGCGTCTGATGGCTCTTGCGGCTTTTCAACATGCTTGGTCGAGTTGTCTTCTCCGGTGTGAGGTGAGGCCACCTTCTTCGTCTCCGGTGGTGTGCTGCTGGGGTTGGAAGACGGCGTGCTGCGTGGTGGATCCGCTGCTGATGCGTGTGAGTGTGTTCTGTTCTGCGTTCGTGCGTGTGTGTGCTTTCATTTGCTGATCATGTACACGAACTCCTTGTCAAAAAAAAAACCACGCTCCTAGCTCAACGTTGAGACTTGATTTTACATGCCACTCAGGGCATTTTCAGGCACGCAGGCCAATATTTGCAGTAGGACATAACTGTTTCATGGTGCCGGAGGAGGATGCCCATCTGCTCCAACGTCTTCCTGAATATTGGGCAGGGTGCCTGGTCGAGCAATACAGTGAGTTATGTACCGAGTTAAATTCACGACAAGAAAACACCCTCTTAATTGAAAATTGAGACTGAGATTTGCGAAGTCAATTAAGTTCTGAATAATGAAATGAATGTACTCTTCTGCGGCAAAAAAATTTCAACAGATTCAGTTTGGTGGCGAAGGCATGAAAGAATTAAGTTCCAAGTATTTCGCTGCCATTGTATGAACTGGCATTTGTCTAAATATCTAATAATGTATTCCATATTCCAACCTCCAAAAGCAGATCATTTCAATTACGAATTGCCAAATCAATTGGTTAAATAGAAATCTCAAGCACCCTATGAAGTAAAGTGGACACAATGATCTATAATTGTCCTATTAATGTAAACTAGGAATAACCCTACTTAACCCAAGATCTATACAGAACCAACGGCGCATTATGTGCTATGTTAGGTGTTCCCTCTCCGATCTCTCTATTCTCTGTTCTCTCTAGCAAATGAAGACACCATGGGACTTACACTAGAGAGGAGCACCAGGCCTTAACACATCTAATCTATATGTTGACAATATCATATCACCAGCAGTTGTAAGTAGCTAATAAAATTATGCAGGAACTGAAACCCGGTATGTTAAAGCACTTGCTTCACTATTGGCCCTAGTACTCCTATCCAGAGAGGTAAATGGGGTGACCCCAAGGAGGCTCCTCAGCGCTCAGGGATTTTTGGCCGTCCGATCGTCTCCTAGAGCGAATCCCAGCCGTCCGTCGTTTTTCACCCGTTCCTGCGCCGTCGTGGTGTCTGTTTCTTGCCTATGGTCTTCCTTGGCTTACTTCTTTTACTGGGTACATGTCTCACTGACGCTGGGTCCAGAAATTGCCGGTCCCGCTTGGCAGAGGCAGAGCGTGTGGCGTCGTCGGTGACCATTTCCTCGCGCGCGCGCTGTGATGTGGGCCGGTCCTGGATGTGGCCCGCGTGTCAGCCGGCGTGGCTTGGTCCGCGCACGGTGTAGATGTTGCTGCCCCGTGGGGGTAGTATCGACATTTCGCGTCCTATCCCTCGCGTCCATCGGGGAGACGACCTCGCATCGACATTTCGCCCGATCCCCTTTCTCTCTCACCCCGCCGCCGCTCCCCCGGCCTCGCCGCACACCGCCGCCAAGCGTCCTATCCCTCGCGTCCATCGGGGAGACTTCTGGCGGCGCGATGCGCCGTACCTACTGCCTCCCCGAGCAACCACGGCATGAAGGGGTCGCCGACGGCGGAAGGAGCGCCGCGTCCGGCGGCTGCACGAGCTCCAACGGCGGAAGAGGTCGCCGACGGCAGAAGGAGGGCCGCGCCCGGCGGCTGCACAAGCTCCACTTCTTCAAATCCCCACCGATGTATGCCGTCGTCTCCATCCCTTCGCCTTCACCCGTCGTCCTCAACGCAAGAAGGCAACGCGGGCGGTTGACTATACGATCCCAGGTTACTCTCCCTAACTGCTGCCAGGGCCTAAGTCCTTCCTCGCGTCCGCTGGATCTCGACCATGGCCAGGTGAGGTCGTCTCCCTATGAATGTCATTCCCGTTCCCCGTATTATTTCAATTTTTTTGCCTTTTTCTCACTCTCATTTTTGAGCAGCGGGGGATTGAGGAAGAAGGTGCACACGCCACCGTCCGCATACACGGAGATGGAGGGGGAAGAAGAGGGGGAAGAAGTGGTGAGGGAGGAAGAAGCAGTCCGTGGAGGGGGACCCTTGGCGGAGCCCCGTCGAGATCCTGGACTCGCACTGCGCGTACGGTTTGAGATGGAGGCGCCGCTGCTGGAGGTCGTGTTGCGCACGAGTCAATCCTATCGGCAGGTACCTGCTCTCTCCCTATGCCTTTGATCTACATATGTCTTCGCTACACTGGATTGGTGGCAAAAAAGTCACATGATTTAGCGTTGTCTTGGTCAGCTGGGTGAGGAGAAGCAACGGAATTTGAGCACATGGATCTTATGATTTTTTGCCATGACTGCAGTTAGGATTGTTTGTCAATACAGTTGTTACATTAAGCTAAGCTTCCGTTCTGCTCTAACCAACATATAATTTGTGATATTGCAGATCTATTATAATGGACTGCAAAAAAGGTACTAGGTTACATTGCTCAGCTTAAAAGTGTGATATAATTGCACTGAAGACAAACGAGCTTGATAATTTTAGGTTACATGAAGTTCTCATCTTCGCAATATTTGTTTTTTGGCGTATAGAAATGTTGATCCAGCAAGTATAATGTTTTCTTCACCAGTTAATATATTGTTGTGCTCTGTCCACATAATTTCTTTAGATAAGTTGCACATTATTAGTCGACTATATTTTTTAGCAATTTTATCTCCCATATATTCTAGATTCAAGTCACATATACTATCTTGACAGTCCGCAATATGTCATCACAGTCAGTATTATCGTGTACCTTCGATTTTTGTTGGTGTTTTTTCTGCTTACTATAATGGTGTGTGATTAGTTAAGTGCATTGATTAATCGTATGATGTATGTTCATTTGACAACAACTGTTCTATGTCCCAGTTTTATTTATATATATCACAATCAACTAAAACCTAAAATTGGTTTTGTTGACTTTTTTCCTGTTTAACATTTGGTTCTTGAAATTTAAGATAGCCCATGTGGTTGAGAGCATCACCAAAAGTAGTACTACAATAATTCCCTGGTTATATGGCTGTTGATTTAGCTCTGTGTACCTTCGATTTTTGTTGGTGTTTTTTCTGCTTACTATAATGGTGTGTGATTAGTTAAGTCCATTGATTAATCGTATGATGTATGTTCATTTGACAACAACTGTTCTATGTCCCAGTTTTATTTATATATATCACAATCAATTAAAACCTAAAATTGGTTTTGTTGACTTTTTTCCTGTTTAACATTTGGTTCTTGAAATTTAAGATAGCCCATGTGGCTGAGAGCATCACCAAAAGTAGTACTACAATAATTCCCTGGTTATATGGTTGTTGATTTAGCTCTGCCGGACATACACATATTCAAATAAGAGTAACATTCTGCGTCATTCGTTTCCTATTCAGGTTAGTGCCTGCCTGATTTCTGCTTTGCTGTGCCCTATGTCATTTAGTTGGGCCAGCGCTCATGTCGCTGCTGCACAACATCTGCATCCTCCTCTGGATTCAATGGAGGAGTACGTGCTAACCCAAAGGCCCCACCGTAGAAATGGAGGAGCACAACGAGCGGCCGTAATTTTCTCCCTTCCTCATGATCTGGATCCTCTTTCTCTCACTCTATTTAATACCCACAAATTCTCATCTTTCTGTGCAGATTCTATTCTTTTATTTATGACCACAAGGGATTTGAAAAAACCTGCGGGGTAAGATTCATCTATGTCATATATCTTTGCGTTATTGTTTACTCAATAATTTCGCATTTGTTCTGAAATTTTGACACAATCAACAATAGCAACTTGAGATGCAGTCTAGCTATTTGCAATACGGATCGGTTCACAATTATGGGTGATGCACACCTTTCGATTTGATCACTTATCTTTTGCATCTCCATTTATTGGTTCTGAAATATGAGCCTGCTTGTGTGATGCACATATTTCGATAAGAGATGAACTAATCTAATCATGTTTGTCATGGGAACCTGACATTAGACACAATATATGAATGTTTAAAACGCTATCATGCAGATGCCTATTCTCATAATCTATTTTTATACATTTTGGTCTTTTGGTTGACCAAAAATAAATAATCAACAATGATTTGTTTGCACAACAAACTTAAGCAGTGATTTCTTTGTTTTTGGTGTCCAGGTGCAGGTACTGTCTTCCTACTAAATATTGTGCCAAGCGAAGACTGTGTGCCTCATGCGCATTTGTCCAGAGCATAACATTCAGCTCTTTTCGCATATATTTATTCCCTCCTCGCATATAATGTACCTGATTGTAAATATCATTTATTCTAGGCTACATAAACGAATTCATAAGCAATTGATCATGTAACATTGCAATTTAAATTTATATGGGACATACCAAGTCGTACACACGATAGAGGTTATTAGTTGTTGAATTGGAAAATTTTCCAACCTCACCCTAAAATTTGGCAGCTGTTGTTATGATCTATATATATGTAAATTGCCACCATTGTTAGGTGACACTATCGATTTATTCTTTCCTCTGTTAATGTCTTCAATATGAGCAAGCTAAAGTCACTACTTGCATGCTTCATCAGGTTCAACAGAGTCGGTGACCTGTAAGAGCCTATTGAGAACCTAGGAAACATTAACTGGGAAAGCTACGCAAGAGGTGACGTTTATGCCCTGCAAAATAGTAGTGGATATGATCTCAGAAAGGTATGTCCATTTCATCCATGAAACAGTCCAGATTACCTAGCCTTCAGAAAACTATTGACGCTAGGTTATATATCTGGAGTGAAAGGACTCGATGATTCAAGATTTAGTTTGTCTGCTGTTGTAAGCTAATTGATATACTACATATGCATTATCATGTGCTAAAAGCTGGTTAATGTGCTGTAAATATTGTTAAATTGTGATGTAACTTTGCTAGCATATAGAAGTATAGAACATGTGCAACAACATTTGTTCTTAACTTAGTGTTTACTTAGTGCTGTACATTATTTTACTTGGAGTTCATAGCAGCTTTGTGCAATATCACATATAAATACTCTTATGTGTACAATCCTCATTAGGTTGATATTATTTGCTGGCTTTAGAAAATGTAAATGATCTGGTCCTCTGTTAGTACCTTCCTTTCTTTCTCTCTCATAACACTACAAAAAAAAATTCACCTTCCCATCAGCTACTTTGAATGGAAGTCTCTGTTAGACTGCACGTGTTTTGTCTCTCTTTGGTGACTAGGCAGTTTTCAGTAGTAGCTTCAAAGGCGCTTGCAGATTCTCTGAATTATTTGGTACACATGCTAGATCTATTCTAAAGTAGATTGTTTCTCTTGACAATCTTGCTTTTTTGAAAGTACCTCTCGGGGTTGTGGTACATAGTTGTATGCTAAGTTCTGAGTAAACTAGCTATATGGATGGCCAATATTGTGGCTTCTTGATATGTTATTTATGCATTAGGTGATACTCCTATAAAAGTTAAGCAAAAGGATGGATTATATCTGGCTTCTACAGAATAGCCTACTTTAATTTGGGTTTTATTATTTGCATATGTTGTGTCTTTGCCTTGTGACTAGGCAGTTTTTTGTAGAAGTATATGCTCACTTTTCTGGACATTTATAGCCTTTTAATTTCGTTCTTTGCATATTTATTGTCAAAGAGCTCATTTTTTAAATTAAATAATTTCTAGGTTTGTCAAAGTTCACTCTGGTGACCAGTAAATGAATACGCGGTCGTTTCACTTGGTATCAGAACCAACTGTTGTTTGGCTATCCATAGCTAGCAGTGGTTTTCTGGTCCTTTGGCAATGGCCCACAATCTTTATCAGTTGACATTGGTGATGGCTTGGACTTGGCTACTAGGACCAGTTAGATGCAGCCACAATGGTGCAACCAGGCATGAGCCCTAACAAATCGTGCTACATATAATTCTCTCTCTCTCTCGATTTAGTCCCTGGAAATGTTGTTTGTTTGTGCAGATTGTACTTATCTATGCCCAACAAGGTGTTTGCCAAAAATCCAAGAATTTGATCTTTGGTTGAGCAGATTTGAGAAAATTGAGTTTTGTTTGCTCAACTAACTTTAGCTAGGCCTGTATTGCACATTGTTTAGTCACAGTAGCATTATATGATGGCCTAATATTGCTCTCCATTAAGATTTGGGGTATATGTTTAACCTTTGCACATTTAACATTTCTATAATCTTTAAATTGTTTTCTTTTTGAGTGTTGAGCTTTCTAATACTCTTCCAGCTAGGAAAAACAAACTAACAAAAAGAATAGCTAAGTGACCATGATTACCATTTGCTCCCTCTTTGGATAAATTTTCTACACAAATATTGTTTATCCTACTGTATTGAAACACCTGCATTATTGAATCCAATGTTAGTACAATGGCTTTTTGCTATCCAATTTAGGTTACTGCTATCCAATTTAGGTTTCACTTTCCTTTTTTGCTTTGTGATGAATTTATGGTTACATAGTGCCACTTTTCTTTCTGATGTTATCGAAATATATTTTTAATTCGGGCATGATATGCTCTAATTTTCTTCTATGCTTTTACATAAACAATTTATAGTACAATGGCTACTTACCTAATTTCATGCTCCCTGAAGCTTTTGCCAGGATATGCTCTAATTTAAGCACATAAAAAATTGCTGATCCGGTTAACTAGGAGATGATGCAACTGGATGCACCCACATGTTTTTGTGGCGCGCTTAAAATGTTCCACCCAAAAATCAATTGAGCAGGAAGCTGATGGTGGTTGCTACCATTTGTATTGAGTTTATAACTACACAGTTGGCTTTGATGCTTTCCTGAATGTGGACAATGATTAGTTAGCTAATAAGACGGCGATTGTTTCATTATTTTCAGCATTTTTTTACCACATGGGGCTCGCGACTCATTGGTTTCTCTGTCTCTTTAGTAATCTATGCCTATGAGGTGTTTGATGAAACTCCAAGCAGGATGCAGAGGTGTTTGTACCCCCATTTTGTTCATACAGTAGGTTTATAGAGAGGGGAAAGAAGGCAAGGAGATGATAATGGATGACGAGGTCATATATGTCAGCGATGGCCGGTGCTCCATTGACTACCTATAGATTGTCTTGCCGATGTCTCTTCATCAGCCTATCCTACCTGCACTATGTGCTATTTTCCGTTCGTCCGCTATCTATGTGATATTTTGTAGATGTTGTAATGAAAGACCTATTTATCATAAAACCTATCTATTTTGAATACTTATGGGTGTAAACTTTGTGTATGTAAGAACATTGTGTTTTGCTTCAAAACTATAATGGCACTGTTATGTATAGTAATTGTTGACTGTTGTGTCATATTAATGATGTTTGTCATAAGGTTTTACCAATCGATTATAAATGTCAAAGGCAGGTGGCGCGCGGCGAAGCCGCGCCGGGGGATCTAGTTGATGTGAAGTGGGAGAACATTGCATTACCTGTGGCCATTCTTGTTGCAACATTCGATGACCATGCAACTCTTGTCGCCGCAGCACTTGATGACTCAGCTTGGTCAGGAGCTGGACCCTCTTCTGTAGAAGGACTCGGCATAATCGCCAGGTCTGCTAAAGCAAAATGTTAGTGAGCAGCTTCCTGGTAAGTACTAATCCATTTTTTAATCGAATTCATAACCAACTACCTGCAATGAGCACATTATCAAAATTCACTTCTGACTGAAAGTTTATTTCATCATCTCTATTTTCACGGAAGGTCAATTTGTAGCGGTACGCTACATTCCGTGTCAGATTCTTGCAGGAGTGTCTAGTGGATCTGAAGTGTCTCTTTATTATTTCATTAGAGTGAGACCTCCTTGAAAAAAGACGTTGACAGCCCATACACCTCACTTGTTGAGCCTCCATAGGGCGAAAGAACAAGAAAAATCTTGTTCCAGAATCACACACACTGCTAAAAATGATGAAAAAAATATTGAACAATATATTATAATGCCACTCAATTAGTATCAACAGACCATGATGTATGATCTACAAAAGACATGATATGAAATATACAGATATGTACTCACTCAGTTTCGGAAGGGAAATATAACCTCATATAATCCAGCACAGAGGAAACTACGCCCTCTATATTTGCGTGGTGTCCTAGCGGCCTAATTGAAATACAGAATGACAAGTTGTTAATGTGAAGCGAATGTGATGAGATGAGGATAGAGAGAACAACTTACTTTCCTTTGCTCACAGCAGTTCTAACGACATTTAGGTGCCCTATCAAGTTGTTTCGGTTGACAAAAGGCGAACTGAGTGATAATTCAGCAGTGAACTTCAGAACATGTTGGTGAAAATAATTCTCTGCCTCTGCACTTCCTCTCCTCAACATTTCGACAAGAACCCCTCTTCTAATTATCAGGAAGAGACCCGCATGGACTGAATCCACATCCACTGCTGCATCATAGCGAGGGATATACCTTGAAATGTACTCCTCGAGCAGATCAAACTCTCCATTTCTAATGTGCATTTCAACAATACTTTCAGAATATGCGTCCCTACAACATTTAGACGAACACTTAGGCTGATACCAAGATGTCATTATATAAAACAATAATTTATATAGCATGGGTAAATACTAAAACATATGTTAGCAGAGTTTAAACTTTTAGATTTTGAGCGAGAACTCAAGTCCACGCCAGGCCTAGGCCTTATCCTGAATGTCCAAACTTAAATTAAGATTTGTGGACAGAGAGACACAATAGAGATCCTAAAACCAGAAGTAATGTGTCAAAAATAAACTGAAGGCTGTACATCATTATTAGTAGGATTGCATGCAGATAACCATTGTACAGATATAGTGTTGATTTTGAGCAAATGATCAGTCAATCTTTATCGAAAAAGATGATCAGTCAATTGTGAACTAAGTAATAATCATGTTAAAGCTTAGGAAGATAAACATACTCAGGTGATGGTGGACTGAGCACCACAGGTCCAAAATCTCGAATAGGTACGGCTGCAGGTTGAGGAGCTTGCACATCATGATGTGGCGCCTCCTCAGCTGGAGCATGAGCATGCAATTCTTGAGCAGCTGGGTCCTGTGCATAAGCCATCGCTCCTTGCATTACCGTCATCCCAGTTAGAACTCCACCAATATAATAGCTGACGAGAGGATTCCAGTTCTGTGCCACTGGCCAGTTTGTGGACTGTAGTATGTGTAAGATTCGGGTAGCAGCATCTGATAATCCAGGAAGAATGGCGTTAAGGTTCTTCTCATCATTGAGCTGCCCACTAATGTTGTTTCTCATGACATTGGAGACCCATGTAGCACTACGGGAAAACGAGACTCCGCCGAGTGGTCAAAAGACTCGGCGAAGGCCTGAATCCAGCTCGGCGAAGCCTTCGCCGAGTATGGATCTCGGCGACATAGGCTTCGCCGAGTGCTTTTTGTCGGGGCCGCTCGGCGAACCTTCGCCGAGTGTCTTTTGGACCCCACTCGGCGAAGAAAAGGCGATCCAGCCCGTCCCTTGTCAGATGTGTGTCAGGTGTGTGTCAGGCCTTCGCCGAGTCGGCAAACCCCACACTCGGCGAAGACGCGGCGCACAATTGTGCGACACGTGTCCACGAAGGTTGGGCTCGACAAAGCATTTCGCCGAGTGCTTCCTTCGCCGAGCGCTGCTTCGCCGAGCTAGACCTTCGCCGAGTGCCGTTGTACGAGGTTCGCCGAGTGGTGGCTTCGCCGAGAGGGGTCTTCGCCGAGTGCCGCGCGCTCGCCAGGGGCTCGGCAAACGTGGACCAAATGGTCACCTGGGGAACATCTTCGCCGAGTGTCGTGCTCGGCAAAACAAATAGGCTCGGCGAAGCACGTTCCCAGGTGGCCATTTTGGCACCTGGGGTGTCTCTTCGCCGAGAGCCCGGCTCGGCAAAGACAGGTTCGCCGAGTGCCTTACTCGGCGAAGGCCCTGCATTTCGACAGAATTTTTCTGTTTTTATAAAAATCCCTGCATTTGAAACAAAATATGCAGATATATATATCAAATCCATCACTAGATCACTGACAGCACACCTAGAACAATTAAAGGAAACATACATATCAATCTAAAGCATAAGTAACAAAATAGCACATAACACAAGTCCAAAAACTCGGAAAGTTCACAAAGTAGACTCCACAAGTTCACAAGGACACAACACAAGTCCAAATACATGCCACCACTTCACAGCTAGCATACAATGGCACAAGTTCATAGCTAGCACAAGTCCACGAGTCCACTAGTCACCGAAGGCCTCGTCTATGCAATCCTACAAGTTTGAAAACTATAAGCATTAGTTTCAAAACATGTGTATGCAAGTATTGACATATAGATATTACAAGTTTGAAAAATATTACATCACAAATATTACAAGTTCAGAAGTGGCATACAAATGGTTCATACAAAATATTACAAGTTCAGGAGTGGCATGCAAATGGTTCATACAAGTACAAAGCTTCAGAAGCCATTGTCTACATTGTTTGGATCATAACTTGGACCAGGATCATCATCATAAACGCTATCACGAGTGTACCACCAATCTGGCACGTAGTCTGGAGGTGGACCGCTCGGCTCCTCTACATCGGATAGGTGCATCCGATCAATAAGGTCCACGTCTCTCAGGTTGACAACCGGCTCACCGTCCTCTTGCCCATGATCGACTCCTATGCCATCGTCGTCTTCTTCCATTTCATCTATAGTAGGCAAGGTGATGTTCAATCGGCCTGGCAGCCCATCTTCTTGATAAAAATCTCCCTCATATGTGTTCGGGTTTAGGCGGTGGTGGTAGTCGTCATCGTTAGGGGTAGGTGGTTTATTACGCGGCGGTACCGAGATCACTACATCCCAGCCCAGTAGACGTTTCACAGTTTTGCATGGGTACGGAAGATAAAAAACTTGGATGGCTTGGTGTGCTAGGATATAGACATCATCTCCCTCGTAGACGGATTCTCGCTCAATTTCAACCAACCCAATTTCAGGTCTTCGTCTCACTCTTTTTGGATTGAACCAATGGAACCTGAAGACAACGGGGTTCTTCTTTTTGCCGAAATCACAATCAAGTTCAATTATTTCCTTGACTATTCCATAGTAATCAAGATTGTCTCGCCCTTGGCATAAGACCCCGGTATTTGTTGTCTTCCGGTTTGGCCGAGTGTTTTCGTATTCATCGGTATGGAAGCGGAACCCATTCATGTCATAAGAATTATAGGTCTTGACGGAATAGGTGCATGAGGTAAGTTTCTTCAACTCGGGCCTCATCTCCGGGTCGGAAGTTCCCTACAGGTGCAATAGGAACAAGTGTGATATATTAGTGTTGACGAAACATCTTGCACTAAAATGAACGTCGTGTAAGATAGAGAAATACTTTAGCTTTGAACCATGGAATGAAACCGCCGCCTCCTTCACCCCCCTTTTTAAAAAGAACCAACTTGTCATTGTCGGTAAGGGGTGTTCGATGTTTCCAGGTTTCTGACTCAAATAATCTATGAATGGCAACGATCAAGAAACGGAGTTAGTCCACAAACTAGGAAATGGAAGTGTGGCGAACAATACACTGAGCACTTACTCAATGTAGGGTTGTACTTCCGTCGTGTTCTTCAAGACATAAGATGTAATCTTCGTCCACTCATCATATGATAATTTCTTCTTCCGGTTGCCACTTGATTTGCCACTGGCCCCGATGAAAATGCTAAGGTCGGGTAGATCTTCCGGGTTGGCGGTATTGAGACGAGGCACTGGATTATGAACAGTGGTAAGAGTGTCACTATAGAACTTCGTGGTGAAGTTTGACACCTCCTCGTTAAGTGTTGCCTCGGCTATGGATGCTTCGATTTTGCATTTGTTCGTGCTTTTCTTTCGAAGGTCCTTCTGCTCTCTCTCAGTTGCAAACATCCAACGGGTCTGCACAGGCCCCCCCCAATCTTGCCTCGGTCGCGAGATGCAACAACAAATGTTGCATGGGATTAAACATGCCCGGTGGAAATATAGCCTCTAGGTCGCATAGCAACTCGGGTGTCTGTTCCTCCAACTCTTTAACCACCGCGACATCTAATTCTTTAGCACAAAGCCGACGGAAGAAATAGCTCAACTTTGCCAAGACTAGCCAAATATCCTCATCGATATAGCTTCGAAACATGACCGGCATTATCCGCTCGATCCATACGTGGTAGTCATGGCTCTTGAGCCCACCTATCCGCAACCCAGGCAAATTCACTCCCCTCATTATATTAGTTGCATAGCCATCAGGGAAGAACAGGTGTTCCAGGACCCACTGGAGAATTTCTTTCCTTTGGGCCCTTATTGGGGTGAAACGAGCCTTTGGCTTATTCCATCCTTTTCTGACTGTGCCGGGAGGGTCCATCTTCATATTTGGCCTATCACATAGCGTCTCCTGATCGACTCTAGCCTTGACGTTATCCTTCGATTTCTCGAGGTCCATTAATGTGGACCAAAGGGACTCGGCGATATTCTTTTCAGTGTGCATTACATCAATGTTATGAGGAAGAAGGAGATCCGGAAAGTAAGGGAGTTTCCAGAAGCATGGAATGTGTGTCCACTGGTGTGTCTCCATAACCCACAAAGCCATTCCCATCTGCATTGGGCACAAGAGCTTCTAGCTGAGCCTTAATGGCGTGACCATCCATGGTGGGTACTGGTTCATGGGCACCGACAACTACACTTTCAGGAACTTCTTTGCGTCTCTCTTGTATCTATGACCAGGTTTAAGGAACTGCCGATGTTTATCAAAACATGAATACTTGCCACCCTTCGTCAGCCAAACGAAAGTCATAGCCTACAAGCACACTGGGCAAGGCCACTTCCCGTGTGTACACCATCCGCAGAATATAGCACGTGCCGGTAAGTCATGGAGGGAAGTGTGGTACCAAACGAACATAGTGAAGTGCGTCTTTGCTACGGCATCGTACGTCCGTACCCCATCTTCCCAGGCAAGTAACAAATCATCCACCAACGGCTCCATGTACACACTCATATTCTTCCCCGGATATTCAGGCCCTGGAATTATCAGCGACAAGAACATGTTTTGTCGTTGCATGCAGACACCTGGGGGGAGATTCAGCGGAATGACAAACATCGGCCAACAGCTATATGTGCAAGCAGACATACCATATGGGTTGAACCCATCTGTTGATAAGGCAATTGCTACACTCCTGTTTAAGCCCGCTTTGGGATGGTCAACAATGAATTTCTGCCATGCTTCACTATCAGACGGATGTACCATCTTCTCAGGACGATACCTCTTCCCATCTATCGGCCATCTCATTTGTTGGGCAAATTCCTCGGTCATAAAAAACCGTTGGATCCTAGGCAAGAATGGAAGATACCGAAGGATCTTTTTGGCCACTGTGAGTAGCGTCTTCTGACCATCACCACTGTTGACCTCAATATACCTAGAGGACTTGCACTTGAGGCAGTATTTTTCACCCTTGTGTTCTTTTCTAAATAACATGCAACCCTTTGGACAAGCATCTATCGGCTCATATTCCATCTTAAGTGAACCGAGGATTTTCTTCGACTCGTACATGTTCTTTGGCAGAAGGTGTGCCTCCGGTAAAAGGGAGCCAATAACATGAGGAATGCATCAAAGGCATTGATGCTTACGTTGTACTGACACTTGACAGCCATTAGGCGACTAATGGAATCAAGTTGAGATACCTTTGTATGGGCGTGGAGGGTTTTCTGTGAGGCAAACAAAGTATCATAGAACTACTTCGTGCTCTTGTCCATCTCCCCATCTGCATCTTCGGCTGGAATTTTAGGTGCACGTGCATTAGCGAATTGATCTAGCATTCTATCAGCCCCAGTATCAAAAGTTGTTGATGCCTCCTCGGTGCGCTGTCGCGCCACCTTCTTTCTCTGAGGTGCACGCTCGCCATGCAAGGTCCAACGATGATAGCCTGGCATAAACCCATTCTTGCTAAGGTGAAGATCCATATCGTCCTTTGTTTGGTTTCGCTGGTTTTTGCAACGGCTGCACGGGCACCAAGTTCCAGCTACCCCATGGTTTTTATCAAATGAAATCTCCAGGAACTCTAAAGTCTTAGTAATCCATTTCTCAGAGATCTGACTCGCACTAGGTCGACCGCTGTACATCCACTCACGATCCTCCATATCCACACTGATTAATGCAGACATATGTACAACGTGTTTAATTTAACAAAGAGATTCATGCATCATCAAATCAATTATTTACAAAGCTATAGATTTTACGCGTCGAATGCACTCACCTATCACTACTAGGTAAAGATAAGTCCTAATCCCACCCGAGTATGTGTAGCTTGTGTTCGTTTCCACGTCCTACTCCTATCCAAGACAGAATTTCGGCAACACCTCCCCGCTGCTCTCCAAATACACGTCTCGACAAATGTCGAGAGGATGTGTATCCGGAGAACAACTGGGAGGCGCCACCGAAATTCTGTCTCGGATAGGAGTAGAACATGGAAACGAACACAAACTACACATACTCGAGCTGTCCAAAAACGTGGACAATTCGAAACGGCCACGGTTATAAAAATATAGATGTTTGTATATAAATGTATTCCCTGGACAAGGTGCATACAAAAATATATACAAACAGCTCTTTGTATATAATGAATACCCTTGACAAGGCGTATACATAAATATACAAAGAGTTTCATCTTTATTAACCATAACCCTTCCGAACGGGAGACGCCTAGGGTTACGCGACTAGTTTGGTGAGCTACAAAATAATACAACCTAGCAAGAGAGGCGGAAGATCATTACCCTCGAAGCGTGATCGAGGAAAATATACGGGCAGCTACCTCCTGCCCGACCCCTGCCCTACAACGACGCTCCCGTCGTCAACCTCGCTGCATACCCTGCACACATTATCACAAATACAATTAATACCTCAATGGCTACGTCGCCGCTTCACAAAAAAAGCCTCAAATTTGGTACTGTATTAGGCATAGTAAAGTGGCACACTCAGTCACACTCCATCAACTTCCCATGGTAAAAATGTATTACTGTCAATGATAAGCCATCAAAATTCACAAACCAAAAGAAGAACGCCATTACCACCGAGTTCATGTGATCAGGAGGTCAATCCAAAGTTCCAAACTTGCAAACCTAATTCATGTGATTAACAACTTGGTGCAGTGGGACGACAGAGAGTGCAGGACGGGCCTCCGATCGGACAGCGGACGAGGGTACCGCACTGGAACCCTAAGAGCATCTCCACCGGGGGCCTCCAAGTGACCCCCCCAAAGGCCCATTGGGGGTCCGTACGGCCAAAAACGCCACCAGCGGCACCCCCCAAAGGCTCACCCCGAGCAAAAACATGTCCGGCACCCCCGAAGAGGCCTCCAAATTAGGAGGCCTCTTCGGGGGTGCCGGACATGGGGGCGGACATGCGTCTGACAGGGGAGGCCCGCCCGTCATAGAGACAGCGCGGCGTGACCTGAATCATTCGCTCCCCACACCCTCCTTCTCTTTTCCTCTCGCCGGCGATTCGCACCATCGCCGCCACTCTCGTCGCCGCCTGCTTGATTCGCACCTCGGGCACCAAGCCGGAGCGGCAACGCAAACCCACGTGCCACCGTTCCCCGCCTGTCTGCGACCAGTCCAGCGCCGGCGTAGCTAGTTTCTAAGCCGGGTACGCCTCTTCTTTCCTCCCACCCCGCCCGCAACCTGTTCGACCATTCTTCCGTAGGCTCATTTGGTTGATTGTTCATTTGTGGCTTTGTTCCATTGCTTTCTTTCGTCCAATAGGCCATGGACAGCGACGACGAGGTCATGTTTTTTGAAATGATGAAGGAGGATGTCGCCCTTGCGGCCGACATCGAGGAGAATGAGATGGTCATGGCCGCACTTCTACAGGCCGCGATCGAGGAAGACGCGTCACCGAAGTTTGGAGGATCAGAGGAATACGACGACTACTTCGCGCTGAAGAGAGACTGCACCGGCCTCCTTGGGTTTTCATCACTTCAGAAATGCACGGCGGCCATACGGTGCCTTGCTTACGGGCTTCCCGCCGATGCGTTGAATGACTATCTCCGCATGTCTGAGTCCACCGCCGTCGAAGCCACCTACAGATTTTGTAAGGCAGTTGGAACAATGCATAAGCAGCTGCACGATGATCTCGTGCACCACCTGTGGACCATCAAAGCGACTCAGCCGGCGGCTGTTTGATAGGTCATGGTTTAAACTTGAATTCGTATTTAAACTTTGTATTTCGAATTTGAACTTGTGTTGTAATATTTATTACATCAATTCGTATTGAAATCCGCCCGCAAGGTGTTCGATGATTTGCTCGCATTTGGGGGCGGACGTTTGGGGTGCGCCGCTGTGGGCGCGGTCGAAAACATGGGCGGACACATGTCCGGCACCCCCAAATTGGGCCTCGATTGGGGGGTGTCGGACAAGAATTTGGAGGCCCCCAGTGGAGATGCTCTAACAACAGTGGCGGGCACAAACGTATTCATGGGTAGGGTTGGGCTGCTTCATCCGGCGACCGGCGTTGGACTTTGAATACCCATTGTTAATATCCTGTGCCCGCCCCTGCCTAACAACACAGTAAAAAAAATTGAGGAAAATGCTCACCTTGCCGTCGGATGAGCAGATCCTGCTGGAGGGAGCAGTAGCGGCTCGGGGTGGAGGAGACTGTCGGGGCGGCGACGGCCGAGGCAGCAGCAGCTCGAGTCGCGGCAGCGGCGGCGTGGAGGGGAGCGGCAGCAGCTCGGGCTGGAGGAGGACCAGTGACAGGGGCGGCTCGGGGTGGAGGAGGCAGCAGCGGGGCACGGCACGCGGTCGCGGGGGAGGCCGGCCGCGCAGCTAGCCCGTGCCTCCCGCCATTGCTCCGGCTGAGGTGGCGTCTAGGGTTCGGGCCGGAGTCGTGGCGGCGGGGGGTGGCAGCGGCCCGGGATTCGTGGCAGTGGGGGGTGGCGGCGGACCGGGAGAGGTGGCCGCGGCAGCAGAGGGAGCTGGCGGCGGGGGCGACGTGGGTGGGAGTGGTGGCGGCGGCGGCGAACGGCGGCGGGAGCCAAATTTTCGGGAGGAATGGGGAAATTTGGCGTTTCGGGAGCCAAATTTTCACTAAGTCCCCGCGTATTTCGTTGCCGAGTAAGCGTCTTCGCCGAGTGTCCCACTCGACAAAGACCATTCCTTGCCGAGATGCTTCTTCGCCGAGTTTCCTACTCGGCAAAGACCATTTTATAATTTATCAATTTATTTTATGTTATTTCTTTTTGTTAGTTATTTTATAATTTCATTTTATAATGTGTACGACTAAACTATTATACATATTTTAGGACACCACCAAGGTTTTGGTGTGGTTCCGACGCTCCGCGGCCCCTGGTTCCGTCGAAACCCCCCCACAGTTGACCAGAAGTCAACCGTGTCGTCTACCCCTTCCACGGGCGTCGAAAGGGGGTAGCTCCCAGGACTTTTCTCCTTGGTTGTGTTTGGTTAGGTCATATGAACATTTGGAACCCAGTTTGGCCCCATGTTTTCACATGGTTCCACCCGTTGCACCCGATATGGGAGTTTCCACCTAGAAGAGCAGAACCTTCGTGTGGGATAAGTGTGGTTTGTGAAGCCGGTCACACCTCGGAGTATCATGCTGGCTTTTGAAGCCTTCCACCACACTCTAACACATATGATATGGCACCACCTAGGTTTTGGTGTGCTTCCGACGCTCCGCGGCCCCCGGTTCCGTCGAAACCCCCACACAGTTGACCGGAAGTCAACCGTGTCGTCTACCCCTTCCACAGGCGTCGAAAGGGGGTATCTCCAAGGACTTTTCTCCTTGGTTGTGTTTGGTTAGGTCATATGAACATTTGGAACCCAGTTTGGCCCCATGTTTTCACATGGTTCCACCCGTTGCACCCGAAATGGGAGTTTCCACCTAGAAGAGCAGAACCTTCGTGCGGGATAAGTGTGGTTTGTGAAGCCGGTCACACCTCGGAGTATCATGTTGGCTCTTGAAGGCTCCCACCACACTCTAACACATATGATATGGCACCACCAAGGTTTTGGTGTGGTTCCGACGCTCCGCGGCCCCCGGGTCCGTCGAAACCACCCCACAGTTGACCGAAAGTCAACCGTGTCGTCTACCCCTTCCACGAGCGTCGAAAGGGGGTAGCTCCATGGAATTTTCTCCTTGGTTGTGTTTGTTTAGGTCATATGAACATTTGGAACCCAGTTTGGCCCCATGTTTTCACATGGTTCCACCCGTTGCACCCGAAATGGGAGTTTCCACCTAGAAGAGCAGAACCTTCGTGTGGGATAAGTGTGGTTTGTGAAGCTGGTCACACCTCGGAGTATCATGTTGGATCTTGAATCCTCCCACCACAATATAACACATATGATATGGCACCACCTAGGTTTTTGTGTGGTTCCGACGCTCCGCGGCCCCCGGTTCCGTCGAAACCCCCACACAGTTGACCGGAAGTCAACCGTGTCGTCTACCCTTCCACGGGCGTCGAAAGGGGGTAGCTCCAAGGACTTTTCTCCTTGGTTGTGTTTGGTTAGGTCATATGAACATTTGGAACCCAGTTTGGCCCCAGGTTTTCACATGGTTCCACCCATTGCACCCGAAATGGGAGTTTCCACCTAGAAGAGCAGAACCTTCGTGCGGGATAAGTGTGGTTTGTGAAGCCGGTCATATCTCGGAGTCTCAAGATGTCTCTGACAACCTCCCACCACACTCTCATGCATATCATATGACACCACCTAGGTTTTGGTGTGGTTTCGACACCCGGGGCCCCCGCTTCCATCGAAACCACCCACAGATTTGACCAGAAGTCAACTGTGTCGTCTACCCCTTCCACGGGCGTCGAAAGGGGGTAGCTCCAAGGACTTTTATAATTGGTTGTGTTAGGGTGGGCCATGTGAACATAAGGAACCCAATTTGGGCACATGTTATCACAAGATTCCATCTGTTGAACCGAAATGGGAGTTTCCACTAGAAGAAATGGGTTATATCACATGTGAGTTTTCTTTTTTCTTTATGTTAATTAATTGCATGACGACCGGTGAAACACGCGTGGTAGGTGGTTGTCGGTGGAGTGGATAAGAACACAGGGTATGTGCTGTCGAGAATAAATTTAATTATAAAACACATATATTATTTAATCTCAAAGACATATTTTATTTAACATGAACAAATAACACTAGTACATTTTGGAACAAACGAACATAGTTGACTAACAAACAAAGAAAAAAATTACAATAGTTGATGAACTGGTTCACGGCTTGGGGCTCCCACGCCTCCCGTGGGAACCTCTCAAACCTCAACTTCGTTAGGTACGGCAGCTCCGATGCCCGCCCTCCGTGCCCACGATGCCAGCGGCTCATCGCGAGCGTCTCGCCGTTGACGACGAGGCCGGGGGAGGCATGGAGGACGCGAGTGCAGTCCTCGCTCAAGCGGAAGCGCACGTAGAAGTCAAATGGCGGCGCGCAAACCTCCACCGTGGCGTCGCGGCGGTTCACACAGCACTGCACCACCACCGCCCCACGACGTCTCCGGCGACACCGGTGGCCGGCAACCTCCCACCGTCGCCATGAGTGCGCGCCCGCTCCACTTCTCCTCCAGCTTGACCATTGCGGGAGTGCGAGACAACACATCGATGAACAAAACATACGATTTCCCGAGCTACAGCCCCACACTGGCTGCGATATCACATGCAGTGTGGGACTGAGCTCGGGAATCCGGATGATTTGTGTTGGACGACATGAATTAAACTGAAAATAAGTTGTGTTCAATACCTAAATATAGCTGAAACAAAACACCCGGTTTCCCCTAGCTACAGCCCTATAGTGGTTCACGGTCGAATGCCTTGGCATTCACTGTAGGACGTAGCTAGGGAGACCGAATGTTTTGTGTTTGAGCATGAGTGAGTAACCTGTCTGAGAAGTGGCCTGTTTATAGGCGTCATTAGCGCTGAAAACTGGCGCCAAAACGAGACGCAGAAGAGGTGTAAAGAGCGGGAATACGCAATATTTGCCGAGCGGGACACTCGGCGAAATGCACCACTCGGCGAAGGTTTGGCGCGAAACAAAATTATTTTTCCCGCCCACCATCTTTGCCGAGAGGAACTCTCGGCGACAAGGCCCACCCGGCGAAGAATTGGCGTTGTGCGAAATTTCGTTTCCCGCCCTAAACTTTGCCGAGTGCTAGCCACCGACAAACTCGGCAAAGGGGGCCTAATTCGCGCGGCAAACCAAAATAGTTTCGCGCGCTTTCTTTGCCGAGAGAGGCACTCGGCAAAGAAAAGTGCCACTAATTTTTTTACGGTCACATCTTCGCCAAGCGCGACACTCGGCGAAGGGCAGTTCCGTCGCGGCGCCCGTGGGGCCGACTGTCTGGTGCCACGTGGCCACCCTTTTCGCCGAGACAAGGTCTTTGCCGAGGGCTTTTTATGGTCTTTGCCGACGGTTTTGTGTTCGCCGAGTGTTGGGCTCGTGATATGTCGGCGACGATGGTATTTGCCGAGTTGTCGCAGCTTCGCCGAGTGTTTTGGACCCTGCATCGGCGTAGGAACTCTTCGCCGAGTGGCCCCGCGTTTTTGCACTCGGCGAACGCCCAGACTACTCGGCGGAGATTGATTTTCCCGTAGTGTAGGCCCATATGGATCGCTTAACAAGGTTTCCATATAGGTGCCCAAGTCTGCAACCACAGGAAAGAGTGGATCGACCCAAGCACCATGCTGGACAGGGGGCGATGCATAGAGATGTAGAGGTGCTGCACTAGAAGCATTTGGAGGCGCATTAAGCTCTGCATTGATAGGAGGATGGGGGACTTGAGCAGCAGCAGCCTCTGGATGGAGAGGGGCATGGAGAGGAGCTCGCTCCGGATCAGTGAGCAGCGTGCGCTCTATCTCCGGTAGAGCAGCGAGAGCAGGCTGCGTAGGGAGAGCACGCGGTACAATTGCGAGCCCAAGGAACCGATGTCCTCCACCTCCTCCAGTCCCCTTTGCTAGCTGCAAACCTTGCAAATATTCGTCGCCGGCGTCCAAGTGGAGGACGGCTTCGATGCCTTCCCAGTCCGGAACACAGAGCTGGAGGTCGTCAACACTGAAATCGAGCTGCACCTCATCATGGAGGTAGTCGTATTGCTCGTCGCCGTGCAGTGCCGGTGCCGTCTCCTCGATGGTGTGGTCATCGTTCATGGCAGGGACGTCCAGGTTGAATGGAGGAAGCATCAAGTTTGGATCGGACGGATCGGCGGTGAAACCAGCCGTCAGCATCAGTGCCTCATCATGGAGGTAGTCGTATTGCTCGTCGCTGTGCAGTGCTGGTGCCTGTTAACTCCACAAGATCGTCTAATCTAGATCTTAGGGTAGAACAGAGGGATGGGAGGAAATGGTTCACCTTGTCCTTGGCTCGAGGAGCCCGAGCTGGTGCCGTCCATGTTGGACGGCGACGGCGGCGGTGGTGATGAGTGGCGGAGAAGGTGGAGCTTCCCGTCAGCTCAGCGCTAACCCTAGATCGGTAGGGATGTCGGTGGGGGTCTGGCACAGCGTCGAACCTCGTAATCGGTGCCGCCGGCCCCCACCTCTCTTTATAGCAGCTGGTGACAGGGGCCCACCAACCAGTGTACGGTTGGACGCCCCCGATCAGGGCGTGGTCAAGGGTCCGGTGTGACCGTTGGGTCACACGGGAGGAGATCAACCTAACATTCTCCCCCTTGATCTCAACTTTTACTTTTAACTATATAATTTTCGCTTTACTCGTTTCATCACAGATCGATACATAGAGCATGTTTCATCGTCACAGCTCAATTGCTGATAGAATCAGACAGCTACAATATACGTCTCTGTTTTGAAATAGATTCTTTAATCTTTTGGGCCTCTTTATTGTCCAGAAATCATATAGGCTATACCATAAACCCATGTCGACTATGTGTTCTCCAAAACACACTGGGCGGTAAGCCTTTAATTAGCAGATCTGCAAACACTTGTGTGTTTCTTTTATCTATTCCTCTTATGCTCCAAGCATTTCAACATAATTCCGGACTTTCTCCTTTACAACGTATGACTTTGTGTCAATGTGTTTGGCACCACACTTGACTCGTTGTCTTAGGAGTGAATTACTTAATGGTTATTGCTGTTGTCAACCATTATCAATTCCGGGTACAGGTTTCCTTAACCATTTTGCCTATCCCTCGGCCTTATATCATGCTATAACATGTCTTTACATCACACTGATGTCAAACTTTTCATTCTCTGGAGCTTTTCCACACAAAAACTCCAAATGTGAAATTTAGCGACAATTGTGTATTTCGCTATACATTTCACAAATTCTTTCTTTGTACTCACAACCTTTTGAGAGCACATTTATAGATCTATCTTTGTACTCACAACCTTTTGAGAGCACTCTGTTTCTTTTAGCATGAGGCCGATATCTTTGATTCCATTCCAGTGATCTATATCTGGATTGGACATTGCCAAAACAACCCGGATACGTAAATTGTCAGGGTAATATTGAGTTTCCAACAGCTGAAGCATATGGTACTATATCATTTGATCTGTTCTAAGTTATCTCTTGGAACACTAAAGTTCTCAATTCCATTACCCTTGACAATAAGAACAGGCGTAGATTTTCTCGACATGCATGCTTTAGAGACTTCTTCTCAGCATGTCCATGCGATATTTCTAACACCCCTTTTCTTCTTTTCTTAGTAAATCTCGATACTTTTAACGACAGACACTCTACCGAGAATACTCTTTTGAGGACAAGAACTTCTTTTCTCTGCCAGTAGTAGATTAACATCACCACTAGAAAGTAGGATATCATCCACATACACAGGATTAGGGAATGAATTTCCCATTCTATAAGTTTGTAGAAAAACGATTGTCCTCTCATTTTCTTTAACCCAAAAATAACTTCTGATTCTAGAGACTTGCTCTAGTCCGTAAGATCCCTTGTGTTCTTTACTTTCATCTGATGTAACTCAGATCATTATGTGCCATTATCACTCATTATAATCTGTTTATTCTCTTAGCGCAAATCTTTCGATTTAAAATCGCTTTTTACATATTTCCTTTGGAGTCACATTGGCGTTGTAGACCCTTTATAGCCTACTGTTTTGGCTCCATTGGAAATTACTTATGAGTCCCAAAACATCGTCGGGATTCACATAGTCTCTAATCATTAAGACAAGTAGACACTTGTCAAAATCGATTGAGCGCTGCTTATAATTTCTGTAAATGAGGTGGGATCAACCTTCATTAAATTTCTCTGATATAGACTTTATATTCATCTGTTTTTCTCATATGGGGATGTTGTTGTTCTGTCATTGCCTAGAGGCAATTAATTCGGTAGTCTTCTATTGCTATAGCTCTTACAAGGACCTAAATCACAAGATCCATGTTTGCTTGTTCATCTCTATTATAAAGCAACAAGCTCCCCCAGATAAAATCTATTCGAGCCTTAGGTATGTTCATACCATGCTCCCCCAGATTACTCCATTTTCTCCAAAATGGTGTATCCTTAATCCTTTTATTTGGGTTTATTCTGTTAACCTGTCAATCTGTCTTCTTTATGGCACTTTGAGTACCGTCCTTAGTCTCCTTTCGGAGCTATAAAATATTCAAGAATACATCTATTTCTTTACTTTAGGGGTATCATTATTATGACCGTCGTACTCCCCAGACGATCACAATTCATCATAGATCACTTAGATGCATAATATGCATCACATTATCTGAAGTATAGGGGATTTTATTCTGTAACATTCTCTATCTCCCCCTCGAAATGTGGCAAGAACCTTTTTGCCACAATTTCGAAACTTTGATTATCTGCTTTATTCAAAATGAAGTTATCTTTTATCTGCTTCATTCAAAATGAAGTTGTCTTTCAATGTATGGGAGTACTTTTTCCTCATTCCTTTTCAAAACTCACAAGAGTTCTTTCTCAATGGTACTTTTGCAAGTCACACTTGCATGCCATTCTCATCTTTAGGTTCTTTTGTAACTTTATTCTCTTTTGACTCATTAAGTGCTTTGTAACTATGACACATAAAGTGTGCGGTCGATATAAAAACACATGAGTCATCACATCTTTTTCCTGTCATATAGGATAAGTCCTTTGTCAAAATTTTCTCCCGCCATGCGGGTATTTTCCTAGACTTTTCCCACCACGTGGGTATTATTATCGTCTTTTCCCGTCATGCGGGTAATTAAGAGACACAGATGCCACAATTGGCTCTTTAGACTGCATATTCAAACATCAAATTCAGAAATAAATCTGAATACTCTTTTATACACATGCTTAATCCAACGTTGGTCAAATTAAGCATTCATGTTGCTCGTTTAAAAAACTTCTTCATATAGAGTACATGAAAGAAATTCGTTAAACAAAACTATGAATGGTTTATTTGTTTTCATCATGGAGAGTACATGAAAGACATTTGTCAAACAAGACTCTCGATGATCTATTTGTATTCTTGGATTAACATCCAAGAATTCTATTTCTTTTGCAGTCATTCTTCAGAGAGAACATACTCTCTCACTTTATGACCTTTCTTGGTCATCTTTCGGGTCACAAGTACCCATTCTTTTGGTTTCACGAATGAAAACATGAGAATCTTTGTCTGAGAAAATATTCAATAATAATAAACAATAATGAGCATAAAAATAACCCTTCGTTGGTCTGGTTAAAGATATACACCTTAAATCTTTAAAACTTTCTTCTATATTCTAAATCACCGTTGGGCAGAATTAGAATAAAACATCATCTTTCTACACTAATTCTACATCACCATTGGGCAGAAATAGAATCAATGCATAAAACTCATAAACAATATGATGATAATATTTCTATTGCAATAAAGAACTCTGTTTGAAAAATAACATTATCATCAACTCTATTTCAGCGGAAACATGAAATATACATATTTCTATAGTTCAAGAGCATTTCTTGATCTTTTATCTTTTTCTCTGAAAATTGATCACTTTCATGCAAAATTATCAGAGATCTAGCCCTTTGACTATAGAACTCATATAATTATAGTACTGCTATCATCAACGTTGGTCAGAAAATAACAATACCATAATTAATCTGTTAAACAAGTATTTCTCTTTTTCCTCCTCTCTAATTAAATTTTCCCGTTGGTTCCAATTTAATTAGAGGAGAGTCCTTTTACTTTATAGCAGAAACTATTATCTGTATTTCACAAACATTGCACTGTTCAACATTTAACAAATCATGATTATGTTATTAACAACGTTGGTCATAAAATAACAGAATCATAATTTTTTCAATAATTTCTTTAACATTCTCTATTAAACATGAAATAAAAATTCCATGAACTTTATACTTTTCATAATCATTTCTTTTACCTTTTTGTTTCCTAAACAAAATTTCGTTGGATAATTTTGAATAGGGAAAAAAAAGTAGATGAAATTTGCCCAAAAATGGACAAAAACAGTTAAAACATGCTTCTGGAAATAAAACAAACAGAAAATATGTTCTTTTCTTTTCGGCAGAGAAAAAACACATGGCCCATGGCCTTTATGCTATCTGTCGCCCGGGGCGACAGGAAACATCGGCCGACGGCCCTTTTACGGCCCACGGCCTGCTCTGCCGGCTAGGGTTAGGATCCAGACGATCCTTGCCGTTCGATCTGATCGGACGGTTGATGACCCACAAGTATAGGGGATCGCAACAGTTTTCGAGGGAAGTAAAACCCAATTTATTGATTCGACACAAGGGGAGCCAAAGAATACTTGGGAGACTTAACAACGGAGTTGTCAATTCAGCTGCACCTGTGAATAGTCTTGCTCGACACAGATTATCAGTAGCAACAGTTTTATAGCAGTAGTAGCGGTGAAATAATAGCAGCAGTGAAGTAATAACAGCAGTAGTGATTGCAGTAAACAGTAGGATTAAAACACTGTAGGCATAGGGATGGATGAACGGGCGCTGCATGGATAAGATAGCTCATATAATAATCAAGACATAGGCATTGCAGATAATAATGATAAAGCATCCAAGTACTAAGTAAACATAGGCATGTGTTCAATAAACAGTGCATATCATTATGAAACAATAACATGTTCAGATCTGAAATCATGGCACTCGGGCCCTAGTGACAAGCATTAAGCTCAACAAGTTGCAACAACATCAATAAGTACTAACAACGGATACTAGGCACCATGCCCTAATGATCTTATAACTTATTACATGAACAATCTCATCCAATCCCTACCATCCCCCTCAGCCTACAGCAGGGAATTACTCACACATGGATGGGGGAAACATGGATGGTCGATGGAGAAGCGTCGGTGATGATGATGGCGATGATCTCCTCCAATTCCCCGTCCCGGCGGAGTGCCAGAACGGAGTTTCTGGTCCCCGAAATAGGTTTCGCGATGGCGGCGGCGTACGGTGATGTTTCTGGATGAAGTGGACGACCCCCTCGCGTTTTAGGTCAGAGAGGGTTAAGTAGTCGAAAGGGGGACTCGGGGAGGTCCGAGTCGCCCTCCTCAGTGGCTGGCGCGGTGGGCCCCTTGGCCGCGCCGCCCTGTGGTTTGGGCCACTCGTGGCCCATCTCTGCTCCCCTTCTGGCTCCGTGAGTCTTCTGGTAAAATAGGAGGTTTGCGATCTTTTCTGGTGTTTTTCCCGAAAGTTGACTTTCTGCACAAAAACAAGACACCAGGGCAATTCTGCTGAAAACAGCGTTAGTCCGCATTAGTTGTATTCAAAACACACAAGTTAGAGGTAAAACAATAGCAAAAGTGTTCGGGAAAGTAGATACGTTTTGGACGTATCAACTCCCCCCAAGCTTAGCTTATTGCTTGTCCTCAAGCAATTCAGTTAACAACTGAGTGCGATAAAAGACTTTCACGAACACATTTGCTTCATATGATGCATATATTCTCACTATATGAACAAATGCTTAGGCAATTCAAGATGAGGCAAATGCAAATAATGTCACTCAATAGGCATGTAAACTATGAAAAGATACCAACATACTAATAGCGACAAACATGAAACATATTAATTCACAAGATTGTAATGCTCATAATAGGATATGATAAGATGGTATCTCGCTTGCCCGTTTTTGTACAGCAAAACATAAATGCCCAGGCACCTCTGAAGTTCATGGGAAGACTAGAATCAAAGATATCAAAGATAAAAGCATCAAAGTTATATCACAGTTAACCACATTCTGGGACAAGCACATTACACTAAGAATGACAACTATGCTCTCGAGAAAGTGCTCAAAGAAAGGATGGTGACTCAACATGAAAGTAAAAGATTGGCCCTTCGCAGAGGGAAGCAGGGATTATCATGTGCTAGAGCTTTTTATTTTTAAAACAGAAGCAAAATTGTTTTGGGAAGTGTTTGTTGTTGTCAACGAATGGTAGTGGGTACTCTAACCCCCTTGTCAACCAGACTTTCAAGAGCGGCTCCCATGAAGGATGTTATTTCTACCAGCAAGGTAGATCATCCCTCTTCTCTTTTGTTTACACATGTATTTTAGTTTCATTATGGGTGACACTCCCCCCAACCTTTGCTTGCACAAGCCATGGCTAACCGAATCCTCGGGTGCCTTCCAACATTCACATACCATGGAGGAGTGTCTATTTGCAAATTAAGTTGCTTACTGATAAATCAGGGCAAAACATGTGAAGAGAATTATTGATGAAAGTTATAATTAATTGGGACTGGGCACCCCGTTGCCAGCTCTTTTTGCAAAATTATTGGATAAGCGGATGTATATGCCACTAGTCCATTGGTGAAAGTCTGAATGACAAGATTGAAAGATAAAACACCACATACTTCCTCATGAGCTATAAAACATTGACACAAATTGAGAAGTACTTTGAAGGTTTTAAAGGTAGCACATGAAAATTTACTTGAATGGTTCGAAATGCCATGCATAGGTATTTATGGTGGACACTTTGGAATAACTTGGTTTTCATGGTTTTGGAAGCACGAGCAGCATTCCCGCTCAGTACAAGTGAAGGCTAGCAATAGACTGGGAAGCGACAATCAAGAGAGCAATAACCGTCATAATCATGCTTGCGACAAAATGAAATTAATTGAGGCATAAAAGTGATACAAGAACTCTGAGTCAAAATAAATCATCAAGGCTTAATTGACTTTTGTTTTTCAGTCATATGCATGCATGAGCATGTGCCAAGTCAATTCGAATGAATTATTCAGAGGAGGATACCACAATGTCATACCCTCTATGAATAGAACAATGCAAGCAAACATCAACATAACATGCTACCACTATTAATAAATTGGGACCGATCATGAGAGAACAAGAACTACTAAGCATCCACTAAATGACATATACCTCACATGAACCAACTAAGCATGCTCACATAGATGAGTATATGTACAAAAATGAAAACAAATAGAGTTCATACCAGCCTCTCACCCCAACTCGAGTTGTTGTAGATCATCCTTATTGCTTTTTCACTTGTGTTGCTTCGAATGATAAGAATGAAAACCAAGCTCCATCGGAGTCACGGATGGCTGTCCAACTCTGAAAACACTATACAAAACCAAAAAGAAACAACAAATATTTTTGGGTTTTCGAGTTTTTGAAACAAGAGCAAAAAGAAACAAACAATAAAGCAAAATATTTTTAGATTTTTGAATAACAAACCGAATTTTAAAACTAAGCAAACTAATACTGAAACTTAAAGAAACAAATGAAGAGAAACAACAGAAATATTTTTGGTCTTTTTGTGTTTTGGAATGCAGCAATAAAAGGTAAACAATTAAAAAGAAAGAAAGAAAGAAAACTGCAACATGGATATACAAAGTATCGACAAGATATGATATGTAAATGAGTGAGATGTCGATATACCTCCCCCCAAGCTTAGGCTTTTGGCCTAAGTGGAGGCTAATAATAACGCGGGTAGGAACTCCAAGCCGGCGGGTCATACTGGGCGTGCTCAACATCCGGCTCCGCTGAGGAAGATGAGGCAGAGGGTCCAGCATCCCCAGGATAGGGGCGCGAGCCCCCAGTCCCGGAAAACTGAGTGGAGTCCTCGTCCGCCCATTCTCCATCATCCTCTGTGTGCAGGGCATGTTCCCTCAAGTATGCATCGAATTCATCCTCGGTGACTGACCAAACATTCCTGAAACCAAGATCAAACAAACGTGGTGCAGGCAAAGCGACTATTCGCTCAGATTTAACCATTTTCCACCTCACCTTCTTGGCAAAAGGCACCTCATAAGATAGATTATTCAAAGTAGACCAACTAGTAACAAAGCCATGCCTCCCCATGGAAGCAAAATCGAGCCTCTCTAAAGAAAGCTGCAAATCATTAGGGAGAGCTACTACACCATGCATAGCTAATAAACGAGAAGCAATGAGTCCTCCACAAAATCCACCTTTCTCGCGATTGGCAGCAATGCGAAAAGCTATCAAGGCACCCAAATTATAACTCTTATCATGTTGCAAGGCTGCTGCTAGGAAAGCTAAATCAGGAATGGATAATTTATTTGCAGTCTTCCTAGCAAGTACACACCTCGTGATGAAGTAAGCAAAATATCGAATGCATGGAAATTGAATACTTCGAATTTTACCACTTTCATCTGAGTAGGTTCTTCCTTGACATATTACCTCGTATAGGTCCGTCAAATGCTTGGGTTGCCCATGTATCTTCCCTCGTGATCCCCATTGCGGCACCCTAATTGCTGCACAAAAAGCATCAAAAGGCAAGTGGACACTTTTGTTGTAAATTTTATAGTGAACCATAGGGTTAGGTGAAGACCAATCAAATCTAAAGTCCTGCACCACAGACACAGTTAGCTTTGCATATTGGTAGGGTTCTCCCTCTACAAAATCACTCAATCCTGTATTAGAGACAAGAGTACGAAAATCACGCAAGATCCCCGAACTTCTCATGAATTCCAAGCATGGATAGCAGGATGGAACACTCCTTCTTCACGATGGATCCCCATGACCTCAGGAACCACCAATTCATATTGATTTAGTTGGTGTTCATTTCCCTCCATCCTCTGAAATTTTTGACACATATCATAAAAATTATTTTGAAGCATACAAATGAGGGGAACTACTATATGGACTTGCTAGAGGACTAAACATGCATCAAAACTGATTATATCAACATAGAACAAGCATGCATACTCACTTAACAAGTCACCTACAGCAGCAAAATACTCAAGGTATACTTTACTAAACAAAATTCTACTTGGATACATGGAGGAGTCACATACCTGAGAGCAATTGCCCCAAATCTCAGCAGCTGAGATGGGCTGAACAAAGAGATCGAAATCGCGAGGAAGAACAGCAAAAACTCGAGTGTGAGAGAGAAAAACGAGCTGAGTGATGCAAGAGGAAGAAGTGGTAGGTGGGGGAACTGCTGGAGGGCCAAGGGTGCCCCACCTCAGTGGCTGGCGCGGCCAAGGGGCAGCCGCGCCACCATGTGGTTTGACCCCATGGTGGGTCCCCTTGGTCAGCACCAGGCACTCCCACGATGCTCTTTGAAAAATAGGACCAATGGTATAATTTTTACAGAGTTTTGAAAACTTTCAATTTGCATGAAATCTGGATATTTAAATTAATAAAACTTGGGCAGAAAAATTATTTTTAAAATTCAAAACAACTAAACTTTTGCAACCTAATTATCACTACAGGAGGTAAAACAAAGTTGAAGAAAGAAATGCTGTTTAGCTCTTTCATGTATGCAAATACATTTGATAACAAGGTTGATCAAGTCTTGGCACCAAATAAATTTACATGACACAAATGATTTAAACATCATGAAACACTCATGTTACCTTGTATTGTATTGATATGGATCCAATCATAATGTTTTGATATCCTTCTTGATGATCATATATAGGGCAATCAATACTTCCCACTTTGATAGTTTTAAAATTGGAGATGGTATTGACTCCATAAATCTTGTCAACTTTCTTGGGGAAATAAACAGTATGTTCTTTATCATTAACATTGAAAGTTACTTTTCCTTTATTGCAATCAATAACAGCACCTGCAGTATTTAGAAAAGGTCTTCCAAGAATAATAGACATATTATCATCTTCAGGCATTTCAAGAACAACAAAATCAGTCAAAATTAAACAATTGTTAGCCACTTGAACAGGGACATCCTCACAAATGCCAACAGGAACAGCAGTAGATTTATCAGCCATTTGCAAAGATATATCAGTAGGTATCAATTTATCAAGATAGAGTCTCTTATAGAGAGAAAAAGGCATAACACTAACTCCTGCTCCCAAATCACATAAAGCAGTTCTAACATAATTATTCTTGATGGAGCAAGGGATGGTTGGTATACCTGGATCTCCAAGCTTCTTAGGAACCTTGCCATTGAAAGAATAATTAGCAAGCATAGTAGAAATTTCCTCATTAGGAATTTTCCTCTTGTTAGAAACAATATCTTTCATATACTTTGAGTAAGGAGGCAATTTAATAGCATCAGTCAAAGGAATTTGCAAGAACAAGGGTTTCATCCATTCACAAAATTTATTATAATGTTCTTCTTCCTTTGATTTTAGTTTCTTAGTTGGAAAAGGCATTTGCTTTTGAACCCAAGGTTCCCTTTCATTACCATGTTTCTTAGCAATGAAGTCTTCCTTAGTGTACTTTGTGTTTTTAGTATGCTTTTCAGGTTCCTTTTCACTAACTTCTTTATCAAGAGCATCATTTTTATCCTTATCACTATCAAGTTCATTACCACTTTCAGTTTCAGCATCAGAGATAGATATACTATTAGGATCACTAGGTAAATTTGGTGCGGCGTCACGCCGCACTCGTGTGGTAAAATTAGAATTTGAAAATGTCTACAATTAAAATTTGTGTAGATTTGAGAATTGTTGGAATGCAAAGAGAGCTTATGTTTGAAAGTTGTTTAGATTTTGAAAGTTAGTCTAATTGGAAAGTTATTTAGAGTTGTTTTTTTTACGTTAGTAAAAAGGTTAGATTTGAAAGGCAGCTGAAATTTTGGAATATTCAATTTTATTTGCTGTGTTATAGCGGTAAAATTGGAATTTGGAAAATGTCCATGTTTTAGAAGTGTGTAGATTTGGAAATTGGTCAAATACAAACAAAGCTTGTGGTAAAAAATTGCTCATATTTCGAAATTCGTTCAAATTGGGATTTTTTTCAGATTCGATGTCTTTTTTCGTTTGTAAAATAGTCAGGTTTGGAAGGCATTTAAAAGTTTAAAATATCCAAATTTGAAATTTGATCGTATGCAGTGAGTAGTCAGCATGCCGCGCCCGTGTGGTGAAAATGAAAATTTGGAAATGTCCATGTTTAGAAGTTGTTTGGATTTCAAAATTAGTGAAATTAAAGAAAAGTTTGTGTTTAAATTTTTTTTTTTGGATTTCAAAAATCTGTCAAATTTGGAATTTATTCAGTTTTGATTTGTTATTCATGTTTGTATATTGCTTAGATTCGGAAGACATTTAAGTTTTGGAATGTTCGAATTTGGAATTTTAGCTTATGTCGTAAATAGCTAGCATTTTTTTTTGTGTGGCTATTTTGATATGTTTTTCACATTTGTTCGGATGGGTATATTTTAATAAAAAAATTAAATATGGGAATGGTTATATTAAAAAATTGTTGTGTTTTTTTTAAATTATTCAAATTCAAAAGAACATTTTTTTGTGATTATTTTGATATATATTTTTTTTTTCTCGGTGTGTAGTTTAAAGTTGCTGATTTTGGAAGTTTTATTATTTTTCTGCATATTTTTAGGGAATCTGGCAGGGAAAAAAGACATGTCGGGCCCACGCTGACGTCGTTGCGACGTCAGCAATGGCGCAGCAAGCAGGGCGAGGACGCCGGCTTCCTGCGGACGGCGGCGCCGTCTCTTCTGCGTCACCGGAATGGCTGTGGCGGAGTGCAGACGCGGCGGAGGGAGCAGTCGCACGGCAGCGGCGATTCCGGCGACGGCGCGTCGTTTCGGCACGCGGCTTTCGTCGAGGGAGAGAAGAAGCGACGGCGAATCCCGGCGTGCCCGTCGATTTGAGTGCGGAAGAGCGGAGCGGCGGTGCGCCGCGTCGGCATCGCCGGCGAGCTCGGCTCGCGCGGGGAGAGAGAAGGGAGAGGGGGGTGCGCGCGTGTGTTTTTGCAGATTAACTACAGTGTTAGCTACTGTGCTACAGTACGCGGGGGGCTCTCAGGCCGGCATTTCCGTTGTCCTAACTTTAAAGGAACTATTACCGGAAAAAAATTTGTTTGAAAGTTGTGTCAAAAGTGTGAGCGCGAAAAAGAGACTAAAAGGTTTAAAAGTTGTGTCGGAAATGTGAGCGTGAAAAAGAAAAGATTAAAAACTTTGCAAAAGTGAGAACAGTACCTAACACTGTAGCTACAGTGCGCGCTGTGGGAGCTCCGATTCCTGCGTCTTGTAAAAAAATGCAAAAAAAGAAAAAACTGTTCATGTGGGGCCCACCCCGCACTGTAGAAAATGCAAAAAAGGAAAAAACTGTTCATGTGGGGCCCACCCCGCACTATAGAACACTGTAGACTTCTACAGTGCGAGGGTGGCTCTCAGGCCAGCGATTTGCATGTCTTTAATATATAGTAGTATTAACAGTTTCAGAGGATTCTACAACATTTTTATGTTTCTTCTTCTTCTTTTTCTTAGAAGGAGAAACTGGATTTTCAGCTAGTTGAGAATCTTGTTCAATTCTTTTAGGATGTCCCTCAAGATATAAAGGATCCTGAGTATGAGCTCCGCTTCTAGTGCTAACATAGACAGGTTTTAATTTTTCCTTAGAAGCATTGGCTAACATGTCTTGTTGCACTTTAGTGAGTTGATCAATTTGAGTTTGAACCATATGGAAATGTTTAATAAGCATCTTAACATCATTGGAGGTTCTCTCCACAATATCATGCAACTTACTAATAGCTTGAGAGTTTTCATGCAAATGATTCTCTACTCTCATATTAAAATTATCTTGCTTAGTAACATAATTATCAAATTCAACTAAGCATTGATCAGGTGGTTTAGAGTAGGGAATATCTCCTTCATCGAACCTGTGGAGAGAGTGAACCTCAATTATGGATGGATGAGGAATTGGCTTACACAAATCTTCAATAGGTGGGAGGTTCTTCACATCTTCAGATTTAATACCCTTCTCAATGAGAGTCTTCTTGGCCTCCCTCATTGTTTCATCATTCAATTCAATCATACCTCCCCTCTTCTTTGATATTGGTGTCGGTGTAGGTGTGGGGGTCGGCGCAGGTAGAGTCCAATCATCATAATTCTGGCTGATTTTAGCCAATAATTCTTCAGCTTCTTCAGGGGTTCTTTTCCTGAAAACACAACTAGCACAACTATCCAGATATGCTCTAGATTCAATAGTTAGTCCACTGTAAAATATATCAAGTAGATCATGCTTTTCCAAATCATGTCCAGGCCGAGCTCTGATAAGAGAGCAAAACCTTGTCCATGCCTCTGGAAGTTTCTCTTCATCTTCCTGGTCAAAGTTATAGATTCTCTGCAAAGCATCATGTTGAGCACTAGCAGGGAAATATTTCTGAAAGAAAACATTAAGCAAACCAGTAGGACTGGTAATAGAACCAGGAGGCAAGTTGTTATACCAAGCTTTAGCATCATCTTTTAACGAGAAAGGAAAAATCTTAGCAACAAAATAGCTACGCTTCTTAATATCATCAGAAAATAAGCCACTCAAAGTAGAGAGCTCATTCATGTGCTCTACAGCACTTTCACTCTTAGTGCCACAAAAAGGAGTTTTCTCAACAATAGATATATGAGATAAATAAGAGAAAAATCATAATCCTTATCTTTAATGTTTATAGGAGAAGTGGCAAACTTAGGATCAGGTGACAACTTGTATTTAACAGCATGTTGTGCAAGAAAATTTCTAATATTACTTGCACCAGTAGTAGCATTACATTTATCAATAAAATCATCATCAAGTTCCACATAAGTTTCATCAGGATCATCATCACAAGTATAATCCCTTAACTCAGGTGAATAAACAGGAGTAGTAGGACTTCCATTAGGTGTTCTAGTATTTTCAAGTTGTTTAGACCTAGCAATAGCAGCATCTAAAAGTGGACCTAATGAAATACTCTCATCAATCACAGTAGAAGCATCATCAATATTATCAGAGGCAATTTCAGATTCAGCAGTAGTACCAACACGTGAAGATTGTGGTGGTGTAACAAGTTGACTCAATACAGATGGTGAGTCAAGAGCAGCAGAGGTACTAAGTGTCGTACCTTTTCTTGTAGTGGATGGCAATACACGGACCCTCTCATCACGAGCTTTACCCATGATGAATAAATTTCAGCGAGCAATATAGATCACAAGTGAACTCTCAAATAAAGCTATGTTCCCCGGCAACGGCGCCAGAAAATAGTCTTGATGACCCACAAGTATAGGAGATCGCAACAGTCTTCGAGGGAAGTAAAACCCAATTTATTGATTCGATACAAGGGGAGCCAAAGAATACTTGGGAGCCTTAACAGCGGAGTTGTCAATTCAGCTGCACCTGTGAATAGTCTTGCTCGACACAGATTATCAGTAGCAACAGTTTTATAGCAGTAGTAGCGGTGAAATAATAGCAGCAGTGAAGTAATAACAGCAGTAGTGATTGCAGTAAACAGTAGGATTAAAACACTGTAGGCATAGGGATGGATGAACGGGCGCTGCATGGATAAGATAGCTCATATAATAATCAAGACATAGGCATTGCAGATAATAATGATAAAGCATCCAAGTACTAAGTAAACATAGGCATGTGTTCCGTATATAGTCGTACGTGCTCGCAATGAGAAACTTGTACAACATCTTCTGTCCTACCAGCCGGTGGCAGCCGGGCCTCAAGGGAATCTACTGGTAATTAAGGTACTCCTTTTAATAAAGTACCGGAGCAAAGCATTAACACGCCGTGAACACATGTGATCCTCACATCGCAGCCATTCCCCTCGGCTGTCCCAATTATTGTCACTTTGGGACCTCGGGTTCCGGACAACAATATGTGTATACAACTTGCAGGTATGATCAATAAACAGTGCATATCATTATGAAACAATAACATGTTCAGATCTGAAATCATGGCACTCGGGCCCTAGTGACAAGCATTAAGCTCAACAAGTTGCAACAACATCAATAAGTACTAACAACGGATACTAGGCACCATGCCCTAATGATCTTATAACTTATTACATGAACAATCTCGTCCAATCCCTACCATCCCCCTCAGCCTACAGCAGGGAATTACTCACACATGGATGGGGGAAACATGGATGGTCGATGGAGAAGTGTCGGTGATGATGATGGCGATGATCTCCTCCAATTCCCCGTCCCGGCGGAGTGCCAAAACGGAGTTTCTGGTCCCCGAAATAGGTTTCGCGATGGCGGCGGCGTACGGTGATGTTTCTGGATGAAGTGGACGACCCCCTCGCGTTTTAGGTCAGAGAGGGTTAAGTAGTCGAAAGGGGGGCTCGGGGAGGCGTCCGAGTCGCCCTCCTCAGTGGCTGGCGCGGTGGGCCCCTTGGCCGCGCCGCCCTGTGGTTTGGGCCACTCGTGGCCCATCTCTGACTCCCCTTCTGGCTCCGTGAGTCTTCTGGTAAAATAGGAGGTTTGAGATCTTTTCTGGTGTTTTTCCCGAAAGTTGACTTTCTGCACAAAAACAAGACACCAGGGCAATTCTGCTGAAAACAGCGTTAGTCCGCATTAGTTGTATTCAAAACAAACAAGTTAGAGGTAAAACAATAGCAAAAGTGTTCGGGAAATTAGATACGTTTTGGACGTATCAACGGTTCTCCGCGCTGTTCGCTGGAAGAAAACGAGTGCACCGGCCGACCCCGTCCAAAACCCTAGCCGCACTTCTATTCTCTCTTTCTCTGCTCTCCTCTGTCCCGCGTCGCCGGCGGCGGCCCGTGGAATAAAAACGTCGGTGACACGCCGGTGGCCGGCGGCCGCGGAAACGGCGCCGCGCGCGACCCCCTTTTTCCCCTTTCCCCTCCTTTCCATCCTCTGCCCCCTTGCCCCGGGCAAGCCCGTACAGGAAAGCAACGGCGGCGAGCCCGTGCGCAGAGGCAGCGGCCGGACGGCGGTGCCCCCTTGGCCCCCTTGCCGGCGTGCGCGTCCACCCTCGGGTGAGCGCGTCGCCGTCAAGTGGCCCCAGCGGCGGCGCCCTTTTGTCCCCGGTGAATTTTCTCTTTGCCCCGAGGGGTGAGTTCTTCGTCCGGTGCCCCTTTCGGTGCGCACCGGATCGAGAGGAACGGGCGCGGCCTTGCGGCGGCGCGCTTTGCCGGCGAGCCCGAGGGCTTCCGGTGAGTTTCTTTTCCCTTTTCTTTCTTCGATTTTAGGGTTCTTCGGGATTCAACGAGAGGGGAATTTCCTTTTGCTTTTCTTTTCTGTCTACACGAGATCTAGAATCTAGGAGCTCTGATACCAATGTTAACTCCACAAGATCGTCTAGTCTAGATCTTAGGGTAGAACAGAGGGATGGGAGGAAATGGTTCACCTTGTCCTTGGCTCGAGGAGGTGATGAGTGGCGGAGGAGGTGGAGCTTCCCGTCAGCTCAGCGCTAACCCTAGATCGGTAGGGATGTCGGTGGGGGTCTGGCACAACATCGAACCTCGTAATCGGTGCCGCCGGCCCCCACCTCTCTTTATAGCAGCTGGTGACAGGGGCCCACCAACCAGTGTACGGTTGGACGCCCCCGATCAGGGCGTGGTCAAGGGTCCGGTGTGACCGTTGGGTCACACGGGAGGAGATCAACCTAACATCTCCTCGATGGTGTGGTCATCGTTCATGGCAGGGACATCCAGGTTGAATGGAGGAAGCATCAAGTTTGGATCGGACGGATCGGCGGTGAAACCAGCCGTCAGCATCAGTGCCTCATCATGGAGGTAGTCGTATTGCTCGTCGCCGTGCAGTGCTGGTGCCATCTCCTCGATGGTGTGGTCATCGTTCATGGCAGGGACGTCCAGGTTGAATGGAGGAAGCATCAAGTTTGGATCGGACGGATCGGCGGTGAAACCAGCCGTCAGCATCAGTATCTCATCGTCTTCGTCCGCTTCACCTTCAGTGGAGCCGAGCACAAGACCACCGCCTACGCCGCCGCCGTGGATGCCAGCAAAAGCGGCGGGCACAAGGCCATGGCCTCCGTGCACACCACCGCCGCCGCCGCTGCCGATCAGTCCTTGCCGGGCGCCCTCGACGCGACCAGACCCACGGCCGCCGCTGCCCGGTAGTACTTGAGCGGCGCGCTGCAGGACACTGCTGCCGCCGCCTCTGCCGAGCTGTCCTTGAGGGGCGCCCTGCACGGCATCAGGCCCACGGCCGCCGCGGCCGAGCAGTCCTTGTACGCCAGCACCGCCGCTGCCGGGGAGTCCTGGACCGGCGTCCGGCAGCACACCACCATCACCGTCGCTGCCGGGCATTCCATGGCCAGATCCACCACCATTGCTGCCCCTGCCGAGCACTCCTTGCAGGCCACCACCACCGCGGCCGCTGCCAGAGAGTCCTCGACCCAAGCCACCACCGCCGCCGCTGCCAGAGAGTGCTCGACCCAAACCACCACCGCCGCCGCCGGGGTCATTAGTCATCGTTTTGGATCGAGAAAAGCTTAAACCCTAAGACTTTGGTAGTGGGTGACAGTGGTACGGCGACGGGTGGGAGGAAGAGAAGAGGCAGGGATAGAGTGGTGGCGCTGGGCGAGTTTGGCTAGCTTTAGCTTACACAGACACAAGGGTATCTCGGTTCAAACAAAAGGCGCAAAGGGTAAAAACATAATAACGCGAAGCAATGCTAGATTTCGCTCAATCTCCTTGCTTGTTCGCCTCGTTTCAGGCCTAGAAGCAAACACGAAACGGGTAATTTCTTATCCCGAGGTTCTGCTCGCAGCCTTTTGGAAAAAAATATCAAATACAACTTGTGTAACTTCATATGTCACTGGTATGCATGACTGATGTGCCGTGTGCATGTCTGGATCTTCCGAAAACTGATGTGCCGTGTGCATGACCGGTCTTACGTCAACTTTACAAAACTTGTTAGGGGGAACTCAACATGTGCAAGTACTTACATATAGACCGCGCGATCTCTTGCGTCGAATTGCCATAGAAAATACGATAACTGTGTGTTTGCATCAGGAGTCCTGATTCAGGACATAGCGTGATGGCTTGCTTGCGAGCTCCTTGTCTTTGTTTTCTTTGCCAAACTCAAAGCCACGTACACTCCATGTATGTAGCTCTTGAGAAAAGAGGCAAAGAATGTGGCCATAAATGCTAAGAAAAAGGCAACCACAAACTACTTTTCTTGCATGGATATTATGAAATATTTACCACTTGAACAACCATTTTGCATATTTTTTATACTAGTGACACATTGCGCCATGTACGCAAAAAAGATTAGCTGATTACAAATGAAACAATTTTGAGTTACTGTCAGCAAAACCCAATAAATTATAACATTGTTTGTAATAATTAATACGATGGACTATGACTTCAGCTTGAAATTCCGACACCTTCTGCTTTTATGGGTAAGACAACTTCTAAGTTAAATTTCTACTAATAATATGTTGTAATCATGCTCAATGTCATAATGAAACAGCTTCACCATGTACTAAAAAGTAAATTCTATAGATGAGGTCGTGATCTTAAATACTAAAATTTATTTGACCATGTCTATGTTTTGAAATAAACTTCGTGTCTAATTAAATTCCTATTAGTGGGTTGTTTGGTAATGATAATGAACCTATTGATGTGTGCTAGAATAGTTTCAACATCAATAGGTATACTTAGGCTAGCTGGTCATAGTGGGGAGTATCGTACGCTAACATCATGCATATGACACTACTGTATCATACTACCTCTATAATGCGTAGTATCATGCGGTAACATCATGCATATGACACTACTGTATCATACTACCTCTATAATGCGTAGTATCATGCGGTAACATCATGCATATGCGGTAGTATCTCTCATTCTATATATTACTATATATTACTTTGTAGAATCTCAATGCAAATATGTGTACAAGATCTATTTTCCGTTATTTTTCCAGTTATAAGTAGTATGATACAGTATCATATCATGATACCACTATCCTCTCTCTCACTCTCTCTCTCAAATTAATTGTTATGCCACATTAGATTTTTGCCAACATGGAATAAATTTATGATACTCCCACTATGGCTAGGCTTATGAGAAGAGTCTGCCTCTATCACATCCTCCTAATGATAATCATAATAGTGATAGTAGTACTCCCTCCGTCCAAGTACCCAAGGCATAATTTTTGAATATCTTGGCCCAAGATGATAATTGATTGGGGCTATACTCTTGCATGCATTGGTGGGGGAGGCAACTAGCCACTAGTTGAGATGGAATTAAATACAATTGTGCCTAGGAGGTGAGTAAGTTATGGGACAAATGATTTTTGGGATTATGCCCAGGGAACTAGTACAGAGGGAGTAATAATGATGATGATGATGATAATAATAATAATAATGATGATGATAATAATAATAATAATAATAATATGGAATTGATGGTAGATCTACTGTTCTCGAGAATCCTTCGAATCACCAAGTTCTGCACCATGTTAACGCCTTGCGAATGATCATGCTGAAAATAAGTAACTAAGACTACAATATTGAAGCACACATACTATATTCTAGGTGATACCATCCTTCCTTAGGTTTGTGCAGGTGGGCTTCGACGTGGAACAACATAGCTGGGTCAGATATATATCACCCACGAATTGGTATACTTGTGTGAAATGCATATCGTCTGTAAGCACACAAAAAAAGATTTAGCTCAGAGTATTCTATGTGATTAGTTTGTATAGTGTGGAATATACTTGATCATTTTTAGATAAAAAGTACATTTCATCATTGTGAATCAAAGAAAAATTGTTACCTTCAAAAGGTGGAATAGATATTGTTTCATCATGCGCATGGGCAGAGTAGATTTTTTATCTCGTTGCAACGCACGAGCATGTTTGCTAACAATATAATAACAGTAATAATAATAATAATAATAATAATAATAATAATAATAATAATAGTAACATGGGAATGATGGTAGATCCATTTTATCAGATTCAGTTATTACATAATTGAAGTGGAAACAATATGAGCAAAATAGGATGCTTTTTAACAGTTATTAACACACTTCTTCACTGAATACCCTAGGCATGTCAATGAATACTACAAATGCTAAAACTAAGGATTTACACCGATAGACTTCCAACATGGAGAATTCCCTATCAAAGATCGGGACATGAAAGCATGCTTTTATGTATGATAGCAAGGAAACCTAAGTTCAACATGCGGTTGGGATAAACTCTATGATTACTCAAGATGCTCATTGCTATGCAAACGATATCAAATTGAGCCGTGAGTTATGCTTTTATGCAAAGATCAAATTTGCATAATTATGATTACGCACTTGAATATCATGTTCTTGTATTTTGTAGCTATTTTTGTGCAAGTTTCTTTGTGGATGCACATCATGATGATTATTGGCCATCTAGAAAATTATATATCAGAAAGCACGTATCACCTATTGAATTCATTATTCCTTCCAGTCACTTGGTTTGTATCTTTTTATTTGTTTGGTGGATAGGTAAGTCGATGGGTAATGGATGTTTGATTTAATTGCATATATTTTCGTGAACTCATGTGCTTTGGATGTATTTTTTACCCATGCTTGACTTGATGATCTTACTGAATATCTTTATTATGTCTTGTCCAAATTATGAACTATGGATCTTGATTGCATGTTTCACACGCTTAATGCTTATTGATTGTACACATAACCATATATATTTTTTTCAGATTTAATATCATATTTATTGTTATTTACATACTTTATGATTTTGTGTACTAAATTATTATTGATCGCAAGAAAGCAGAAAACCCTTTCTCTTTATTTCATATTTTAGGAACCTTCCAGAGAGGGATTTTTTTTTGGAAATTGAGACAGGAAGAATCTGAGTTGATGTAGAAGAGTCTGGCGCACCCTTAGTCCCAATTGTGCCTAGGGGGCTACTACTTCGGTAGAAGTAGTTGGGAACCCCATGTGGAAGGGATGACGAGCCCAGTAGGAAGTATTCCCCTCGATTGAGAACCAAGATTTATCGAACCGGTAGAAAACACAACAATTTCAACTAAGTTAATGGTACCTACACACAAAACACATTTGTTCCCAACGTCCAGAAAGGTTGTGAAACTTCCCGTTCTGCTAGTTACAAGGATTAAACACAACGTGTGAAGATAATGATGAATAACAATGAAAGTAAAAACGGGCAGTAAGAAAAAATGGTGAAAGAAAGTAAAACGAGAGGCGTAAACAATGGTAAAAGATGGACTGGGTCACTGGGGGTCATAATTTCACTAGAGGCATCTCTCAGAAAAAAAGAACATTATTGGGTGAACAAATTATAGTTGGGCAGCGATCAAATTGTACTACCAACTAACTGATTTTTCTAAATTTACTTCTCACATAGGATTTTATGAGATAGTACAAATATATCAAATCATCTTTTACTTATATTTTCCTAGTGGGTTTAAGGAGTTTTTAATGATATATCAAATTCTTGTATTTCTCTTCATATTTTTTCCACTATGTTTTTTTAGAGAGAATATATCAAGACCAAAGACTATCAGGATCATATAAAGACATTTCAAAACACAGGACTATAAAATTTGTTTCAACATGATGAATTCAAGCATGGGTCACTAGCTCGGTAGCCTCATTTGCGTCACTAGCTCGGCGCCATGCTATACAAGATAGTGACGCATGAGAAGCGGGCTGAGGGGTGAACCAACAGGTCAGAACAACTCCGGTTTAAATTCAAAAAATTGAAACTTAAGATCAAAATCGTTCATGCATGTTTTGGAAAAAAAAAGGGCTGTGAAAATATCTTAATAAACTACTGATGCTATTAGGCACTCAAAGAGAGTGTGTCATAATTACACGAAGCTCTAGGGAAACTTGGAAGTCTCGATGTAAGCTGGTACTAAATAAGTTTATGCGGCAAAAGCAGTCAAACAACAGAGTACTCCATCTCCAACAACAAAGGCAACCCAGTTAAAAACTCCACAGGCTCATGAAACCAGCAAGTAACAAGGTCTTTTAAGAACTAGATTCACTTCTACTTATTTAGGAGAGCCCCAACAATCAAAGTATTCTGGCTCAACGGTACAGGTCTTGATACAGGCCATTTTCAGGCACGCAGGCCAAGAGTTTCACTTGGTTACTGGGAGCAGCTCAGCGATCTTGGTTTGAAGTGCCCACAGCTGCTCCAGTGCCTTCTCCTTCCATAATGTGCAGTATTGGGGTGTCTGGCCAAGGAATACAGTGAGTTACGTAGGGAGTGAAATTCAGAACAAAATGCTAACTATTCTTTCAAGCTCAACAACAAAACCTTTATCAAACAACGAGTAAAGGAGAATTTAACACTAGTTCCATCGTAAACACTAGCATAAAAACATCAGAGTAAAGCATTCTTACAGCAGCTCGCAGAATGTTTCACTCAACAGAATCAACAACCATTTCAAGTACAAATCGCCAAATCATTTGGTTAAAATTGAAATCACAAGGTTCCTATATATAGTAAAAGTGGAGGCAACAATCTGCAATTGTCATATCAATGTAAACTAGGAACAACCCTACTTAACCCATCAAGGTCTATACAAAACCAACACAGCACTTCGTGCTAGAATCATTAACATGTCAACACATCTAACCTTATGTTAACACTACCCTATCACTAGTTGTAGTAAGGTGCTAATAAAATTATATAAGTACTGAAACGTAGTATGTTAACGTACTTGCTTCACCATTGGCCCCAGCAGTCCGTTGCTTTTTTATATCCAAATAGTCCTCCTGCTGTTCTGTCATTGGCCTCTTTCTTGGATAAGAACCCTGATAAGCACTCCCAGTATAACTAACTTCTTGACCTGTACCGGGCACAACAATGTAATACGATTAAGATCATTGGATTAAGTGTCAGTTAGGGCAAACAAACTTACAACAAAACTAAAATTTTATGCCCGATATTCTTAACAGGTGAGCATTTCAAGGACAACAGGTGAAGAAATGAGGCTACTCTCTCAAAATAACAGTATGCACCTAGTTTACTAGCACTAGACTACTAGAGCCTCAGATAAGATTTCAGAATATTGGGTGCAACATAAAAGAGATCAAATAGCTTCCTCAAAATTTGCAGCACATGATCTTAATGCAATGATTGTTTTCAAATGCAACTCTAGCATGCATGACTTCGTCCACATTACTTCTAAATTAGCTTTGGGATCCAAGTGGTGGAAAGAAGCAGAACGTAGCATGGTCAGTAATTGAAATTAGTGCATTGAAAACATGGTTATGCATGTCATCACTGGATAAATACTATTGTAAATAATGCACATAGACAATACAAGTAGATATGAGGTTTTTTAAAGCTTATTCAGGAATCAAATGTGCAGAGGGATATCTATCTTGTTTGTGGGTTCCCCAGAGTTTGAATGGTCACTGGTGTCCGATGGTTCTTCTTATTAAGATGTTGTTCCTGTTGGTCGAGTTTTTTTTTTCTCTTTTATGGAAGAGTTGGGGGTATTCAACTAATTTACCATCATTCGCAGCAGATATGACCTCAGATTTTTCAGGACATGCCATGGTACCGAACATAGTCTGGGATATTGCAGCACCACCTGCAGTAAATTTGGCAGTTAGAAATGACAGACAGAAGCGCAAGAAGAAGATCACTCAAAACAAAGCTGTGGTACAGCTGTGCAACTCACAAAAGATTGATTGAAGAAAGAATTTGAGTAAACATGCCTCCACCAGAGATCTCTTAAGGGGCAAAGTATCAAAGAATATAAGTAGAAATCGTGAGGCACATCACCGGCAGGGGTGAGTAGTTAAGGAGTGCCCATGATGAAAGAGAGCATTTTAAGATTTGGTAACCATATAGCACTGAAAAGGCAATATACCTACATGATTTCAACATTTAGAATATGCCTATGCATTCATGTATAAACCGATGTGAAAGGCATGTGAAAAGAACACATTTCTTCGAGATGCGGACTTATAGCCCCCTGATAACATTCAGTGTTACATATACTCAATAATTTCAGGGTTTAATAATCGTGACTGCAATTTTTTTCTTCTTCAATATCGAAAAAAAATTAGTTTGCACACATGAGGGTGTTCTACTCATTCAACTGTCTTGGCCAATAATGATATCGCAGAATTTTCAGCCGAATTAATCCCATCGCCAAACATAGCATGGCAGACAGGAGCACCTATCAGGAAAAATTTGAAGGGGTTGAATTGATATATTGAGGTTTTCCCTGATTCGAATAAATCGGCTACAAAACCTAGGCCATCCAAAATGGACTGGCTCGCGGCGACTGGAGGTGTTCTGTGCATATATGGAGGTTTTTCCTAGTTCGAATATGATTGAAACTTTCGAAGTAATTTACCTTCATCAATAGTTGATGGAACCGAAGAACACTCAGGATTTATCACATTTCCAGTAACATGAGTACCTGGAACAGTAACAAATTTTAGATATTAGTTGTGCACACAGAGGACTGTCCCAATTAAGAAATGATTGACAGTGACTTTTTTTTTCTTTTTTGCAAACAAATGGTGTATAGGAAATGTGCGTAGCAACCGGGGTTGCGACATGTGTTAAATACATCATTACAGGTGTATGCACCCAAGCATAGGCAATACAGTAGCAATAATGACATATCGGAGCAGCGAAGAGAAAATAATACGTTTGTAAGGACGCAAAGGTAACACATATCACAGTAATAGCGAATCAACAACAGCATACAAAGTAGGCCAAAAGTTAGTTTCATTGTAATTCTGCATAATAACACGGGAGTGCTGAAGTCGTCTCCAACAAAAAATGTGATGTGAAAATCTAGTAAAACAGAGATGAAAAGTTGTACAGAATAATGTCATGACGATGATCCCCAATAGGATTCAACATAGCCCAGATAGAATGTGGAGAAAATGGGAAGTGATTATTTGCGAAATTAAAGGTTTTTTGGATAAACAAGTACGACGAATTTACCTTCCCTCACACTTAACTGAAGCCCACACCCTTGATTAAGCTTCGGAAGGTGTATAAGAGCTTCGATACTTTCCTCTGAATAGTAGAATATCACTAGTTAATCAGTTGATACTAATAAAATGTGCCATCATTTAACGTTATTCCATTGGAAAAGTTGAAACATTAGAATCGATGGCGTCTCAAGGGAAGTAAAAGTAGATGTTGATTGCAAATTAAGAGCATGCGTTTTAACAATTTGTTTCAATAGTTTCTGTTAGGACGCGGTAGCTACTTCTTTTTTCTCCCAACTAAAGCAAGTTTTTAGCACAGATAGAAAGTTTTGTAGTCCTTCAACAAATCATAAGAATATTGACTTGGTGCCGCCCCTACCAACCTTCATATATGGTCTTCTTTCTGGCTAGTCGGTACTACGCATTCAAATCTTTACCCAATAATAAAAGAAGCAAGGCTTCTTGTTGGTCCGTCATTGTTTCTTTTGTCCGTCTTCCGTGGTTCCTCCCGATCGGTTCGTCGTCTACCGTATCAGGTCCGGTCTTACGCGTATCAGGTCTGGTCTCTGGGTCTCCTTCTGAAGAGTCCACCTCGATGTGCACGCACGGTTGCTCTCATATATACACCGCTCGATCTGCACAATCTTCCTTTGCGAGTCGCGAATCAATCGAAATTTCTAAGGATTTCTTCGTCGACGAACCGATCGGGGACGAAGTTCGCGGCGGCGTACCCGCTAGCCAACCTGGCCTGGCCCAATTTCGTCCGTCGCCATCGTACCAGCCGAGACGAAAGATTCCCCTCCCTAGCAAGGCTCTTTCATCCTTCTGCAGCTTGAGACGCCGAGGCCGAGGTGAAGACGGTATCCCAGGAAAGAGAGCCGCCCGACGAAGGGTGCTCTAGCCTCTAGCCATGGTGATTTCTGCCGATTCAGATTTGATGATTCGACCGGATTGACAACGGTGGGTGGTGCTGTCGAGTCCAATCAGGACGACGCCGACCCAGGACCCGGCCAGCCTGCACAAGTATTAACGGCGCTCGCTGCGTCTTCTCTGTATCAGCCATCTCCGGCTTGGCGGCTTGCCGCCCCGCTTAACCTTGTGGACCCTCTCGTCTCTCGAAGGGGCGTTGATTACTAGCTAGCTTGGTTTTTTGTTCGACAATTCCTAGCTAACTTGCTTCGTGGCCATGACCTAGGGCGATGGCGCCGCACCTGCAGACCAGCCTAGCGACCAAGAGCTCATCCATGGTGTTGAGATCGTTGTCTCCGTGGCTTGGGCTCACCAGCACAACGACCCCCGCGGGACGGCCTCGCGTTCGGCCCTGTGATTTGGGCGGACATCAATCAGGACGCTTGGAGCAAAGACGATTTGCCCTCCCTCACCGTCTACATCTCCTGTAAATTCCCGGACCGGCGTCGTACACAAGAGTTGGGTGCGGACGAGCTGCAGCAAAAACCTGTATGTACAGACACCTGAGAGATAGAGAATCATCTATCCATCTGGAGATGAAACTAACCTGTTAGGATGTACAGTACAGTTGAACTTGGTGGCGACTAATTTGCTACTGTCCAGTGTCGAAGCTCCTCTTGGTAACCAAGTGCACTCCTCTTTAATCTTTATCCCCGAACAAGCTAACAGGTGCCTCAGCACGAGTAAAATATAGGTCGAGGTTGACATCAAGATTATTGGTGTGCTAGATGCTGAATATTTCTAGAACGCTGCAACTCGGCACATGTTTCTAAGATAAAAGTCAATGGATAATGAGAAATAGAATGATATCTTCTGAGCATTGAGAAATACATCAAGCTAAATTGAACTTCTGATTTCTTACAGAAATTGCCAAGGCCTTTGATCTATAGATCGCGACAAACTCAGGACTGAATCCAACACAATGACAAAGGAAACGAAAGGGGTCAAGGAATGGAAAAATTGCTCAAAGTACGAAGTAAAGGTCTTGGTGTTCTTTCTTAGGCCCGGGCACTTTTTTATTTGAGGATTCATTTTTTCTTACAGAATGTCGTTTCAGAATTTTGAGTTATTTCAATATTGTTCTTCTACTCCCTCCGTTCCAAATTAGTTGTTTTTCATTTGTACAAAAGTGGATGTATCTAGACATGTTACAAGTATAGATACATCCACTTTTGTACAAATGAAAGACAACTAATTTAGAATGGAGGGAGTACTTGTAAAGTTGTTTAAGTGCTCATTAAATTATTTTATTTTCCCGAGTAGAATTTTTTTTGTACCCATTGCAAAGCATGGGCCATTTTGCTAGTCTTTGATAATGGTCCAATGGATAAGATGCAAGTGGAATTTAAAAACGAGGAGAGTAGGATGGTCTCTACGGAAATCATAGCATGCATACTAGTAATGAACAGAAGGTTAAGCGCAACGTTCGTTAAGTCAGAGTCCAGCAGTCTTACTCTTAATTCCCCGAAACCAATCGAGCGCCTTAGCTTGGAATTCTGCAATTGAGGTGTAAACATATTGTTATTATGGGGGGGGGGGGGGGGGGGGGGGGGGGGGGGAGAGAGAGAGATGTATACCAGCAGGTGACAACTCCTGGTTGCTGTGGCTGGAAGAAGGCAGGCTGCTCCTCTTGTGAAGATAGAGCTTAGCAATTGCAGAAGATTGTGGCCTGTGTTTCTTGACGTGCCACCTCCGACGGAAAGGAGCAAAGCTGGCCCGGATGATCAAATGAATTTGGTTACTAGTGCTCAGATCATCATGGAATAACACTTGAACAAAACGTGCAATGCATACCCGAAGCCGATGGGGAGTACGTTCTGCGAACCCATCGGGTCTGACGGCAGTAGCAGTCGGTCTTTAAATTCAGGAGTCCTGGTAGCCAAGTCCCGGACGATCCCCGCTGCTTTAGCCCATACGGGTCTCATGTCCACGCGAAGCTGCCTCCTGATCCACAAACAGAGGAGGAGGAGGAGGAGGAGGAGGAGTACCATGAATGACTGAGAAGACGATGTGTGTTACATTGCGAGCGAGAGAATGCAAGAGGACTCACTTACCTGACAACCTCCAAATGGAAGGAGCGATGCTGGGAGAGGAAGAAGACGAGGATACGACCCTCCATGCTCTGCGGCTCGGCCGGCAGGAAGCGAGGGACGAGGTAGTCCAAGGCTTCCGTCCACTTGCCCTTGGCCACGAACTGCGCCAGGTAGTCCACGCAAAAGAAGACTTTTGTCTGCTTCAGCAACCTGCATGCATCGATCCATGCGTATACATTCATTCCGGCGAACAGCAAGCAAAGCAAAACAAGGGAGGGCGGGCGGCGTGCAGTGGATGCGCGCGCGTATACGTACGCGACGAAGGTGGAGCAGCAGCCTTGGCGCCAGAGGAAAGCGAGGAGCCGCCGGAGACGGAACCGCTTCACGAAAGGGTACTCTCCGGGGAGCAAAACATGCCCAACCTCGGCGCACTCCAGCGCGCCCGCCTTGGTCATCACGGACGCTCGCGCCTTCGTCATCGCGGACGGCGGCGACGAGGGGAGCAAAACATGCGCATCCTCGGCGCACTCCAACGGGCCCGCCTTCGTCATCACGGACGCTCGCGCCATCTTCATCGCGGACAGCGGTCGCGCCTTCCTCGTCGCCGCCGCCGATTTGCTTGGGGGATTGGGTTTTGGGGTCGGGAGAGGGGACGACATTTGGAATTGGAAGCCGCCGGTGGGTTCCCTTCTCTTCATATCTCGGTTGAGGCCGCGGCGCACCGCGGTGAACCCGCGCTCGTCTTTAATGCTTCACCGCGGATCCCTCGGTCTTGGACGTGTTCGGTTAAGCCTGTGTTTGGTTGAAGGAACAGGTACGGATGGGATCTGATGGTCCGGATTTTGAGGAGTCGTCTATTCTTTGCGTTTCCTTTGCTTTTCTGGGCGGATGGAATAAAATGTGTTTGATTAATACTCCCTCCCTTTTCATATAAGTTGTCGCTAATTTAGTACAGACTCTGTTTTGACCTATTTCTGGACCAAATTTGGGTCGGATTCACTGTGGGAGAAACATCGTCCAAGTCCATCCGCGTCCGTCTCTTGTCCGGCCCTAGCCCGTAAGCGGTGAACCCGGCCACGCCACCCTCTCTCCACACCCCAATTCCCACCCATCTCTCCCTCCTCTCTGCCACAAACAAGACCTTGTGGCAGTTGAACTAACAAATAAACTCGGTACCCGATGGTTTTAGGTCAAGGCGAATAAATAGGCGGCGAGAGACGGTGGAAAGAGGCTCGAGACCCACATACACCCTCCACTCATGGCCTACCCCTGGTCGCGAAGAGGCTTGCCATCGGTGCCCTCTTTGTGAATATGGGTCGGTTGATAAACACGTAATCACCAAAGAAGGTGTTCAAGTTGTATACTTAAGAAAAAACTCCTCAAACTCCATCGTTAAATGATTGTGTGTTACAGCTATATATATCTTGCGCGTTACCAATAACACCGATGTCAATGATGTCATTAACATGATACAAAAAGCTTTTGAGGGTTTATCTATAAACATACATGTGCAATGATCATTATGCGAGTATCCTTTCTAAAGAAGGGATTCGCTAGACGGTCACAACACATTTTAATTAACTTATTCAAGCCATTGACTGACTTTCGTAAATTTTATACAATGCATGTGGTGATTTGTATCTGGTTTCGGAAATCTTAAACCCATCAAATACATTCATATAATCTACATGGAGCTTCAGAGATAAATATGCGGTCAGTACATCCATTAACTGCATTGGTATATGCATATATACTGCCAGTCATAATAAGTAATAATAAGATCACTCATAAACCATCAAAGACATTCATATAAAAAGTAGTATTATGTCATAGTAATCATTGTCGACTCGCCACTGACCATGTTGCTATTGTATCTTTTTATATCTCATCTCCTCATTAGTTGTGTTCCTCTTCTAGACGAAAAGCTATATGTATACCACATGGAAGACTTAAGTGTAGAGAATGTCATTCTTTTGGTAAGCGAGTGCAGTAATGCCTTAATTGTGTCCTTCCATTTATGCCAATATGAGTGCTTGAGACACTTTTTCATAAATTCGTGGCTCTGGATCTAGTTGAAGAATTTTATAATTTCCGAGTAGAAATATATGTCGACAACTGTAATTTTATTGTATGATTCTCGTGAATCAACATAGTTTGTGGACATTTCTGGATTTTCTTTATGTGATTTCCCATAACAACGGGGTCAGGATAATTTCAAATTCCAACATCTGAATTTGTGTGCACATTGAAGTTACATTCTAGATGTTGAACATCTAATTGGCGTGTGCCAACTTGAGTTAATCCGCAAATATATATCACACAAATATCCGATAGAATTATATCAGGTACACCATTGGATATGCACGAGAAGTTTATTGATTGTACTCTCGCCATAGTTATCATCGATGGAAAGTATTACTCCCTCCGGTCCGGAATAAATGTCGCCCGAAAACAACTAATCACTTACAAGTATGTGTATAACCGTCGATACTTTTTGTGGACCGGAGTGAGTACTACTTTTATAAGGTTGCATACTAAACAAACGGTTTTCTATAGGTTTGACAAAATGATGAAACACCTATGCATAAAATTCAAGATGCTCGTTGCTAACATGTGGGTTTGTTGCGCACACGATGAGTTGTCGATGACATCACAATGCTATTACAATTCTTGAGCAGAAATTTGAGTTTTTTTATGACACTGGACAAGAGAATGACTAGTTTTTTTTTTTTTTGACGTGAACCGGAAGGAGCTCTGCCTTTGCATTATTAGGCAGGGAAACCGACACAATGGTTAGCTATTTCAAACATCATTTTAGAGGATGAAAAGTATACTACAACGTCAACAAGTGGAATTTGAATACTGCTCCGGTGTAGATAATTCCTTTGAAAAAGTAAAGGATTTGGCAAGTTTCGCGAATCTGTCGCGAGAAAATGAATCCAACGAATTTTTTAGTTGGACTCCATGGCGAAGCCGTCAAGCCGGTGATCCCGGCACAACCAACCTTCCACGCAGCGGAGTCAGCGGCCGCCGCCGCTCCAGCTCACACGTGCGCCGCCAGCACGTGTCGCGCCGCGCCAAGCACCGCCGCGGCATCTGTAAAGCTCCCCTTGTCGCCTCCCGGAATCGTCCTCTCCCCGCCTCCCACCACCCGCGCATTTATTCCCCTCCTCCCGACCTCCTCCCCCGCGTCATGCCGTCGCGCCCCTCCTCTCACCAACGCCCGCCACTCCTCCAGCACGTCTCCCGCTGCCGTAGCCGCCACGATGCCTCCCGCAGAGGTGCCTGGCGAGGAGGCGGCGGAGCAGCAGCAGACGAAGGGGGACCCCGCGCTTGAGGGCCTCGTGGTGGGGAGCTACTGCCACGACGTGCTCCTCCGGGGAGGCCGCGTCGTGGGTGAGACGCTCGGCGGGGCGGCGGCCTTCGTCTCCAACGTGCTCGACGCCGCGTCGCCCCCGGACGCCTCCTTCTCCGTCGTATCCAAGGTCGGCGCCGACTTCGCCTACGCCTCCGCGCCGGCGCCCGCGCGGCACCCCCCGCTGCTCTGCGCCGCGCCGACCACCTCCTTCCACGCACGCTTCTCCGACGCCGTCGCGTCGGCGCACGCGCCCGACCGGCAGCTCAGGCGCGTCCACGCCTGCGACCCGATCTACCCCGACGACCTCCCCGACCGCCGGTTCGCCTACGGCCTCGCCGTCGGCGTCGCCGGGGAGGTGCTGCCGGAGACGCTCGAGCGGATGATTCGGCTTTGCCGCGCGGTGCTCGTGGACGCGCAGGCGCTGATCCGGGTCTTCGACGCCGAGGGCGGCGGCGTCCGCCACACGGCACTGGAGGGCACGCCGTATGCGGCGCTTCTGCACCGAGTAGCGTTCCTCAAGGCGTCGTCGGAGGAGGCGCCGTACATAGGGGTGGAGACGGCGAGGCGCCGTTGCTGCGTGATCGTCACAGAGGGGAGGGACGGGTGTCGGCTATACTGGGACGGTGGGGAGGCACGCGTGGCGCCGTTCAGCGCCGTCCAGGTGGACCCCACCGGTGCCGGAGACAGCTACCTCGCTGGTTTCGCGGCCGGGCTGCTATGGGGTCTGTCAGCTACGGACGCCGCGCTGATTGGTAACTTCTTCGGCGCAGCTGCTGTCTCCCAAATTGGCGTTCCCTCCTTCCATCCCAAGATGGTGCAGGTTTGCACCCATGCCACTTGTTCGAGACATCAGTACTCAATTTAGACGATTCCTTCTGTGAAAGTTCTCGGCCGATTAACTAAGTTTAACAAGGGACAACCTAGAACTGCCTGAAATGTACATGCATTTTCATCAATAGCAGTTCAGTGTTGAGCAATAGTCGATTCTTGAGAAACATGCGAGTTTTGAGGGGCCTGGTCATCCTCGTATAGAACTTCTGATTCAGACCTGTGATGCTACATGTTGGAGAAATTGTCTATAACATTGTAATGTAAGCTATACCCATTTAAAAGAAAATGCAGGCCAGATTCATCCTTCCGGGTCAAGACTGCAAGCAGACATCAAAGAAATGGTACTCTAATAAATACCATCAAGATAGTGAAAGTGATTCGAGACCATTCAGCTCTTGTGATATATTATGTTGCCTTTCCCCTATAAGTTCACCTTTTTTGGATTTTAACACCTTTTCCCTCATCCACCAAAATGCATCCATATCATATTGGAGTATTGGAGACCTAGCTCTGTTCTTGAGTCAGTTATCCAGATTAGTTTTCAGAAAGATGTTATGGGCTTATGGCAATGCATTAGCATTACATAGGCGTGGACAGCTCCGTGCAAGCACCACATGTTCTGATGTTAGAAGATAACGCTAGATAGCTGGTGAAAACAAGACAATTGACATATTGAGCCATGGAGTTCTACAGATCATCCGAGGTCCGCTTCTCCATATCTAAGGCACACTTGACCTGATGCCAATGCTTATTTGTCCAAAAGGAATTATTTTTAGATTATTAGGTGTTGTGATGGTATAAAAGCAGATGATGTTAAGGAAAGGATTACAGAAGTACTACTGTGACCATACTTGGGTCGGAGTGATACACGGTCGATATTTTGTTCATTTTGAATGGGGCAAATTCTGTTAATAAGAAAGCAGGAGAGATACTGGGAGTAGCATATTGTAGACATGAAACAACAGTTAGGGTGGCATCATGATCAGTTATAATGAAACAGCAGTTAGGGTGGCATCATGGTTCATCAGTTATAATTATTTGAGTGGAATTTCCTCGAGTTCCTTGTGTCATATCATTATTATTCTTTTCCAATGAAAAGTGTGTCTGCTAGAATTATTAGGGATTAGGGAATGAATTGTTATAAATTGTAAGTAGTGTCCAATTTTATAAAAATATCAGGCCTGGGTGTCCTCATCTAGGAGCAGGGAGCCCTCACTGCTTGCTTGGCTTGTTTTGTTATCTATTTTCATCCATGCATGGTCAGGTCGTGTTTGCTCAGCTCCGCATAATGCTTGACATTTACTCCCTCCGTCCCAAAATAAGAATTGCCCGAATATGGATGTATCTAGATGTGTTTCATGTCTAGATACATTCATATTTGGGCAAATCTAAGACACTTATTTTGGGACGGAGGGAGTATTTCTTATTGAAGTACCAGAAAAGTACCCAACATGGCTTTCCTAGTGGTACCTTACAGTCCACATTAGGAAATATGTTCCCTCAAGGATTCATAAGCCTGTGTTGTACTCCCTATAATATTGGAACCTTGGTGAAGCTTAGTGTTTACATTTATCCAGCAAGTTTGACCAAGCAATATCTTGGCATCAGTTTACATTTAACAGCCATGTGTTTTGTGTTACGTACATTTTGATATATACTGCAAATTGGTGTACTGGGTGGCACAAAATCAGTAATGTAATTATATATGGTGTATATTTACTCATGTATGATAAATCAAATTCACATATTTGACAGTCAAGTATTGTAATTGGTCTGACAGTAAAGCCTTATCTGGTTTCACCCAAAATATACCTACTGTCATGGTTCATAGATCATAAGGGTCATATGTGTTAGTGAGTTAACAAAGATTTTGTGTTTTCAAATTCAGTTATTCGAATTTACCGAAACATTAATGTCCTTTCTCTTGTCTCGAATTGTGGCAGGCTGTCAAACAAATACTGGAGGACAAGGCGATACAACGATCAAGTCCATGTATAAACGGCGCTGTGTTTACCTTCCAGAAATCAGGTATGCACGACGAGCTACACGTCTCTGGAAGAAGCGGCGAGGCTGATGTGCGAGCAGGGGCAAACTGATCCGGCAACTGAAACCTGTGATGGTATTCCGTCGGCATAGGGGCTGACTGCACCGTCAACTGGACGCTGACCTGTAGTTCGCCGCGGAATAATGCCAACATTGCCTTCCCAGATTTCAAATTGAGATCTGTCTTTACCCAACAAAATGGATAGAGGGTGTATTATACAGATGTATCTTGATGCTCGTCGCTGAATAGATTTGCTCTGTCGGAGCTTAGGGGCATGCGTGTGGTTCAGTCTTTTGACGTGTTTATTATGGTTCTTTTAGACAGCTTTCCGTTCGTCGGGCAAAGCAAAAGGCGAGTTAGCACAAAGAAGTACCAAGCTACATTCTGGAATACTACAAATCGTGAGCTTGTTAGTTTTTACAGCTAGCTGGAAATTTTGAGTGAATTCCACTTTTTATCCCTTTTGTTATATATTACCACTTGACATATGTGCTGATCAACAATTTAAAAAAACCTAGTTAAACATTTGTGACACTAATGATCTCATCTAGTTAAAATTCATATAGATTAGCTATTTTGGAAACTTTGAATCCCTCTTTTCCTGATGTATATTTGATGGGTAAGGTGTGAGGTGATGATCGAGATTCAAAAAATGTGAGAATAAGGATGAAAATTTTACCCGGTACCGCATGGGAGTATGAGTATAATTTTATACCCATTATTTGGTCAACCGTTGGGCCTGAGAATGAACATAATAAATTGACAAGAAAAGTCTGGATCCCCGATGATGCCCTCCTAATTTTACATATTTTATTGCGCCATATGGTCCTAACGTAGGTTTTACCTAAAAATTTATTCAAAATGCTAAAATGGGGTAAAACTCATGTCCAAAATTTCTAGATGGGGTATTTTGATAGAATTCGCACTAAATGGGTAATATGTGTCACAGATGTACAACTATGGGATAGAAAGTGGAATTCACTCAGATGTTTATGATAAGACTTATTAAAAATTACGAAAATATCAAGGATACATATAATATATCTTTCATTTATGAATTTAACTCAACATGAGAAATAAATAAAAAAGGACAAACCATGCTACAAATAGTGGTGTTTCGGCGTGCCGTCGACATGTGCAGGATGGAGACGCTGAAGATTTCCCCCAGGATTGGATATTTTTATTTTTGATTAGGCTTTTTCTTATAATATTGGTGTTCAAATAATATAAAGTTTCAGCTAATTCGTAAACAAAAAAAACTATTGGCACTACCAAAGGTGCACAACTAAATTTAGTGTTTTTATTTCTTGTGTTATGAGTTGATTCTTGTAGCTGAAAATTTAGTGACATGTTAAATATATGACATGTCTAGTTTCTTAGAACTTTTAGCATGTGTTTTATGTGGGGTGCACCTGTTGCACAAGAAATTTGTGTGGAAAGGACACGTTCTCTGTGCATATATTTTCTCCATCCGGTTCCATTAATACCTTTTGTTGTACAAGTACAATATGAAAATATGATAAATCTATATACTACACGAGTATCATTTTCAGATCTTAATATCGAGTACTACAACATATAAACGCACACAAGCTCACCACCACCACCCACATACACTCATACGATGACTACTGAAATTGGATTCACAGAGCTTCAAAGTTGGAGCCTTCTAACCACCCAGCTACATGTTGATTCTCACCGCGAACACATTTGCGGAAATAAATGTATACATGATTTTCAAGTAAATTTGAGTACGGTTTCAAGCATTTATTTTAAGCTTTTATTAATTTTGACATGGTGTGATCACGAATATTTTGAACTTTGATCTCTTGTGTGGTGAAGTTACACTGATTATTTTTTGCATATTTGAACACCTATTCTAAAAATTCTAACTAGAAGTACGACCCTGAAACTAAAGACAAAGACACGGACGTCAGAAAGTCTGAATTTGCCTCTCGTTTTGGGTTGTGCCTAGGAGCCGAGGATACGGGTTCTCAAGCAGGAAAAAAAATCCTGGTTCGTGGTTCCCGGTGCGGCGCGGTGCGGTATCTAGTTCGTTATCTCCCCAACCAGACGCAGGCGACCACCGTCACCCACCTCCCCAGCATCCATTTCCACCAGCAGCAACAGAGGTAAATCCCCGAGGACCCAAGAACTGCACTGCAATTTCCCAATTCAGTGTTCAACTCGTCACATTCTTCTTTCTGAAATCTTCAGGTGTTGCCATAAAGAAGACGGGGGACGGGGGCCGCCATGGAGCTCTGCTGCTCTGGAGTCGTGAGCAGCGGCGGCGGCGCGCCGGTGCCGGGACGCCTCGGGCCCAGAAGGCCAGGAGTTCTCCTGGGTTCCTGATTGCCCCCAAGAGGCGGCCAAGCAGCCGCGCCGGCAGCCGCCAGCTCGCGCCACCCCTGCGACGAGCGGGTGGTGGGCCGGCCCGGCGCGGAGAACGTCGTCCACATGCTCCGGTCTGCCGCCGCCGCCGACCCGGCGGAAGCCCTCGAGCTGTTCCGGTCCGTCGCGCGGCAGCCCAGGCTCGTCCACACCACGGAGTCGTGCAACTACATGCTCGAGCTGATGCGCGCCCACGGCCGGGTCGGGGACATGGCCCAGGTGTTCGACCTAATGCAGAGCCAGATCGTCAAGGCCAATATGGGCACCTTCTCCACCATCTTCGGGGCGCTCGGCGTCGAAGGGGGCCTCCGGAGCGCGCCGGTGGCCCTGCCGGTGATGAAAGAGGCCGGGATGTCTTGAACGCCTACACTACAATGGCCTCATATATTTCCTCGTCAAGTCTGGGTGCGAGAGGGAGGCGATGGATGTGTACGCGGCGATGGCAGCGGACGGTGTCGTGCCGACTGTCAGGACGTACTCCGTGCTCATGTTGGCGTTCGGGAAGAGGAGGGACGCCGAGACGGTTCTTGGGTTGCTGGGCGACATGGAGGCTCGTGGAGTGAAGCCAAATGTGTATAGCTACACCATCTGCATCCGGGTTCTTGGACAGGCTGGAAGATTTGAGGAGGCGCATAAGATTTTTCGGAGAATGGAGGAAGAGGGGTGCAAGCCAGATGTCATCACCAATACTGTGCTTATACAGATTCTCTGTGATGCCGGTCGAGTCACTGATGCCAAGGATGTATTCTGGAAGATGAAAGCGAGTGATCAAAAACCTGACCGGGTGACCTACATTACTCTCTTAGACAAGTGCGGTGACAATGGTGACTCCGGTCGGTAGTTGAGATATGGAATGCAATGAAAGCTGATGGGTACAATGACAATGTTGTTGCTTATACTGCAACTGTGGATGCATTGTGCCAAGTTGGGAGGGTCGATGAAGCTTCAGATATTTTCGATGAGATGAAACAAAAGGGTATAGTACCTCAGCAGTATTCATACAACTCCTTGATATCTGGATTTCTGAAAGCTGATAGGTTTAACCATGCTCTGGAGCTGTTCAACCATATGAATATTCATGGTCCTACTCCAAATGGCTATACACATGTCTTTTCATAAACTACTACGGAAAATCCGGCGAATCTCTGAAAGCAATTAAAAGGTATGAGCTTATGAAGAGCAAAGGGATTGTTCCTGATGTTGTTGCTGGTAATGCTGTTTTGTACAGTCTTGCTAAATCTGGTAGGCTTGGAATGGCGAAAAGGGTCTTCCATGAATTAAAAGAAATGGGGATTTGTCCAGATGCTATCACATACACTATGATGATCAAGTGCTGCACCAAGGCATCAAATACTGATGAGGCCATGAAGATCTTCTCTGAAATGGTTGAAAACAGATGTGTTCCTGATGTTATTGCAATGAATTCCTTGATTGATATGCTCTACAAGGCAGGCAGGGGAAATGAAGCCTGGAAAATCTTCTATGAACTGAAAGAAATGAATCTTGATCCAACTGACTGTACTTACAACACACTTTTGGCAGGATTGGGAAGGGAAGGTAAAGTCAAGGAGGTAATGCATCTGCTTGAAGAAATGAAATCTAAAAGCTTTCCACCTAATTTGATAACGTACAATACAGTTCTTGATTGTCTGTGCAAAAATGGGGAGGTGAACTATGCACTGGACTTTCTATACAGTATGACAATGAAAGGTTGCATGCCTGACCTTTCATCTTACAACACTACTATGTATGGCCTTGTTAAAGAGGACAGATTGAATGAGGCATTCAGGATGTTTTGTCAGATGAAAAAGGTTCTTGCTCCAGATTTTGCAACAATGTGTACTATCCTCCCGAGTTTTGTAAGAAATGGATTGATGAAGGAAGCTCTGCATACTGTTAAAGAATACATTCTTCAACCTGATTCGAAAGTGGATAGATCTTCGCTCCATGCACTGATGGACGCGATACTGAATAGGGCTGGTACTGAAAAGTCAATTGAGTTTGCCGAAACCGTAGCATCAAGTGGTATTCTCCTGAATGATTTCTTTCTGTGCCCAATAATTAGGCATCTCTGCAAGCATAAGGAGGCTCTGGCGGCACATGAACTCGTCAAGAAGTTTGAGATTTTGGTGTCTCGCCAAAAACTGGGTCATATAATGCTCTTATTTGTGGCCTTGTGGATGAAGACCAGATTGATGTCGCTGAAGGTTTGTTCGCTGAGATGAAGAGACTCGGATGTGACCCTGATGAGTTTACTTACAATTTGATTCTCGATGCCATGGCGAAGTCAATGCGGATTGAGGATATGTTGAAAGTCCAAGAAGAGATGCATGACAAGGGATACAAATCAACTTATGTTACCTACAACACAATCATTTCGGGTCTAGTAAAATCAAAGATGTTGGACGAGGCTATAAACTTATACTACCAGCTGATGAGCGAAGGCTTCTCTCCCACACCATGTACATACGGTCCTCTTCTTGATGGACTGTTAAAAGATGGAAACATAGAATATGCAGAAGATCTTTTTGAGGAGATGCTGGAGTGTGGATGCAAACCTAATTGCGCCATCTACAATATTCTGCTAAACGGATACCGATTAGCAGGCGACACAGAAAAAGTCTGCGAGCTCTTTGAGAATATGGTCGAGCAGGGAATAAACCCGGATATAAAATCATACACAGTTCTCATTGACTCCCTATGCGTGGCTGGGCGGTTGAATGATGGTTTGTCTCACTTTAAACAACTGGCAGATATGGGGGTTGAGCCTGATCTCATCACCTATAACTTGCTCATCCATGGACTTGGTAAATCCGGAAGATTAGAGGAAGCGGTCTCCCTGTACAACGACATGGAGAAGAAAGGAATCGCGCCGAACCTGTACACGTACAATTCACTGATTCTCTACCTGGGACAAGCAGGGAAGGCTGCTGAAGCCGGCAGAATGTACGAAGAACTACTGGCGAGAGGCTGGAAGCCCAATGTTTTCACATACAATGCCCTGATCAGGGGGTACAGTGTATCTGGCAGTCCTGATAACGCATTTGCGGCCTATGGTCGGATGATTGTTGGAGGGTGTCGGCCTAACTCAAGCACCTACATGCAACTCCCGAATCAAATGTTGTAACTAACAAGTGACAAGCTAGTTATTGGATAGAGGCCGGGGTTCTCCCCTTTTCTAAAAAAAAAAGCTAGTTATTGGATGAACTGTTTTCTGTATAGTTCTTCTTGTCTATAATGGGGAAATGATCAACTGTAGATAGTAACCAACAACAGTGACATCTCTTATCTGAGGGTAATCTTCCCTTTCATGTGCCATCTGCTTACCGATGGCGTTGTTCTCAGGTGTTCTAGCTGTGTTCTTTTTTTCTGAACTTTTTTGTTCTAGCTATCAATTGAGGTCTCGCTTCTGCGTTGTTGGTACGTTGGCAGGGTCTATGATTTTTGACAGGGTCTACGTTGGTGCTGTTGAATTTCCTCTTGCTTGTTCAGATAATCAGATGGACGTTCATGGGGGGTTTGCTGCTACACACTAGACCGTGTTCATGAGCTTCGTCGGCGGATGAGAGGAGCTAGGAGTAGCAGGCAGCGACGAATCAAATTTGTGACCAGATGGAATAGTGCAGATGGGCGGCGGCCGGACGGGGCATGCTGACCGACCGGGAGGGATCATCTTGGCAGCAGCTTTGTTCATCTTTGTGTACTCTACTCTAAATCCACCAACAAACTTGGATCTTAAAAAAAGAAGTAAATCCAGGCTCTGAAAAATCTGATTAGTGAAAAATAAATAAGAGAATCGAGCCATACTATTGGATGTGTTAAGGAAAGGTTCAATCTAAGTTTCACCTTTTTACCCAAATACCTCGAATATATTAAGGATAAAACAGATTACATCCAAAACATCAAATATGTAGATGTGGGACAACTGTCCCTGAAAACAGAAAAACCTTTGCAGACCATAGAAAATACAAACAAACCCTTGGGAGCAAATTTCTATAGCAGAATTCGCTGATGTCATCATGCCCGAAGGCAAGAAGATTTTTTTTCCGAAATGAGAGCATAGCCCGGCCTCTGCATCATGATGATGAGCACAACCCATAAGTAAGACGAAGTCAGCATAAACAAATCTAGCTTGCTAGAAACACCCGATTTGGACAGTCCTAGCGTAGCTGGTTGAAAGGTGTTGTAAGTTTTAAGTCAACTACCTTCTCATACATGTATCAAATTTCCGAATTTGGTATCCCACGAGGTTGGTTAGTGTGTATGCTTGCAACCAGACATGGCATAGAATTGAAACTTAAAACTTGCGAGTTAAACGAGTAGCTCGCAAATCGACCCTGTTTGGTTAGAACTCGTTGTCAAACAAGCCGAGCGGAATTTCCATTTTAAACGGTAAACGAGTTTGAGTTAAACAAGCAAAGGTTTACTGAATACTCGTTTAACTCGGTAAAAAATTTTGTACCTGAGATTCTTGTTTATGCGAACCTCTTTTTCCTAATTATTGTACTTTTTATCGATTACATATTATTTGTTGGTGCATAATGTATGATTATTGTGATGATTACTTCATACATGCCCAAATAATTAGAAACGATTGCATATACAACCTGAGATGTTGCATACTGAGGGCCTCTTTGATTCAAAGGATTTTCATAGGAAATCTAGAGGAATCATTTTCTTAGGATTTTTTTTTCATGTTGCTTGTTTGATTCATAGGATTGAATCCCATAGGAATTTTTCCTAAAAAATCTTTTGTACTACATGTCATAGGAATTCTAACGTTCACTCAGACACTTTGATTTAAAGGATTTTCATAGGAAATTTGTAGGATTCAAATCCTTTGGAATTTTTTCCTATGTTGTTCATTTGATTCATAGGATTGAATTCTATAGCAATTTTTCATAAGAAATCCTTTGCACTAGGTTTCATAGGAAATCTAACATCGACTCAAACCTCTTTTTTAGAATCCTTTACTTTTCCTGTGATGGAATCAAACAAACTTGTATATGCATATCAAATCCTGTAGGATTGGTGAAAGGACAATGATGTCGCCTAGAGGGGGGGGGGTGAATAGGCGATTAAAACTTTTCCGGTTTAGTCTTGATAATTGCGGAATAAAACTAGGTGTTTAAATTAACAAGCCAACAACCTAAATAAACTAGGCTCACCTATGTGCACCAACAACTTATGCTAAGCAAGACAAACAACAAGGTGATAGCAATATAGAATACTTCAAGCACGAAGGGTATCACAATGTAAAGTGCATAAGTAAAGAACTCGGGTATAGAAATAACCGAGGCACGCGGAGACGAGGATGTATTCCCGAGTTCCTCCTTTTTAGGGGAGTACGTCTCGTTGGAGAGGTGTGAACCAACACAATGGTTCAACAACCACAAAGGTTTCACCTTCTTCTCCGATGAACCGCACCACAAAGGTTTGGTTCACCTTCAACTATCGGAATCCTTCGAGGCGGAAATCCGGAGCCTTTCAGCAACGATCCGGGGCACAACCCACAACGGGATTGGGGGCTCCCGAACAGCTACAAGTGACCACACAAGGGTCTCAACCACCACACGGGCGTCTAGGGTCCAAAGACCCAAGAGTAACAAATTCACAAGCTTTCAACTTCCACGAATCCTCGTGGAGAGCACAAACCGATGCAACGAGGCAATGGCAAGAGCACAAGTGCTCAAATCCTTCACTCTCAAATCACACCAAAATCAACTAATGCTTATGGGGGGAGAAGAGAGGAAGAACAAAGGAGAACTCAACAAATGGAACTCCAAGATCTAGATCCAAAGGGTTCCCCTCACTTAGAGGAGAGATGGATTGGTGGAAATGTGGATCTAGATCTCCTCTCTCTTTTCCCTCTAATTTGAGGCAAGAATCATGGAGGAATAGAGATAAATCCAAGCTCAAGAAGGTCAACAATGGGGGGCTTTTTCGTGCTAAAGAGCTAGGAAAACCGTTGGGGAAGAAGACCTATTTATAGGTCAAGATAAGATCTGCCCGTTACACAGTTTTCGCACTTTCCGGTACCATATCCGGAAAATTCCGGAACCAATTCCGGGTTGAGAAAACGCTACTGGATCCATCCGGAAGCACCCGGTTCTTACCTGGAATTATTTCCGGACCGACCCGGTGCCAGATCCGGAATGAATTCCGGATCTGAAACTGGGGCAAAACAGGAAAACTACTCGATACGAAAACTGCAATAACTTTTTCATCTGGACTCCGATTTCGATGATCTTGGGCTCGTTCGATTCACAACGAAGATCTCTACAAGATCATGCAGAGAAACATCATAGTCTATCATGTGAGGATAAAACCAAATGTAGAAAGGTAAACCTTCTCTAAAAAAGAACAACCGGTAAATCCTCCAACACCAAAAACTCAACAAGATATTCATACGAAATCCGTTTTTGATGAATTAGAGCTTGGTATGGAGATGAACACAAGCTCTAAATCCTCACATGGATAAAAGCCAAATAAGAACCAAGAAAGATGATGATGCCAAGTATGCAAAGGTTTGAGCTCTCCACAAAGATGCGATCAAGTTACTCACTTGAGAGCCCCTCTTGATAGTACGCCGTCTATCCTATAACCCGGTCTCCCACTAACACCATGAGACCGGTAAAATAGAAACCCTATCAAGATCATACATTTGCCTTGCGCATTTCACTTGAGCTAGATGATGACGATCTTGATCTCTTCAAGTGGACCACCTTTCTTGATTGCGCTTTGCTTGGTGAAGACTCATATATCGCTCCCCCATACACCAAGATGGGAGTGCCTCTATTAGGAACATCTTCACTTGACCATTATCTCCAAATGGGTTGCAAGCTTCAAGCATATGATGTCTTCTAGATGTCCATCTTGAACTTGCACATCTCAATCTTGATGACGATCACCACTTGACGTCATCCTCCATTAGCTATAAGAAATATCCCTTTTGATGCAAGCCCATGGAGAGATACCTTGTATCTTTTCATCTTCTTGATCATATCAAATATGTCCATCAAAATCAATGATCTTGATGGCATACAACCTTGAATCCAACACATGGAATTCAAGCGATGCCAATGGACAAACCTACAAGAATAACTCAATACAAACATTAGTCCATAAGGATTGTCATTAATTACCAAAACCACACATGGGGCAACACATGCACTTTCAATCTCCCCATTTTGGTAATTGATGACAATCCCTTTTACGAGGGTTTATATAATGAATATAAGCAACCATGCAACACAAAGAGCAAGGATGCAAGAGCAAGAAAGGCAAATGCTTAAGAACGAGACTAAAGCATAAAACCAAATTCCCTTAAACCCTCTAAACTTCTCCCCCATTGGCATCGATTGCCGAAATGGGAGGAAAAAATTTAGAAGGCCAATATAGTAAGAGCTCCCCCATAATGTGTGCATTTCTCATAATATGAGTGAAATCAAATGCACATATCCAATAACGAATAGTTGGGAAGGAGATCAAACTATATTGAGGATCCAAAGATTGCAAAAGAAAATCAAATTGAAAAATATTTCGACAAAGGAAGTAACCAATCAAAGGATCCAAAAAACAATAGAACATAAGAAGATATTATGATAAGATCAACCAAGTGTTCTAATAATCAAGAGGGAACTCCCCAAGGTACGTGCACAATAAGGATTTGCATTTTAATATGGTGTGCACAACATGGAATCCTCACTCCCTCTTAGATCATTTTGAAACACAAACAAGTGCAAGAAGGCTTAAAGATAGAAAAGAAGCAAAACAACTTGCAACAAGGAAATGTTGAGCAACAAGAGAAAGAAGTGACAAATAAAGACTTGCTCAACCGAAAATAGATGGGTGTGATAAGGAGAGACATTTTAGGAGACTAATGCAAAGATGAGCGTAGCATCAACATAGTCGTTCAATATAAGTGGCACAAAGTGCATATCATGTCTTTCCATAAACACAACCCAAAAGTTGGAGCAAATAGGTCCACAAGCTTATTAAGATCCAAAAAGGAATACCAAAAGACAAACAAAGCTTGTGCCAATGGAGAGATACCTTGTATCTTTTCATCTTCTTGATCATATCAAATATGTCCATCAAAATCAATGATCTTGATGGCATACAACCTTGAATCCAACACATGGAGTTCAAGCGATGCCAATGGACAAACCTACAAGAATAACTCAATACAAACATTAGTCCATAAGGATTGTCATTAATTACCAAAACCACACATGGGACAACACATGCACTTTCAATTGGAATGGGCATGACATTGCAATCTACGCTTTCCCATTCCTGCATTTTTAGAATCCTATAAATCAAATAGACCCTCAAGCCTCATTGTAAGAATCCTTTACTTTTCCCGTGATGAACCAAACAACCTTGACTACATTAGAAATCCTATAGGAATAGATTGGGCATGATATTGCAATCCTGCGTATTTCATATTCCTACGTTTTTCTCATCATGTGAATCAAAGAGGCCCTATAGTTTCGCTACGCAATTTTTCCACTTCTATGTGAATCTCCCCCGCTTATTAAGACCGTCGATTTTACATCCAACAGACGGTGTTATTTTTACTAATTGATGTATTGATAAAATAAAAGATGTTAATGCGTGGTTTTATTTTTTTTCCATGCAAGATAAGCGGGAAGATACTCGTAATTGTGGAGTTGCATTTTCCTATAGTTTTGCTGTGATGATTTCAGGTCCCACACCCCCCTAAAGTAAAGTTGAGGCGAAATTACCCAGTAATGCCACTGGATATACCGTACAGCCAACCCCTGTCAACCGGCCCGGCCACGACCCCGTCTTTTCCCGATTCCTTTTTTTCCTCCCCTCCCGTCCCAGTCTCTCCCCACTCGCGCAGCCCTAGGCTCGTCGCCGCGACGCCGCGTGCTATCTCCGGCCAAAATCGTCTGCGTCTCCGCCCTTCGCCCTTCCGGATCTCACGTGCGCCGCCGTACCGGAGCTCACCGACGCCGCCGCGCTCCAGACACGCCTTCAGTCTGTTTTTATTTTCCTCAATCAAGTACAAGTACTGTGTGCTATCCAAACTAGAAACGGATTCGAAATCCGACCGACGGTTTCCTCTCCTCCGCCGTCCCACCTTTATTACCCCTCCCCCTCCCGAGTCCCGACCCACCCAAAGCTCCAATCCGCCCGCCGTGCCCTAGAGCTGCCGACCGCCGTGAGCCTCGACACGCCACGCCACGCCACGCCTCCCAGCCCCTCCACTTCTAGCGCGCGTCGCCGCCATCATCGTGTCCCTGCTGTCTCGACCCCGCCCGCAGTCTCGGCGATTGGTTTTCGGAGGTACGAGGTTTCCGTCATCGGTTCAACAACACTGAACTCCGCCAATTTTGGTCGGCGCACAATCTAGATCCGCCCCTCGGGACGGTTCCTGGGAGTCGAGTTGTGGAGCCTGACCGTCCAGCAGCCAGGCGCCGGTGAAGACAAGGAGTCGGTCCTGCTTGATGTGTAGCCTCAGTTTGATTCTGTAATATATTTGTGTGCTTTTGTTTTGAACACTACCTTGTATAAGCTGGTATTCCCAGCGTCCTGCTTTTTTTGCTTTATATAAAAGCTTGTTCATCGACCTTTCGTCGAAATTAATAATAAAAAAATTAAAAAAATTGGGAAGCCTCTATGGCGAAGAGTAATGTTGGTTATCTCGGTGTATCCGAGCCAATCTCGTTAAGCGGGCCGACCGAGAAGGATGTCATTCAGACAGGGGAGGTCGAAAAGGTGCGTGCATATGGTTGCTAGATAACCAAGAATTTGTAATTTTTCTGTAGTTCTCCTGATTAATATGTTGTTATTGGTGTTGATCAGTTTCTCGCAGAAGCGGGCCTGTATGAGAGTCAACAGGGGGCTGTCTCGCGAGAAGAGGTCTTAGGCAAACTTGACCAGGTTCAATCATGCTCTGTCGATGTGCTTATATTTTGGATTATAGTTTGGGTAGGCCGGTTTCAAGATGACTTAATTGTTTATCCTGGCAGACTGTGAAAGCTTGGATTAAGAAGGCCACTAGGGCGAGCGGTTACGGCGAGCAGTTTGTGCAAGAAGCAAATGCCAAGATCTTCACATTCGGTTCATACCGCCTTGGGGTACTCTGTTACGCCATTTCTTGTGTAGTTCTGTTTCTAAACAAATACTTATTTGTCAGTTGTTACCGTGTTTTCATGCTGTTTGCCTGTTCTGTATGTTTTTGTATCGAATTATACTAGTGTTATTCACTATGTATATCTCTATGTAAAGTCTGATGGTTTTAGTTAGGTATGTACTGGTATGGATATATATCGCTGCGGGCTTTTATGACGTTTTCTATCTCTGTAACCTAAATTAACTGTTGTGAATTTTGTTACTTATTGCCCAGGTGCATGGTCCTGGTGCAGATATTGATACGCTATGCGTGGGTCCAAGACATGCAACTCGAAATGTAAGGGGATCTATTACTGAAATTCCAAAGATATTGCAGTCTTAATGTGTCAAATGTGCATTTCCTTTCATGCAGGACTACTTCTTTGGGTGTCTTCACGATATGCTAGCTGAGATGCCCGAAGTTTCTGAGTTACATCCAGTACCAGATGCTCATGTGCCTGTTCTGGGATTCAAACTTTGTGGGGTGTCCATTGACCTTTTATATGCAAACCTTGCACATGTGGTGATTCCTGAAGTAAGTTGTGTTTTACAGATTTGTTATTTCAACAATATTTCAGTATTTAGCAATTTCATCCTAAAAATGGAAGACCATATAAATAGATCTGAGTATTTTATTCCATAGTTTTATTTGGCTTGCAAATCATTTCATGACTTGTTCTAATGATGTTTGATAGAGATTCCTAATCATGGTACATTATGTCGTTTCAGGATCTTGATCTTTCTCAAGACTCAATACTGCACAACGTTGATGAACAGGCTGTTCGCAGTTTAAATGGGTGTCGAGTTACTGATCAAATCTTACGATTGGTCCCGAACATTCCGGTTTGTGTCCTTACGAATGTCTGTTCCTCAAGTAAACATGTTAATATTATTCAAGGGACTGAAACCCATTTGTTTTCTCAAATCCAGAGTTTCCGCACAACCTTAAGGTTCATGAGATACTGGGGAAAGCGCCGTGGGGTGTACTCAAATGTATGCTTCTTCTTGCTGCAAGAGTATTCTTTAAAGTATGAACAAATATGCATGATCAGGGAGGACCGAGAATGTGAACAAGAGAACATTGTGCTTCATTCTAAAAAAAAATTACATTTCATTTGGTTTTAAGCAAAGAGTTGCACCAAATTGTAACAATATGCTGTCTGATTGTTTGCCATTAATCTGCCTAATAGACCAACCAAATCAGCTTTCGTACTGTTTCTAGGTCAACTGTTCTAGTAGTACTGTGGTATAATGAGATAAAAAATACGAGATAAGTAAACAAGAGAACTAAAAAAAGTTAGCATTTACTTAAGCTGTTCACTGATATTTGTAAAATACTGTTGCACATAAAATCTGGTGAGGTAAATCAAACGAATCACACCATGGGCAGCCTTGGCACATTGTCTAGCTACGTCACAGACTCACAGTGCATGATTACACGTTTACATTATGGTGCATATGCATATCACTGTATCAATGTTATGATCTATGAATATGAAATATATACTCAGATATTGCTTGCATGTCCAGGTTATAGGATTTTTGGGTGGCATAAATTGGGCAATTCTTGTTGCTCGTATATGTCAATTGTACCCAAATGCGTCGCCCAGCATGTTGATATCTCGGTTTTTCAGAGTCTACAGCCAGTGGAAGTGGCCCAACCCTGTTATACTTTGCCATATTGAGGAGGGTCCTCTTGGCCTCCCTGTTTGGGATCCAAGAAGAAACTTTAGAGAGAGGGGCCATCAGATGCCTATAATTACACCCGCATATCCTTGTATGAATTCTAGCTATAACGTATCTAGTAGTACTAAGTATGTGATGATCCAAGAATTCACACGAGGATTTGAGATCTGCCAGGTACTTACTATTTCAGAATAATTGTTTGAACTTTGACAGGAAATCATAAGTAAATAAAATCATAACATGCATTTAGGACTGCCATAATATTTAGATCAAATGGTGATATGTTATTGATGTCTACTGTCTAGTCGTGATAATATTGATCTTAAGTGCAAACTCACCATTTCCGTAATTCTGTCTGCAAATGTTTAATTAGTTATTATTGATGTAGGATCTGTATTTTTTTACATTGGGATTTAGAGTTATGCAAATTCATTTGTTGTAGAGTTATCTAACTTTTATTATCTGACAAAAATCTATAGTGTATGATGCTAGTCTGTAGCAACTCTGCATTTACGTTTAGAATTTCTATTTTGAGTTCACAGGTATGGAACCTGTTTATGTCTTGCATCAGATTTGATTTCACCTTTGAATAAACTGTAGGCAATAGATGAAAATAAAGCAACCTGGGATGATCTACTCGAGCCATATCCATTTTTTGAACTATATAGAAATTATTTAGAGGTTAGTATCACGGCGAGAAATGAAGATGACCTCAGGAATTGGAAAGGGTGGGTAGAGTCTCGTCTTCGCCAACTTGTACTGAAGGTGAATAACTGAAAGAAAACTTTCATTCTTCTTAGTAATGTCTGCGCTGTGCTGACCTTTAATATATGATTTTGGCTGCTGATGTAGTTTGAGCGATATACGCATGAGATGCTCCTTGCACATCCTCATCCCAGAGATTTCTCAGATGGATCCAGGCCGTTGCATAGCTTTTATTTCATGGGTCTTTGGAGAAAACAAACTGCCCAACCTCAAGAAGCTGAGCAGTTTGACATCAGAGGAATCGTAAATGAGTTTAAGATTTCAGTTCTTGCTTATGTGCACCGGAGAGAAGGGATGGATATTGAAGTGTCCCATGTAAAAAGAAAAGACATCCCCTTGTTTGTTTTTCCTGGTGGAGTGCGTCCTCCTCGTTCTTCTAGAACAGCAGCCAGGAACAGTCGTGCTGTTTCTAGGAATGATGTTACAGCTGATGGTCAAGTTGGAAATCCATTGGGGGCTGAGAGTTCGAGTGATCCTCAGTCTGCTCAAGATCGTTCTTGGGGCTATCAAAGTACTTCGTTGATGGCACCTACTGTATCAAGTAGAGAAGCCCAAACTATTTTGAACGGGCATTTGAATCTTCACACAGAAACTGTTGAGCATGAACATCCAGGGCGTTTTCTTGGAAATACAACTGCTCCTGGGGACAATGCTGTGTTGGATGTAGTTACACAAACTAACAGCATGCCATCTACTTCAAGTAATGGTGGCCCAACAAATGGGTTGGACATTTGTTTCAATAGTTTACATAAGGAGTCTGAGGGGATTAGTGGAAATAACCTCGTGAGCTCCTCTCCAGCTGTGATTGATGAGCTTGATGAGCTGGTATCGTATCAAGCTAAGCCTGATAATAAACATGCACCTGCTCATGGATCATCTTTGGAAGGATGCTCTGAAAAGATCCTGGGGCAAACATGCAATGGTAATAATCAGTTGAAGCGCAAGGCTGAGGAAGAGCTGGAGGTATTTTTTTCAAACTATTTCATGTGTATTTAGGATTTCTGTTATGGCCTTAAAGTCCTCTTTTCTCCTCTGTTCTTCCTTTAGAGTTGTAAAGCTTGCACGGGATGCCAACTTCTTTTTTTCTCTGAAATCTGAGACAGCAGATGGATGATAATTTATTGATTTCCTTATCAGAACTTAGTGTGCTACTGATAATAGTAGATTGTTTTGTATCGCCTCAGCATGTTTAAATAAGTGCTGACCAGCACTTTATGTTGGGCTGGGTTATTTTGCATTCAATATGAATAATTTGCTCATTCAACATCAATAATACAACAGAGCTATGCCATGCCATGCCACCTTGTACCGATTGTCCGATTCATTAGCTCATTGTGTTTTATCTCTAAATGCATGTGATTTAGCTTCTTCCGCTATTATTTGCTTGTATTTTAATATTAATTGTGTTTTCCTTCTGTTTTAAAAAAGCCACTTGAGCTTGCTGGCCCGTCATTTGGCGCTACTCCTGCCTCAACATCAACTGTCCAAAGAAAGCCCCTCAGGTACTCTTGTACTACATATAATAACACTTACACTACTTATGTTTGGAAATAGATGACGCCCTAGAAAGGGTGCAGCTCAAACTTTTCTAGATTTATCTCATTATCATACTAACGTATGAAGTATTTAGATTGATCAAAGGAAAAGTAACAATCCATTGGTAGCATGATTTTTCATGACAAAATATTTCCATAATATGATTTTATTAAATGTAACTAACATATTCGTTTGAAAAGTAATAATGGTCAAAATAGTATGTCGGAAACTTTTCTCATGTCCATTAAAAGTATTATGCTGGAGATTTTGCCTATGTCCAGAGGGTATCAAGTAATGCCATGTGGGACCAATATTTTGCATGGTCATTCTGCTCCATTTATCCAGACTGTATATTGGCAGTTCATATACTGTTTGGGTTTTCTGCTGGCTGTGAGATATTATGCTGCTAATAATATTTCTTAATTTGCTTAAGGCTCCGATTGTCAACTTTGCCGCAACCAAAACAAGCTGAATGAAGCTCCAGAATCCAAGACCAGGCCAAGAAGTGAAGATACGGAGGATCGAACAACAAGTTCTTTCAATTTCTCATTTTATCATGTTCGGAATGTAATTGTAGGATGACTTGTACTGCAGAGAAAAGTAAAAATGAGAATGTTGTAATGTTGAGACCTTTTTTTTAACCTGTGCACTTGTGCCGTTGATATCTCGGAATCTTCTCATCTTGCTTGACTGGTACTATTCGCTGTAAAACCATTTGTTTGGCAATAAAAGCCAGCCTTTGTGTGTAAATTTTACTGAAGAATTTGAGAGAACCAACCATAGCTTCCGTGGTTAGTACAGTGGCGGGCGTGACAGTACTCACCAAAGCGTTTTGATGCCACGTGTACCTCGTAAAAGCATCTCATTATTCTTGTTACTGCTACTTCCTTTGTGGATAGAGGTGGTGTGTGACGTGTGAGTGCCTGTAGTCCTCCTTATTATGTGAGTGCTGAGTAGTGTGTTGTATACGTTCTACAGTACATGGTATTTCTAGAAGAACGGATGAGCTTCAGTTTACTGCAAAATTGCAACACTAGAGTAGGCAGCTTCTGACTTTTCTCCCAACTTCCTGGAAGCGCCTTTTTTTTTTCATTTGCCAAATGTTACACCAGACTGTTTTGGCATTAAACTCTTGCAAGCAAGCGAGCTATTTCTAGTACTCCCTCCGATCCATATTAATGGTCTCAACATTGTCTAGATACGGATGCATCTAGTCTAAACACTTAACTAGATGCATCCGTATCTAGATTAATTTGAGGCCATTAATATGGATCGGAGGTAGTACGATTTTCTCGGCGCTGCTATACGTACGACATATTGCGTACGATTTTTGTCCGACGCTAAGCGACTTGCCACACGCGGGGCAACTCGGAGGCGGAATTGCTTCGTACACGGCAAAACAGCCACGCGCGTGACTCCAACCAACTTCCCGCGTGCCGCCTCCCTCTATGCGTCGCCGCCCGGCGGCCTCCCCGCCGCCATGTTCTCCACCTATGATCTTCCGTCGACTCTGCGGCCATTGCTCCCGTGCCCTCATCACTGCCCCTCCCTCCGGCCGCTGCCACTTCTAGGCTCGGGGAATTTGCGACTCCATGACCCCGCCACAATAGGTCATTAAACCGCCGCGCAACACCGCCACCTGACCTCGTCACGGTCGAAGAAGACGAATGACAGCTGCTGCTCCTCCGTCTACGGCCGCTTCTCCTCCTTCGGCGGTCGTCGTGAGTGGTGGGGCGAGAGGCGGGGTGGGCGGTCGTTTGTGCGATGTGGTGCCCTCAAATATACCAGCCGCTGGAATTAGACCTTTTTTATAAATAAAATTTAAATCAGTTTTTGTGCCCTAAAATATATCACCTCTTAGAGATGCTCAATTTCCCATTAAAAAATAGAGAGGCTCTAAGAGAAGCCTTGCGACAGCAGCCTCTCATTGAGCTAGCGACCGAGGCTATGTCGCTCTGCAGCTGAGCTCGTTTTGGCCCTTTGGGTTTGGGCTGGAGTGCTGGACCATGGTCACGAGGCAGAATAATTAGCACACCGGCTTCGTTAGTATAACAGGATCGGAAGCGTCAGACGTTTATCGTACGAGAAATGTCGTACGCACAGCAATTTCGTTTCTAGTAAGCCAACTACTGATTCCATGTGTATGGTAGTTCACAAATCCATAATCAGCAACCTAACGCAAAAACATTAAAGCATGATCTTTGAAGTCACGGAAGAAAATTTGCTCAAGGCCTAATCACATAGCTCATTCCAGTAGTATAAAAAGTGACCCAGACAGACATATTCTTGCCTGTTTGACTGAAAACATGAAGTGCTAGTTCAACTAGAATTCTCCTCCATTTTAGGTTAACGACAACATCTCGAAATAAGGGGGAGAGGAACAGGTTCTTTGCGTACAGAAAACCATCCGATCTGATATGAAAGACAAGATTCAGCAACACACTTCATTGCTCATGCTTGAGGTGACGATGATGGTTCACTCTTATCGCATGTTGCCTTTTCTTCCGCAGTCTTATTTTGGATGCTGTTTGCCGCTTCTTCGCCCAGAGATCCAGAGCGCATCAGTTCCTTAACCTTGCGGAATTCATCGTAGTGAACACGGCGATGCTCCTTGAAACTCACTGATGTTTTGTCACCTTCTGAGTCTGCATCAACACCGAACATATCACTGTGTTCAAATAGCATCGTGGACTCTGATGATAAGCTTATTACCAACCCATCATAATGATACTACTTGTGTATGGCCTCAAATATAAACAAATAAATCATGATATAAGATAAAATCATGACAGCTATATAATTATCGATTTGTCATCGTGATCTTGAACTACTACGTTATGCTACCATTGAAGACTAATCAACCATTCAGATGCAGCAGAAAAATCTGATAGAAAATTACTGTAAGCAGAATAACCACATTAAAATGCACTGAGCAAGAAGCTACCAACCATCATCATCTTCCATGGCATCTGCATCATCATCTGAGGATGCCCAACCACATCCTTTGAATCATTTTTACTTGAAGAAGCCACACCATTTAAAGCAGTTAAAATAGCTTCAGCATTAACAGTCTCATCTAGACACTTGTCGAACGGGTGTGTTGGTGATACTGACCCTAGACAGCAAGCAATGGAAGAAATATTCAGCTTTTGCACATTATAGCACTAACGGTGGTCAGATATGATGAGATAAAAGTAACAGAAATATACCATCATCATCTATCATAGGGTGATACGGTGTCTTGGGCTCATTTATCTTCTGCCTCACTGGCTTGTTTGATTCAATCTCATACAGATTATCCTCATTCCACTTCACGCGATGAGAGCTGAGGACAAAACAAAAGGGTAAAATTAATGGAAGCAAAATCAAGCAACTTGAGTTCTAGCTCACACTTATGCAGTCAGTTCGGCCATTCTTTACCTCTGGATCATAGTGCAGCATTTGTGCCAAAAACATGGTTTGTGTGTATATGTAAAACCATATAAAACTGCAAATGGTCTACGTATCATATCCATTTTTTTTCCAAAAACCACATCCATGTAGAAGTCAATAGTAAGCTATAATCTGTTAAGCATGTAACAGAGCAATGCTGTTCTCTAAGTCTTCATAGTACCATCACGTGCAAGAGCCAAATTGGGAATTTTGTATTGCCCTTTGACAGATTAGCTCTATATTTTACCATGCCATGAAAGCTGGGACAGACGGAGTAAACCAGTTCCCTCTAGAAACTCTAGTTTACCATGTCATATTGAACTGAAAAATGAATTTTATATTCCTCAGGACTTATCGAACAAATGATGATCCCTTATACAAAAATGGGATGATTATGCTCTATCGTTGTGCTAGTCTAGAGATAAGATTTGAAACAACTCCAGTCAAGTAATGTAGTAACTAAGAGTCTGAAACTGAATAGGTAAACCGTGCATATCTAAATAAGTTAGTATGCATCATATCTTTGAAACAGGTTTATATGGATTCAAAGGAGGAACTAAGACTACTAACCTCATGCTTTAAGATTCAAGCCTCCCAGTGATGGAAATGAATGAATATCGAGAAATCTACACAACAACTCTGTTGAAGGCTTGAAGCCAGAAAAGACTAGACCTCTTCTAGCTTTCCTTCTGAAAGAGAACTGTCAGAGTAAATTGAACAAAGATGGCATGTTCTGGAATGACTATCAGAAAACTATACATTTGAGTTTGCATTTGACAAAGTACACACACATACTCTGCAACAATGTTTCAATAACGCTCACATTCATTGGTTATATTATATGAGACCGAATCCAACATGCAGTACCAATCTCATAGCGTAATTGTCACATGCGAGGTGAGAGACACCAATGACAAGACGGCAATCGCAAGCCAGCGTCTATGTTTTTTCTGAATCAAAACAGATGTGTAGTTTCTGATAATTTTGACAAGAGTTTGTGTGAAATATTTATTGAAACACACTAAAAGATTTTAAAATACCAAACCTGAGACACAATAATAAGAAAAAAAATGCTAGAGTACACTGTAAGATGGTAGCCATCTGTTACAGCATAGTTGGATTATACTAAACTAATATTGTACTTGGCCAGCAAGAGATCTGCACGAATGCCTAATCTAATCTAAACAAGCAGTCTTTCCCATGGTGCCGCACCATCACACATTGCTGCACAAGTGCTTTTTGCTGGACCGTCGCCTTGCCTCCCTACTAGCAGGTCCTGTGAAGGCCAAACATGACATCACCAGCCATGATGATGATCAATAAAGGCAGTCTTAGTTCACTAATGTGTGTTCTTCAATCTGGCTCGATGCCATCCATGCGCAAGCATGCCACCGTGTAGGGAAACCGAGACCACCGCTGCTACAGCGAGGTGAGGCTGAATCTGAGGATTTCGAGTGCGGCAGTGAGCAATTAGGCCGGGGACAACACAATTGCCTCCAAAAATATAGGGTAAGCGTTCTACGACTAGAGTCGCTCCAGGGTGTTGTGGCTGATGACAATCATTTTGGAGCGTGATCTTGTACCAAAATTAAAACTGGAAAATAATTAAAAGATCATCGAATCATCCACGTGTCGCGCGGAAGCATGTCGTCCGCGGGGGCGGATCTAGATGGTGCGCCACTACTTGTAGAGGTTACTTTTGGGTCTAGCTAATCGTCCCTCGACGTCGACGACCAAACAAGCTCATACCTCGAGAATCAATGTCCGAGAGTCCTGCGGGAGAGCGGAGATAGCGGGAGCGCGACGGCGCGACCAGGTGGAACGGGGAACGGCGAGGCGCGTGAGGGGTTGGCGGGGGGCGGGCGGGCGGGCGTCGGCGATGACGCGGAGCTAGGGCAGGCGGTGGGAGACTTGGGGAGAGATTCTAGAGCCGCATCGGGGCGGGTCGGATGGGAGAAGAGGAAGGCACGGCGTATGGTGGGCAAGAGGAAAAGTGGGCGCAATTTTGACCGCACATCCTACAAAAGTGAAATGGATTTTGTCTGTAAAAAAAGTGATATGGATTTTGACCGGGCGTATATAAAAATAATTTTGATACTAGGTTTGCATTTTAAGAGTTTAAAAGAGTTAAAGTCATTTTTGCAGATATACACGGAATCTAATTGAATTCCACGATCCCGACACGAAATGATACAAACTCCAATTTCGAGAGCATGGCTTATTTTCTAATGTGGCCCCGATTTGCCAATTCTCACACAGTGATTCTCAACAAACTACAGGGACGTTAATCTCGATCGTCAGCTCAATGATGGCAGTAACTGTAAACGAGAACACCGACTGGTGATTAATTAACTCTAGCATCTTGGTCGACAGAGAGAGGCAGCAAGCCCGCCTTGTGTATCATTCCTGTATATAACGAAATAGCTTCTAAAATTTTACACCTCAAGGTGTCTCCACCCATGCACCGAAGAGTATAATTCACATCAAAATAGATAGCATCCAATGTTCTACAACTCTAGTTTCTCTGCTGGTCGCGCCGAAGAATTAAGTTACTCCAATAAAATTAGGTTACAAAAAGCATTTGGCTTCGTTGGCACCGGACATGCAAGGCCCTGAAAGGTCACAGTAAGGCGCCTCCCTGAAAATTGCTTGTCCTTGGCCCAAGACCTAGAGGCTCGTCAGGAGATCAGCTCTGCTCAACACCACTGATGCAATGGCTGGAGAAGCACACAACCCAAGTTGGAAGATCCTGTGCAGATGAATATACTTGTATGATAACTTGGTTGCAAGATAAAGCTAACACATGATCCAGGGCACATGCCTTACCACCAATTTTTTTCCAGAATGGTTCTTACACAATATAGCTGTCCGACCGTACAACTCCTAGCTGTTGCTGTGGAGAAAGATTATATGGCGATTGAGATCCGAGAACTGGAAACAACAATGTCAAACACGTGTGTTGATATGCAAGCAAGCTACTTACTGCCGGGCATCACTAGTCCTTTTTGATTTGTGCTTTGGCTTCTTTTCTTTCTTCTTGTGCCTGTAGAAATTTCCATGTGGCAAGCATGAGTACATAAGGGTAACAAATAATGGAGAACATGCAGGCTTGTAGAGATGCTGAGAGCTTACTCATCCAAACAATGTCTCAGCTTGCGATCAGCATGTTTCATGTCGTCGGCACCAAGTGTTTGAAGCCGATCGACCTGCAGAAATACACAAATAATACAGCACATCAATGATGAAATATCAGAAAATACATCAGATTGACAGCACCAAGTGACCCTCTGATGTATAAAAACACACTCCTCAAAGATAATCCACATAAAAACTGAATAGATGTCTATGCAATCAGAGATGCAAGAAAACAAGAACGTGGTACTCTCTGTCAGGTCAATAGATAATCAATACCCGCCTGAACAGTCACATATGTTCAACAAAGCATGGAAGCACCACCTAATCTAATCCTTTTGTTAACACAAAGTGTTCATGTAGGCCGGTGAAATGAAAATAGCAGTTAAATAATAATTCTTGGTGGGAGTTTACATGATTATGTTAAACTGTATTTGTAACAAGCCAGGTAAAAGTTCTCACCAAGTAATTAATTGTATTAATTATCTGAACAAATTGTTCGACTGGACAATCAAAGCGTTGCCTTGAAAAAACACTTTCCAAGTATCTGTGAACAATCAATGAATTTAGTAAGATCACAATGAGTAAATGGAAAATAAAATAATAGCATCATGAAACACAAAGTTCTGGCACATTAAGTAGTAATAAAGACAGATAAGAAGTTTATGACCTTTCAAAATCGAGGACCTTAAGTGCATCATTGGACTTGTACAGAGCAGCCAAAGCCAACTGTAGAAATACGAACAATATCTAATCAGATCATATAAGATATCGGTTGAAACTCGGAGGTTTGAATACGCCAAGCTTGACACATAGATTAAGCTTTCTTAGTTAGATACAAATCAACCAAGAATTTATGGAAATGTCAGTGATGTAGCAGATCAATTGAAGATTAACCATATTATTGATAGTTTAGATTACCTGTCCAGGAGTATAGAGAAGAGGTGCATCAGTCAACATCATTCTGTCAACATAAGAATTCGCAGTTTGATGCAAATCCTACAATACAAGCATCGGATGCATAAGCAGGGCAGTCATACAACTTGCATGTTTTTATTATTCATGAACCTTTGTTTCCTTTCATGTAAGAAATAAGCTCTAATAGCATTTTTGACATCGAACCAAATTTCCAAATTCGAGCTACTTCTCATTCCATGGGTGATTGGGTTATCGTTTGAGCAAGTCACACGTAGAAGTTCACAATATTTATTTGCCTTATTTGCTTATGTGGAAAACTGGTAATATTAATAAACGTAGCTACTGTCTATTACAAATAAGTGAGAAAAGTTAAGGTTCAGCACAAGCCAGAGTGACATAGTAAAGTTCATAGACTTGACGCTTTATGTTTTCTGTATCCTTTTGTTGATGCAATCCCAAAAGCAATTCTGATACCAACTTAATTTCACAACTAACATTCATCCCGCATGCCATCGATGTTTTGATAGTCACCTAGTAGAACTGTAGAAGAGGTTGTAGATAAAATAATTCAATCTTTTCCTTATTCTTAAGTTAATGCTACGATCTTGGTACTAGCAATTAGTAAAAATCCTACTGTTCTCAATTACCTTCACCTACAAGTTTAGGCCTTTAGAGTTAACCAAACCAGACGTGTCTCATGAACTCATATTATTTCTCAATGATTAGGTTTACGTAGAATGTGTAACTGCCATTCATAAGATACTAGGGTGAAAAAATTAAATAAAATATAGAGCATAATTTTCCTACACATGTCAGGCAAGGCTAACACAGTAAACATTAAGTTGATTTTCTCTTGAAAAGTATGGCAAAAGGGTCAAAGAAATGTATGACCTTCAACCGCTGGTGTGCGCCATTACCTGCCCTACAAAAAGCCTTCGTGCAAAAAAAAAAGGACTGGCATTAGCCAAAGGAGCCATAGAATAAGCTAAAATGTGATGCATTTATAATGCTGAATATCATGGAATGTTCAGACAGAACTTACTTCCATGTCATCAATAAATCCTTCGATTGAACGATATGGAGCATAAACGATCAGATCAAAATCTAAAGACTGGAAGAAAGCAAGAAATTTAGTGTCACATTCTGTTTGCTTGGAGGCGTTAAAAAACTCGAATATGGAAATGGCATACTTTCAGAACAATCATCTCATTGTTTAGAATAATCTGGTGGTCCTGCTGAATCCCTTTGCCAAGTTCCTCAGCAGAAACATGATTTTCTTCCACTTTGCAAGAAGAATATACACAAGTTAACCTGTCAAATTAAAATCGACTAACCTGGTCACTGGCAACACACTAACAGGGCAAGGAAAGACATTGAATGATAGGAATATAAGACACTACAAAAGCCATACTTTTATATTCAATTAGGATACATACATATCGCCTTTCCCAGAAGTATAATTGATTTCATTTATTTGCATAGTTTTTTTGTAATGTTTGAGAGATAAGCACATCTTAGCTGAGTATTGGTAGACCAGGATTTTGTGTGTTCCAAACCAAAGAACTATTCATTTTACCAATGTTGCTTACATGATATGCTTCGGGTGATGCTCCATTATAGACCACTGTAGATAGAATCTCTTGAAATATATTATTGCTGTAGCCTGCAAAGCAACAACTGACTGTTAGCACACGATCATTAAGCTAGGAGAGGAACTGTATCTTGGAAGAGGAGTGCTTTACCTGGATTTTGTGGGGGAACTTGAATGCTTGACACACTTCCTGAATCTTTTGCTCATAATATATCCGCATCATTTTCTCCTCTTCGCAGGAAAGAGGCTTCACACTCGTGCTCCCAACAACTGAATTCAAAACGGTGGTTTAACACTTGTATTAAAATGAGAGTTGCCAGACAAACTCGGCACAAACTTACAATGAACAACGGCCGACAAGGAAAACAAGCGCAACTATGAAAAGAGCAAGATTTTGAAGTGAAATTTGTACTTAGATATTATAGTACTACTGATGCTCATGTGTACTCATCGAAACATATAGGCAGCAGAAACCATCAGATAGTATATACCATGATCGGGCGCAGGTTCCGGGTTCGCTATCGACCCGTCAACAGGGTCCACCTTCAAGCGCGTGGTTCCATACTTCACGAAGAGAACAAAAGGAAAAGTGAGCAGCCATTATCCCATCAAAACAAGTAAAACAAGTGAATGAATGTAATGACGCCAGGAGAACCCAGAGAACCCGACCTGTGCGAGGGTCTGGGCCGAACGCTGGTTCACCGCCGCCCATTTATCCAACTGCAAAGCAGAATCAAATGCATACATACCATGGCCAGAGTAGGCTAAGGTTAGCACTTAGCAGTCCCAAGGCAAAGAAACCCTGGGCAAAAAGCCACCAAGCAAGCACAGAAATAGAAAGGATGGATCGGGAAGGGTCACCAAGTCCTGAGGCTGGAAGATCCACCGCTCCCGGTGCGAGGAGGTCTGGAAATCCGACATCTTGGCGCCGCCTAAGCGGTCCTCCCTTCCGCCCTCACGAGCTGAGTCGAGCACCCCCACCCACCTGATCGAAGTCAGTGGGAACGGGATGCTGCAATACTACGGCGTCCTTCGTAGGACGCCGAGGCGGAGCGCGGCGACGGGCGGCAGCGGCGGTCCGGCCGTCGCAGAGAAGGAAGAATGGGTTTGGGTGGCGCCGGCTGGGGAACAGAGAGCCCTCCGGTCTGGTGTTATGGAGCTCGAGTCTGTTCAGCCTGCTCGGTGCGGGCTTAACCGGCCCGGAAACGGCCTGGTTCACGAAGAGCCGGCCTGGTCGAGGAAATGGGCCGGCCCATTAACATACCGGGCTGAGGTGGGCCTGGTCCTCTGCTCTTTTCACCATCCACGCGACCACGCGTTTTTATCTCGTCGTCATTATCCATTCTTACCTGCTCCAGCCTGCCGGACGACCAATCCCTCCCTCCCAGCCGCCGGCGACTGACCGGCGCTGCCAAAAAACAGCAGCAGCAAGGAGAAGATGGGCGACGATCGTCATCATTCAGTAAGACTGTTTCCTTCACTGAATCCTTCTAGATTAGTCCCGCGCCTGTTCTGACTTCTGAGACTCCTTCGACTATTCGATTCTAGCTAACGGTCTTGGTCTTGATGGTCTGATGCTATTGCAGCCAGTGATTACGCACATGTGAATTGTGTTATACAAACTTTCATGTTTCTGTTGATCTTAAGTTACTAATATCTTCATCCTTTGCTTC